>JAJOZX010001930.1:425000-752500 GCA_023014485.1 Bathynomus jamesi
CGTCAGATATCATGTTCACCACTTAGGAATTGGTCAAGGCACAGAGAGCTAACTAACACGACTCCATCCTCTATTACCAATCTTGTAATGAGTTAAAGTGAAAGTTTCGCCTGCCTTTATACAATGTCGTTCTGACGTCATTATCAAGCTCCACGCAGGAATTTCCAGGTAGTAGCATGAATCACGTTGCTGTTCTTTCACCTGTGCACACACACACACACACACACACACACACACAAAGGAGAAAGTGAAACGCTAATTGATACATGATTTTTAATAAACGAAATATTCAAGCTATATATATATTTACAAACACGTGTAATAAATAAGCTAACAATAGACACATCAATGATTATATTCAAGACATATATTTAAAAACATGTGTAATAAATAAGTTAACAAATGAAATTATGTTAACACAAGAAATAACAGAAATTCAATTGTTAACTTATTTCACACGTGTTTGTAAATATATATATACACCTTGAACATAATCTTTGATGTGTCTATTGTTAACTTATTTATTACACGTGTTTGTAAATATATGTCTTGAATATTTCGTTTATTAAATAAATCATGTATCAATTAGCGTTTCACTTTCTCCTTTGTGTGTGTGTGTGTGTGTGTGTGTGTGTGTGTGTGTGTGTGTGTGTGTGTGTGCACAGGTGAAAGAACAGCAACGTGATTCATGCTACTACCTGGAAATTCCCTGCGTGGAGCTTGATAATGACGTCAGAACGACATTGTATAAAGGCAGGCGAAACTTTCACTTTAACTCATTACAAGATTGGTAATAGAGGATGGAGTCGTGTTAGTTAGCTCTCTGTGCCTTGACCAATTCCTAAGTGGTGAACATGATATCTGACGTTCCAAACGGGTTTGAAGCACACAAGTTGATAAATATATCGCTCGGTAAAATTGCATCCAGACGTTCCGGAAGAGCTGGTGCATCTTTGCATAAATCATTATTAGTTGCCACTGTGTTACATAAAGCCCGTTTTGTTTACTTAGAAGCAGCACATAATTACCTCCACACAATATTTCCCTGCCACAAGGGCAACCTGAGGAGATTGTCCCCGACCCACCAAGCGCCCGCACCATTACCTGAATGTCCGTTACCCCAGTGAGCCCTCTCGATTGTGGTGTCAATAATATCAACCAAGATGATTATTCACCCATTGAATGCATTAGTGAAGAGTGTAAATCTAGATTAGAAGACAACGACTGTGAAGTAGACTCGAGCAGTGAATATGGTTGCAACGAAACCTTGCACCATACCAGAAAAAGGCGGAGAGTTTCTGATCAGGAAACAAAGGCTGCAGTTTACTCAATTTTACCAAAACGAATCAAAGATAATTTAGAACGTGAACAATGCTCAGGCTGTTATTTTAGCGACTAAAATTTTGTTTTGATGTGGATTCGATCTTACCTCTTGTCGGTGTTCTGAGCAGACAGGCAAACGACGAGATTTTGCAGCATAACTTCTCTCGTGATCAACTTGGAATCCTTGAATTTCTATAAAATCAGTCCAGACGGTCTTCGTCTCGAATCTATTTTAAAACCGGTATTAATTCGTGAACATAGGCTAAAAGTATTTAATAGAATGCTTTCTTTAAAGTATTAGTTTACTGTTGTTTGTGATCACCAAATCTATGCATTTGTTTTTTCTTGTGTTTTCTGTTATTTCTTGTGTTAACATAATTTCAATTGTTAACTTATTTATCACGTGTTTTTAAATATATATGTCTTGAATATAATCATTGATGTGTCTATTGTTAACTCGTACACTTCGTTGAAAATGTAAATGTCGTCATCATGGACAATCTTAAGTATTTTTATCACTATATTAATGTATATCATGATGAGGCTCGTAGTGAGGTTGTGGCTAGTGCCCTGCGTGAGTTTTTAGCAGACTTTAGAGACGAGTATCGTCTGTCAAATAAAAAGGTAAAATATGGTTATATGTTTCTCTCAAATAGTGCACCGGAGTGTGAAGACGTTTAGTTTGTGGAAATGGTGAGTGGTAAAACAATAAAACCGTTATAAAATGTGCCTAGTTCATGAAATTTACCCTGACGGGAACTGTCTGGTGCGCATTCAGGGAGTGTTAAAACATTAAAACCGAGATTTATATAACGAGCAGTTGTCGTAACGATTTAGAAGATTATTTCAATTGCCGCTATGTTGAGTGAAGATGAGTTCACGATTGAAAAGCTCGGGTCGGTAGAAATAAACCCTCGATTGGAAAGGCGTGTTTATAAACTTGTGTTTAATAATGTGGCTAACGATGAACTCTTTGTGCTTGCTTTTGATTGTATTCTAGACGTATTTAAAGATAACTTACCAACCGGTTGTAAAGTGGGAACAAAAATAGTACTGAACGATATGAAAGCCCTTCATATCGAGTACAGGTTTCCGTATACTTTAAGCTGTGAAATATTATTAAACCGCGTATACTGCGTAATGCAGAGCAATAATGATGTAATTGTAGACTCGGCTAAGTGCGAGTTCAGTATTTTGAAAAAAAGTGAAATGTATTTATATATTTAACATATGTGTGTGTGTGTGTGTGTGTGTGTATTTCTGACATATTGATGGCTATACGATTTCTTATTTTGCGCGGTAGAAGATAAAGTGTATGTATTTATTTATTTAGTTGTGTGTATATATTTCTGCTATGTTGATGGTTATATTATTTCTTAGTTTTGATCATTCCAATGTATATTTATTTTCTATATATCTCCATAATTGGGTATATATATATATATATATATATATATATATATATATATATATATATATATATCAAAGCTATTGACTTCTCCTTAGGGAACCGGAGCTTACAGATGAAAAGAAGGATCAACACAACGGCAAACATTTTCATTTATTTGTACATCAGTAGCCCTCCACAATCCGCAATTAGAAACCACAGTAATGAAAACGACCATCCCCTTCACAAAACTCAGTTTGAAATTTTAACTAGATCCAATAACCTTACAGAACTCCGAATTTTAGGATCTTTGTACATCTATAGAAACAAACCCTCCCTTAATAATAATAGCTCATCCTACAAATTACGACTCTTTGACAACCAACCGTGTTTCACAGATATACCCTTTCTAATCCTCTGACCACCTAGTGTTCCCTTAGACTTTGCCAAGTATGGAGGTGGATGTAAACATTGTGTATTTACCTATTGAGGTAATTTAATTTTAGTTTTTATAGTGATGAAATTTAATTTAATTTTAGTTTTTATAGTGATGAAATTTAAATGTTTTTAATTTTGTATTGATGCAATTTTCATTTTGCTTTAAGGTTTTAATTTTAATGGTCTTAATATTGTATTGATGTAACTTTCACTTTTCAATTTTGTTTTAAGGTTTTAAGACTTAACTCACTGATGATGACAAAAGATTTGTCGAAACGTCTGATGTACAAATAAATGAAAATGTTTGCCGTTGTGTTGATCCTTCTTTTCATATATATATTATATATATATATTTCTCCTGTACTGTTATATTGACGGATATATTTTTTGATTATGTGCATATTCCTCGTTCATATTTCTTAAACTATTATTATTTTTAATTGATCATTCAAAATGTATATTTATTTTCTATATATTTACTACATAGAAAAAATCGTGCATTACCATGTTTTGCAGACATACTACCCCTGGATCAATAATCAAATGATCCTGTTATTTTAAATCCGTTCAATAATCAAATGTTCCTGTTATGTTGAAATTATGATGAGCAACGACTCCCTGACGAGATGTATTTCTTGAACTGATCCACAGAGCCGATGTTCACATCTTCTGAAGACTGCATGTTTCACATTTTATAATAAAGAAATTATAAATATATCCATTCCTTTAATTATATTTAAAAAAAAGAAAAGAGCATTCGGTTTCCACGTTAAACTGTGGGTCTAAGGCGGAGTGAAAACCTTAACCGTTGTTACAATTCGGGGAAGAGCTATTTGTTATTATTATTATTAATAAAGAGAAAAATCGTGCATTAGCATGTTTTTCAGCCATACTACCCCCCCCGGATCAAATGATCCTGTTATTTTAAATCCGGTTCAATAACACTAGGCAACAAATTTCAACTTTTTTTTTGTTACAGACACGTGAACTACTGATTCCTACTAAAGCGCTGATGCTGATTTCAGATCTGATATCAAAATTTCTCTATCACGTCCAGATTTTGTGTAACCGAAAACCCCTATTTTTCATTTTTTTTTTTCTCACCCGCTTCTATTACGAAAGCCGTCTAAGCTAATTTTCCATGCCACGTTTTATGTTAAGCATACTTAAATAATTAGTGAACAGGGATGTCTTTCCTCCTTTATTCTGGCTTAAGACAGACAGCGGAAGATGAGAATGTAAAAAATGAATTTTCAAAGACATTCTGCATCCCATTATTTCATAAGATTTAAGGTTAGATGGAAACGATGAGTCGTGGATGACACTGCGGATCTGTGGTCCAGTGAAAACTCCAGCTTCTAGCTTAGCATCTGTCAATATTCCTTTGAATTTATCCTTTAAATATTGGAAACCACTACCTTGATGATCCATACCCTTCACAAAATTTTTCATAAGGCCAAATTTAATGTGAAGTGGTGGAAGATGTACTTTCTGAGGGTCAATAAGTGCTGGGTGTTTCACATTGTATTTACCAACAACATGTTCAGTTCTAGATGGCCAATCATGTTTTTTGTAGTGGTTCTTGTCATCTCTGCTGTTCCATAGACACAAAAAGCACATATGCTTTGTGTAGCCCAACTGTAACCCAAGAAGTAATGATACAACTTTAAGGTCGCCACAAATATTCCATGTGTGGTCCTTATATTTGATGAGTCTTAGCAGCAGTTTCATCGATTCATAAGTCTCATTAAGGCCAGTGGCATGTGCTACAGGTATTGAAGGTTTTTCATTGCCATTGTGCAGTAATACAGCTTTAAGGCTAGCTTTACTAGAGTCAATGAACAGTCTCCATTCTTTTGGATCATAGCGACAGCCAATCCCTTGCATCAGACCACTGATATCGTGGCAGAAACAAACGTTTTCTTCCTGTAAGTAAAATGATGAAAACTGCAAATGGCGATGGCGGAAATGGGAAACTTTGGTGTTTGGTTGGAGAAGATTAAATTCTTGAAGTCTTGAACCAAGCAACTCTGCCTTTTCTTTTGGTAATTCCAAATCGCGCACTAAGTCATTTAACTCCGCTTGACTTAACAAATGTGGGGAAATATTTGCATCTGGAACATATATGCCATCTTTCCCTGTTTCTATATCACTAGCAGAATCTTCAGATGAACTGCTGTCTGTTATCGTTGCTGGTGGAACTGGTGGTGGATTTGTTTCATCATGTGGTACTGGTTTCATTGCTGATTCGCAGTTTGGGTACGTGATCTTTGATTTGTTTTCTTTGTGAAACCAGCAATCTTTGTCAACAAAAATAACAATCATTGAAGTGATTTTTCGGCTCACGCCAAACCATGGGGACTGAGAACGGCATAGCTTTTCTTTTACCATTCATCCAAGCTATTAACATTGCATTGCACTGTGCACAGCAAATATGTGGTGCCCAGTCCCTCTGTTGGTCTCCTAACTTACAGTCAAAATAACACTTGTAGGCAAGTTTAATCTTTGTTGTTATGTTTCTACGTTGTGGCTTAGGTGTATATTGTCCACAGACAAAGCAGAAGTTGTCTGGGTGATTTACACAAGCACGTCTATTTGATGCCATTTTGAATTACCATACAATATCTGAAAAAACGTAGAAAGTAATTATTACGATGTGCAAAATAAAAAGAAATACACACCGTAGTACAAAACAAAGGCTATAAAAACACACAAATCACTACAACCTGTCACTTGCTCATCAGCAGAGAGCTTCAACAACCGTTCTGCTTGACTGTCACGTAGCGACTGACCGTTGGGCCATTTCCCGTTACTATGCTCTTGACTCAGTGTTGCCAACTCGGGATAAATTTTATTTATCAAAATTGTTCGAATTTGTATATAGTTGGCAAAAAAAATTGCTTTAACCTTGAAAAGCAAGTTTCATATTATTGGCATTAAGCCGATTAAAACCAAAATCTGGACGTGGTAGAAAATTTTACTAAAAGTGATTTGCATTTTACACAAAATCTAGACGTGATAGAAAAAATCTAATTATAGATTTGAAATCAGCATACCGAAATTAGCTAGGAGCACCTATTTGGTCTTCTGTAACAAAATCTTTGTTGCCTAGTGTAATCAAATGATCCTGTTATGTTGAAATGTGGAAGAGTGAGCAACGATTCCCAGACGAGATGTATTTCTTGAACTGATCCACAGAACAGCTGTTCACATCTTCTGAAGACTGCATGTTTCACATTTTATAATATAGAAATTATAAATATATCCATTCCTTTAATTATATTTTTAAAAAAGAAAAGAGCATTCGGTTTCCACGTTAAACTGTGGGTCTAAGGCAGAGTGAAAACCTTAACCGTTGTTACAATTCGGGGAAGAGCTATTTGTTATTATTACTAAAGAGAAAAATCGTGCATTAGCATGTTTTTCAGCCATACTACCCCCCGGATCAAATGATCCTGTTATTTTAAATCCGGTTCAATAACACTGGCCAACAAAATGAAACCTTTCTTCCTCATCACAAACATGATCACACTTTTCTTAATGCATTTCTCGAGCTGATTCCGAATCTGGTTTTATTTGTTTTCTAGCACGTATAGTTATATAGATACACTGGTTTTGATATTTTTAAGTTTTTGATATTGCTATAAGAAAATTTATGGATGTATAGATCACACTTAGGAATGCTAAACAACAAATACATCATATACCTTATTCAATGTACTTATAAATAAAGAATATATACATTATTTTATTAAAAGCGCTGTGAGTGTGATTTCCTTTTGTAAATTTGGCCTGGATTGTCACGATACAGCATCCAACAATGGTCCGCCATCATGCTTTCATTCCAATATCCTTGGTAGCGCTTCTCCATCATCTGAATATTTTGATGGAAGCGCTCTCCTTGCTCGTCACTCACTGCACGAAGGTTTTCAGGAAAGAAATCTAAGTGGGAATGCAGGAAGTGAATTTTTAACGACATTCGACACTCCATTTCTTTGAAGGCATCAAGGAGGTTCTTGACTCCATCCTTATACGCAGGTGACTTGTTGCTTTCAAGAAAGTTTTCACATATCCATTTGAACGCCAGCCAAGCCTTCAATTCCAGCGGACTTAGGACTTTTTCAAATTCAGTGTCATTCAAAACCTCCCTTATTTGTGGCCCAACAAAAATTCCTTCCTTCAATTTTGCTGCAGTAACCTTCGGAAATTTCCTTGAAAGGTATTGGAACCCTTCAGAATTGACTTTATCCATTGCTTTAACAAAATTCTTCATTAAACCAAGTTTAATGTGAAGAGGTGGCAGATAGATCTTTTGGGGATCCACTAAAGGGACAGACTGGACATTGCTTATCCCTGGGACATATGTATACCTAAGTGGCCAGTCACTTTTGGTGTAATGTTCTATAGTGGCGCGACTGTCCCACAAGCAAAGGAAACAACAAAATTTTGTGAATCCTGACTGCATACCCATAAGCATTCCTATAACTTTTAGATCTCCACAAACATTCCATTGATGACTGTCGTATTTGATTGCCTTAAGTAGTATATCCATATTGTCATATGTCTCTTTTAGATGGACGGAATGGGCAATGGGGATGGATGGCATTATATTACTATTATGCAAAAGAACTGCTTTCAGGCTTCTCTGCAACGAATCAAAAAAGAGGCGCCACTCAGATGCCACATACGTCTGAGATATGGCTGTAAATAGTCCATTGATGTCATGGCAATAACAGAGAGGACCGTCTACTGAAAAGAATGCTGTTAATTCAAAATTCCGCTTTCGGTAGTAACTAATACGAACATTGTTCTCAAGTAAATTGTTCTCCTTTAGTCTTGAGGCGAGAAGCTCTGATTTCTCTTTAGACAGCGATAAGTCTCTAACAAGATCATTCAACTGTCCTTGGGTTAACTTTTTAGGCTCTAAATGTTTACCTTCAAAAGTGTACTCTGGTTCTGTAGATGGTCCGGAAACGCCAGTTGCACCTTCATCACTTTCCATGTCATCTATAATAGAATCTAGCCTATCATTTGGGGGAATTGGAATGGGCAATGTTTCATCATGTTTTACTGGTCTACGAGTTGAATCCAAGTTTGGATATACAATCTGTTGTTTGTTCTTGGCAGAAAACCCCATTAAGTTCACACTACAAAAATAACAGTCTTCATGATGATCTCTCGGCTCCCTCCATATCATGGGTATGGCAAATGGCATTGAAGCTTTCTTTTTGTTAAGCCAATCACGTAATCCATTTGAACAGCCAGAACAGATTTGATGTGGCGCCCATGGTTTATCTTGGTCACCTAGATGGCAACCAAAGTATAGCTTGTATATTTTCTTAATGTCGGTTGTAATACTTCGTCGCTGTGTTTTAGTTGTCAACTGGCCGCATACGAAACAGAACTTGTCGGGGTCATTCTTACATTGTCGAGGCATGTTGACTGACCTGAGCAAACTATAAATTAAAAAAAAATGTACACCAACTTGACACAACAAGTTCTTGGACTGGACTGATCTTTTGACACACAAAGCACGGCGTTGTTGCCTGAATGACAATGCTGCTAGACGTAAAAGCTCACACCTGAAATACATAAGATGTATAATTAAGATAATTGAAATAAATAAGATGAATAAACTAAAAAAACACAATAAAATAAACACAATCAAATGTTGAAATATTAGTATTTTGCCAATTTAAAATGGTTAAATCTGTGTAGTTATATATATGCCTTCATCTTGAAAACTATACGTGCTAGAAACAATCTGAATGCAGTTTTGGAATCAGCGTGAAAACTGCTATCCAGCCACCACAAATTTTACTCTGATGAAAAATCTTTGTTGACCAGTGTAATCAAATGATCCTGTTATGTTGAAATGTGGAAGAGTGAGCAACGATTCCCTGACGAGATATATTTCTTGAACTGATCCACAGAACAGCTGTTCACATCTTCTGAAGGCTGCACGCGCCACAGATCTTATAGGCAATGCAGGTCCTGTATATGAGCTTTAATTATCTCGATGAAACAGTGAGCAATCATTCCCTGACGAGATGTATTTCTGAATCCACGTTAAACTGTAGGTCTAAGGTCGGGTGAAAAGCTTTCCAATTCGGCGAGAAAGAGATAATTATTATTACTACTGTAATTTGTACCACCCTATATATATATATCCATTCCTTTATTTATTTTAAAAGAATGAACAAAACTCTCTCTCTCTCTTTCTTTCTATATATAATATATATTATATATATAATATATATATATATATATATATATATATATATACGAGATAGGTGTACGCCTGGTGTGAATGAATTCAAAATGATTCTATAGTTTCATTGGTACGTTTTTATTTCCCACTAACTGTGTACACGAGATAAGTGTACGCATGGTGTAAATGATCTCTGAAGCTGTTCTTTTGCAGATGTTTATACAGAAAACATGTAATTGAAAACAATAACTAGGAATCGTGAAATTGTTAGTACTTTCAGAGTACATGCGTAATTTTGAAAAAACTTAGTTATCAAAATCATAATTAACAGAAATCGGCAAGGTTAAGAAAGTATAAAACATTTTCTTCGCTTCGAGAATGTATTTCATTGTAGAAGTAATAACAACAGCAAAATTAAGATTTGGAGTGAAGCGAGATTTATCCCGATGGTCTGGAAGAAAGGTCAACTCGCGGTTATTTCAAAAGGCCTCTGGGCAAACGATTCGAATTGACCCAGATTCTCGGTAACCCTTTCCTCTTGTGTGTGTGTGTGTGTGTGTGTGTGTGTGTGTGTGTGTGTATAGATTTGAGAATATATTAATAGAATGATTTCTTTTAATTGTTTAGTGATTTTTTTAATGTTTTAATTCACTTTAAGGTGAAAATCCGTTTATATATATATATATATATATATATATATATATATATATATATATATATATATATATATATATATATAAGGAATGACAAAATTAAATAGACACGGTTATTATGATTTTATATATATATATATATATATATATATATATATATATATATATATATAAGGTAAGGAGAAAGTTGTTCATTTGTGTGTATTTCGTCTGAACTAATTTTTTGACGTTCGCGAAGGATGAGAAGTTTGGGGAGAATGAGGGAGGAGGGGGGACGACCGTGTGTTTTGAGTTGACCCAGATTCTCGGAAATCCTTTCCTCGTGAAAGAAAAAAACAGCGTTTAATGATTAATTTCTTATATTGAATAATTAATTTCTTATAATAATTGATTCTCTTAAAACGAGAAAATTCATTTGTTTTACATTAATAGACGTTTAGCTTCGTTTGATTTAAAATAATATACGTTTGGTATTTTTTCTGATTTTCATTCACATGATATGTACAGAGGCGCGTGTGTGTGTGCGTGTGTGTATGTGTGTGTATGTGTGTGCACGAGTTGTTCATTCGTTTATTATATTATATATATATATATATATATATATACAAGCACAGATGGGGTGAGAAGTTTTGGGGGAATGAGGGAGGAGGGGGACGACCGTGTTTTGAATTGTCGTTTATTTCACATATCTTCGTAAGGTTTGTTTTCCTTTGCCACTGTTATTCAATTGTGAAATTTATAATAAAAATAGGAATTAAGTAATAAAGTTAATGTTTTAATTCACTTTAAGGTGAAAATCCATTTATATATATATATATATGTATATATATATATATATATAATATATATATATATATATATATATATATATATATATATATATATATATATATATATATATAAGGAATGACAAAATATACGTTTGGCATTTTTTCTGATTTTCATTCACATGATATGTACAGAGGCGCGTGTGTGTGTGCGTGTGTGTATGTGTGTGTATGTGTGTGCACGAGTTGTTCATTCGTTTATTATAATATATATATATATAATATATATATACAAGCACAGATGGGTGAGAAGTTTGGGGGAATGAGGGAGGAGGGGGACGACCGTGTGTTTTGAATTGTCGTTTATTTCACATATCTTCGTAAGGTTTGTTTTCCTTTGCCACTGTTATTCAATTGTGAAATTTATAATAAAAATAGGAATTAAGTAATAAAGTTAATGTTTTAATTCACTTTAAGGTGAAAATCCATTTATATATATATATATGTATATATATATATATATATATAATATATATATATATATATATATATATATATATATATATATATATATATATATATATATATAAGGAATGACAAAATATACGTTTGGCATTTTTTCTGATTTTCATTCACATGATATGTACAGAGGCGCGTGTGTGTGTGCGTGTGTATGTGTGTGTGTGTGTGTGCACGAGTTGTTCATTCGTTTATTATATATAAATATATATATACAAGCACAGATGGGGTGAGAAGTTTGGGGGAATGAGGGAGGAGGGGGACGACCGTGTGTTTGAATTGTCGTTTATTTCACATATCTTCGTAAGGTTTGTTTTCCTTTCCCACTGTTATTCAATTGTGAAATTTATAATAAAAATAGGAATTAAGGTGAAAATCCATTTATATATATATATATATATATATATATATATATATATATATAAGAAATGACAAAATATACGTTTGGCATTTTTTTCTGATTTTCATTCACATGATATGTACAGAGGCGCGTGTGTGTGTGTGTGTGTGCACGAGTTGTTCATTCGTTTATTATATATATATATACAAGCACAGATGGGGTGAGAAGTTTGGTGGGAATGAGGAGGAGGGGACGACCGTGTGTTTTGAATTGTCGTTTATTTCACCTATCTTCGTAAGGTTTCATTTCCTTTCCCACTGTTATTCAATTGTGAAATTTATAATAAAAATAGGAGTTAAGTAATAAAGTTAATGTTTTAATTCACTTTAAGGTGAAAATCCATTTATATATATATATATATATATATATATATATATATATATATATATATATATATATATATATAAGGAATGACAAAATTAAATAGACACAGTTAATATGATTTTTATATAATATATTATATTATATATATATATAAGGTAACAAGCACAGATGGGGTGAGTAGTTTGGGGGAATGAGGGAGGAGGGGACGATCATGTATTTTGAATTGTCGTATGTTTCACGTATCTTCGTAAGTTTTCTTTTCCTTTCCCACTGTTATTCGTGACAACAGCGATTAACTACCATCATATAAATATATTGTGGTATTTTGATTAATATATGGTTTAATTTAATAAATATTGCTATATGGCAACTCAGTCTTCGATTAGAATTAATTAAATATATATAGCACAAACTGGCAACTCAGCCTTCTATTGGAATTAAATACATGGCGCTATCTGGCAACTCAGCCGGATTAGAGGTCTATAAAAGAGCGAGAGGCTGAAGACGGAGTCATACAAGCTCGGCTCCCAGCCGAGCAAGGATCTCTGGTCCTTTCTCTTTCTGGCCCTTTGGGAAAACCCCTTAGAGGCCTCTTAGGTTAGGTATACCCCTTTGGGGGGAATAGCTTGGGGGAGAACTCCGCCTCCAAGTTGCATGCCCTTGCAATCGGCAACAAAGGCCGATACTCTCTCTTTCTCTCTCTCCCCCTTCAGGTGTACCCCTCCCCCCTTGGCTCCTTCTAAGCCAACTGGCTGATTAGAAGCCTATAAGACAACGCCTACTCGGCTGAAATCTTAATATGCACTTGGCTCCTGCCAGGTGAACACCTCTCCTCCTTTCTCTTGGGGGATAACGGCGCCTCCAAGTTTCATTGTTGCACCTGCAGCATCCCCCCACCCCCTTTTTGCAACACTCTACCCCCATTTGCAACAATGAGTTGTTGCATAACCCCCACCCCCTTGCAGCATTGAGTTGTTGCACAACCCCCATCCCTCTTTGCAACATGTTGCATAATCCCCACACCCCCACTGCAACATTACGTAATAATTTGCAACATTCCTGCACTCTAACCTTTTGCGGCTATACTACTTATCACGAGCAGTGGTCTTTTCAATATTTATTTATTTTTTGATGAAAAATTAGTTTATTTTTAGATAATTATGTCATTAGTGAGTATAAGGAATATGTTAAATAATTTCTGCAAAAATGTTACAAAATGCTGTTTGGAAAAGCTAAAATGCGTTGGCTTCCGGGGCTCCTCTCCAAACCCCCTAGCTTAATGACTCGCGCCATTGGCGCTCGCCGATTTACACCCCTATCTGTATCAGAACCGGTTGTTAAGAAATTGGCAGCACACCCCTGCCTTAATCGTCCCCCACCTTCCCGATCTGCCTTTGTCGCCTAGTGGGAAAAGCTTAGAATTTGCTCTGGTAATTCGTGTATAACTGATAACATTTGTCATGTTTACAAAATTCCCTTGCGATGAGATCTTCAATCCTTATCTTTGTGAGCATGTTGTCATCATTATCCAGTTCGGCTGCTTTTTTTATTGTAGCTTCAGCTGTTTTTGTAAGAATGGGCATTGCCGTCTGTTTCTTCCTTTTCACTTTAATTACATATTTGTCACATATTCCACACTACTCAGGAAACAAAACCTGAGCTGTTGAACCATAGCTAAATCAGTAATGGTAATGAGACTTTATCCTTATCTGTACCTTTATCTTTATCCTTATCTTCGTTTCAGTAAACTTTTAGCTTTTGTGAATTGTTAGTAGCATTTTCTGTTATAGGCATATCTGGAAGCATCATACTGTAGAGTTGAAATTAATGTGCACTGTTCAGCATGTTGATGGTTACTACCCAACTCTGTTCTGATGTATTTGGCTTGCAGAAGTGTAGAATAAGTTGTCATTGAACGGTGTTAACTCTACATACAGTACTTTGTTAGCAAACTGGGGTAGTGAACTACACACTCCAATGGTATAAAGCCGTCATCTGATCCACGCTTCCTCTTAGCTGACTTGTTTGGTTCGCTCTAGTTTGCCATCACTCACAGACCTACAGAAAAAGACAGAATACCAGGGTGTTTCAAAAGTCCCTCATTATTTTTAAAATTTTATTAAAATAGCAATTATAAGAGGAACCAAATGACAATTTGGTTGCTGAGTCTACGATTCATGAGAATTTTGGTGGCATCAAACTTGGCTTCATAAGTCTACTGGAAAGTCACTGATACACCTCCACGTGGGCACCGTCTTTTTCGAAACAAGCGAGCCACCGTTTTACGCATTCTTGGCCGACATTGGACAACATTTCGGGAGTAACAGAAGCACACGCATTCCTGATCCGTTCTTCTAGTGTGGGGAGGACTCGCGGCTTGGTGGCCTACACTTTGCTCTTAATGTAGCCCCACAAAAAGAAGTTGCATGGGGTAAGATCAGGCGAGCGAGCAGCCCATTCGATGGGACCACGGCGACCAATCCACCGATCCGGGAACTGCTTATTCAGAAATGAGCGAACCTCACGCGAGTAATGAGCAGGGGCACCGTCTTGCTGGAAAATGACTTCTTGCATGTCAGCTACAGCTGAAAGTTGGGGGATGCAGAACTCCTGAAGCATACGAAGGTAATTGTCTCCGTTGACGTTCACGGAATTTCCATCTTGATCCCGGAAGAACAACGGACCAATCAGCCCAGCTGAGGAGATGGCAAACCAGACGACCAATTTCGGCGTGTCCCTTTCATGTTCACGGATCTCCGCAGGATTGTGAGTTCCCCAGATGCGGGTGTTGTGCCGATTGACGCGACCAGAAAGGTGGAAGAGAGCTTCGTCGCTGAACCACATGTGCTCCAGGATCGATGGGTCTCTTTCGTAGTGATGCAGTAGTGTCTCACACATCTCCACCCGGCAATCGTAGTCTTGAGGTTCCAGCTTCTGAACCACCTGTATCTTGTACGGATACAGCTTGAGACCACGCCGCAAAGTCCGTTGGATAGATGTCGCGCTGATGTTCAGTTCCGCAGCAGCTCGCCGAATGGACTTTCCTTGACTCTGAGTAAACGCCTCACGGACAGTTTCGACATTCTCCTCACTCCGCCCACTTCGAGGTCTTCCTGATCGTGGTTTGTCCTTTACGGATCCGGTCTCCATAAACTTCCAGTGGGTGGCGACGATGGTGTTCCTATCCGGTGCATAATGCTGTCCGTAGACTGCCCGGAATCGTCGCTGCACTTCGACCACAGATTGAAAAACCTCCTGCCATGCAGCGATTTTACACCTCTGCTCTAGAGTCAGCATGGTAGCGGAAGAAAACGGAGCAAAACTTCAAATGTAGACTCAAAAAAATTCTCAACTACTGAGTAAGAGTTTACCACAAGATGAACGTCGTTGGTCGATTAGCTGCAAAGAAAATTGAAAATCAAATTAGTGAGGGACTTTTGAAACACCCGGTAGTATATTAATACTATGGTCTATGGTGCAATACTAAGTAAATGTACATGAAGGAAGAACACTGAAACAAATGCAGACACAATTACCACATATGACATAATACAGTACACATACTGACGTTTGGACAATTATTTGTTTCCTTTTGTGTTTGTTTAAAAACATGGATTGGCTATCCTTTAAATAATACCTTTGGTTTGGTTAGCTTCCCCCCGAATTGTTCATTCTGACGAAGGTCAAGCTTTTCATCCCACCTTAGACCAACAGCTTAATGTGGAATCCGAACCACGCCCCGTCAGCAGCCCAGCGTGTTAACCACTAGGCCACCTAGGGTACCCATTTATCCACCAACCACTTTCTTTATTGTGTGGAAGGATGAACAGCTGGGGTTTACTGCGCGCTGGCTGCCGTCGGGTCTCGAACCGGGGGCCGATGGATTCGTAGTCAGCAACGCCAACCACTACACCACCAAATAAAAGTCACATGAGTTTTAGGTCTGGTGATGCTCCTGGACATACTATTTTTTTTATCAAAATCGCAAGAAGACTATTAGACAAAGACACTTGATGATAGTACAATACAAGCTATCATAAGCTGAAATAACGTTACAAAAATTACGTTTGAATTAAATAACTGCAA
This sequence comes from Bathynomus jamesi, assembly GCA_023014485.1. NCBI lineage: Eukaryota > Metazoa > Arthropoda > Malacostraca > Isopoda > Cirolanidae > Bathynomus > Bathynomus jamesi. The sequence goes on from JAJOZX010001930.1 coordinate 441,109, forward strand.
ATTTTAAGAGTTTGGTTAGTTACTCATAAATAAGATTTTTTTTGACTAGTTTTGTGTCGTACATCAATTAACTCCCTTCTTATAAAGTGAATGGATATTATAAAAATAAAGAATATATAAAATTGAAGGCAATAGAAATATTTTTAAAGAAAATTAGAAAAAAATTTAATTTCTTCCAGAATTTTATACATACAAAAGAAACTAAATATTTTGAAAATGAGTAGGGGTAACAAATTAATTTTAATGATTAATCAAACTAAATTTTAAAAATTACTTTTTATTTGTGACCAACGAAAGAGAAGAGAAGAAGGAGAAATGGATGACAGAAAGCGAAGGAAGGGTAAAAAGGAAAAAGAGAAGAAGCAAAAGAGATAGACACATTCTGTTGGGGCCTGTTACGAAAGTTAAATGTGGTGTATCTTATACCCCAGCTTAAGCATCATTCTTATGTTCGGTGAGGCGTACGCTTGGTTAGTCTAGGACTCTAGGTTATTAAAATTAGGTTAGGTATGCGGTACGATAGGTGTGTAAGTTTGATTAGGTTACTAGAGCCATATATATATATATATGTATATACACACCTCGTTAACCTCGTTCAGGTTCTGTGTGTTGGTCTCTCTTCACACGAAAGTCAAGTTAGTGGCCCCGCCTTTAGGCCTGTCTTGGTGGAGGAGCGAGTTGCTCTCTTGCGCTCTCCATCGCACATAGCCAGGTACACCTGGCTCATTTGGTACCGTCCTGAGCCAGGCATCTAGTCTTCTCTTGAAGACTTCAACTTTGACCCCTGTAACGTTTCTGAGGTCCTTTAGAAGCTGGTTAAAAAGTCTTGGCCCCCTGACAACCAAGCTATTTTCCTTCAGTGTTGAGGGGGTCCCTCGTCGGGCCTTTAATTTGGGAACACAACACATTCTGCCTTTCCTATTTTCCAGCGTTGTTTGGATGGTAATTGGATTCAGTTTGAGGTTTGGTACCAGTTTTTCGATCATTTTCCATATGCAGATCATGGTGTACCTCTCTCTTCTTCTTTCCAGGGAGTACAGATTTAGTTTACGTAGTCTTTCCCAGTTGCTGAGTTCTTTGCAGCCATCAATCTTCGCTGTGAAATGTCTCTGCGTTTCTTCTAGTTTATTAATTTCTTCCTTTTTATATGGGGATGTCAAAACTGAGCAGTATTCAAGTTTTGGTATGATCAGTGTTCTTAGCAGGGGAATCATTACTGTCTTGTCCCTCCTTTTGAATGTTCTTAGTACCTGTCCCGCGACTCTCTTTGCTTTGTTTATTGCTATCTGATTTTGTGTCTCAAATTTGGCATCATCGGTCATTATTACCCCCAAGTCGACCGCTTTCGTGCTTCTCTGAATTTCCTATCTATCTGGAGCATGATCTGTAGTCTGTTTAAATTCCTCATTTCTACCATATCTCAAGAGCTGAAATTTCTCGGTGTTAAAAGTCATATTGTTGTCTTCTGACCATTTGTATATTTTGTTCGTGTCCCTCTGCAAGGCCTCCACTTCATTTGCATCGCTGATTTTTCTGCTGATCTTTGTATCGTCCGCAAAGGATGTTACTATACTGTTGCTGTTTACTCCACTGTCTATGTCTGTTAGCATGATCAGGGCCGCCGAGAGGGCGGGGAAGCCGGGTTATATCCCCGGGGCCCGGAAAGAGGGGGAATATAATCTAAAAATATTAATAAAGCAATTGATTAAATAACAGAGAGCAAATATAATTAATGAACATACATTTTATAGAGATTATCATACTGTATGTTTTGAATAGTGACTTGGACATATAATCAGTTTGCTTGTTATGTACACAAAAAACATTCATAAGAAAATACTGAGTAAACAGGGGGGGGGGGGCATATACCAATCTTTCCCCGGGTCCCGTGACAACTCTAGCCGGCCCTGAGCATGATAACGAACAGGAGTGGGGCCAGTACTGTACCTTGTGGTACTGAGCTGCGTACTTCTGAGTCTGATGATGATACATCTTGAATTTTGACGACCTGTTGGCGTTCTCTGAGGAAGCTGTAGATCCATTTTCCCACTTTGCCTGTTATTGCCACATGTTTCATTTTATATGCTATTATACCATGATCGCATTTGTCGAAAGTTTTAACAAAATACGTGTATATGACATCATAGTTTTTAATGACTTCAACTGCATCTAGGATATTGTTATAGTGCTCTATAAGTTGTGAAAGGCATGATCTTCCTGATCGGAATCCGTGCTGATTTTCGTTGAATCTTCCCAGTGTCTCCAAGAAATTATAGATTTTCTCTGACTATTCTCTCAAATATTTTGGTGAGGTGGGACGTCAATGACACTAGTCTATAGTACTTTGTTTGAGATCTATCTCCTCCTTTATATATAGGGACAATGTTTGCTCTTTTCAAGATGCTCGGTATTTTCCCAGTGTCTAGGGATCTTCTCCATATCCAGCATAAGGGTGTAGCTATTTCATTTTTACAGTTTTTAATCAGTAGTGCGTTCCATTTGTCCGGACCTGCAGCTGAATGTGATTTCATTTGTCCTATTGCTCTCGTTACATCTTCTGGGGTGAAATCAAAGTCTGTTATACATTCTCCTTGAAATTTTTCTTCGAAGAAAGCATCTACAGTATGTCAGGTATCGTTTTGTCACTGTGTCACCTCATATATATATATATATATATATATGAAATTGTAATGTACAAACCCCCGAACACGCCAATTTCAAAATTCTCAGATTCCATTGCAGAGGTCAGAAACGGGTAAAAGATCTACATTCTCCAACCACAACTATTTTTCTCTGTGGTGATTTTAATTTCCATTCATGAAATATAAAAGGATAGGAAAAAATATATGTATACACCAGAACAAGGAAGGCACACGGAAAAACCAGGAACAGGTAAAAATGCTTCAAGCTAAAAAATTAAATGATAACCAACATGGATTTCGGTCGGGCAGATCATGTCTATCACAACTAATGGAACACTACAACAACATTATTGATGCACTTGAAAGTAATGAAAACTATGATGTAATATACACAGACTTTGCCAAAGCGTTCGACAAGTGTGACCATGGAATCATTCATAATACATAAACTGAAATATATGGGAATAACAGAGAAGTAGGGAAATGGATATACAATTTCGTTAGTAATCGGCGGCAAGTCGTTACAGTTTAAGGAGTATCAGAATCAGACTCAGAAGTCCGCAGCTCAATATCACAAGGAACAGTATTAGCTCCACTACTCTTCATAATCATGCTAACTGACATAGATGAGGACGTTACCAGAGACAGCACAGTAACATCCTTTGCCGATGTACAAAGATCAGTAGAAAAATAAGAAACCCAGAAGATATAAGATCTCTACAAACCGACATGAACAGAATCTACAAGTGGACAGAAAACAACAATATGAAGTTTAACACTGAGAAATTTTAACTGTTAAGGTATGGGAAAAGGGAGGACCTAAAATCCATGGAATACTGTGCCCAAAATGGACAGGAAATTCAGAGAAATTCTAAAGCAAGAGATTGAGGAGTTGTAATGACTGATGATGCGAAATTTGAAACACAAAATAAGATAGCAGTAAACAGAGCAAAGAGAATAACTCCACAGATACTGGGAACCTTTAAACGAAGGGACAGGAATATAATGATTCCTTTATTGAAAACACTGATCATACCAAAGTTGGAATACTGCTCGGTCCTAACATCCCCAAATAAAAAAGAAGACATGAGTCTGCTAGAAGGGATTCAGAGATGCTTCACAGCCAAGATCAATGGGTGCAAAGAACTAATTACTGGGAAAGGTTACGCGAATTAAATCTATATTCACTGGAAAGGAGAAGAGAGATACACCTTTATTTACACTTGGAAAATAATGGAGAAACTAGCCCCTAATCTTATTCTGAATCCTATAACCTCCCAAACAACAGTGGAAAGTAGAAAAGGAAGACTGTGTCGTGTTCCCAAATTAAAGGCTAGACAGCGAACATCCTTAACCCTGAAAGAAACTAGTTTTATTGTGAGAGGACCAAGACTGTTTAATCAGCTGGCTAAAGAACTAAGGAACACGAGTGGTGTTACGGTAGACATCTTCAAAAGAATATTAGACGCCGGGCGTACCTGACTATGTGAGGCCAACTCGAGAGAAGGGGCGACAAGTTTAACCTTGGTGGAATGAGGAATCATCGCACGGAACGAACATATGAAAGGCTGAAAGGTATATATATAGACAGTTGTTTTTTTGGTGATGGTACTTGACGGTACGGCGTACTGGCACCTTTCTTTCAGAGCGACGTTGACACACGTCCACTCAAATAAATTGACGTTCTTACCTCTACTGACTCATTGGGCGGGAACAACAAATTCACATGACAATTCGTTGGCTGACGTCACATAACCCCTCCAGCCTCCCTCCGCCGTAGACACCAACAGCAAGGGACGAAAACTTGATGAAAATTTGGAATTTTCTATGAAACTATTTTTGGAATGTTTTAATTTTTTTAATTTTTTAAAAATCAAAGTAATAAATGGCGTCTATAAATGTTAAACATTCTCACTTTTATTATGTATTTTTATCCTTACTATCAACTTTTTAATTGAAAGTTCATCACAAATTCAATAGAGAAGGGGGGAGGGGGCGCAGGGAGAGGGAAATGGTGAGAGAGGAATTTTACAATTTATCAAGATATGAGTACCGGCACCTCTTTTTTTTTTTTTTTTTTACAAAAAAAGCACTCTCTCTCTCTCTCTCTCTCTCTCTCTATATATATATATATAATATATATATATATATATATATCAGGGTGTCCCATAAGTCCGGCATCATAGGAAAAATAATAAAAAAAGGCAAAACAAAAGCTTTTATTTACAGAACGTGCTCAATATGTTCACCATTGTTTTCAATACACAAATTCAGACGTGATACCCAGTCAGCAAGCACACGATAAATGATGTCAGGAGTCATGGTGTTACATGCCCCAATAATGCGCTGCCGCAAATGTTCAACACTCCTAATTTTCTCTGCGTATACCAGCGCTTTCAAGTGGCCCCAGAGATAAAAATCTAGTGGCGTGAGATCCGGGCTTCTAGCTGGCCATTCCACAGGCCCTCGACGTCCTATCCAATGACCAGGGAATTGTTAGTACAGGTATTCCCGTACGTGGGTGCTGTAATGTGCAGGAGCGCCGTCTTGCTGGAACCATGTTGGGAAATTTCCTTCTTCGTTCAAGACACTGGGAAATGCTTCTTCATTGAGCATACGTAGGTAGGTGCCTCCAGTGACATGTTCATCGAAAAAGAGGGGGCCTATGATGCGATCCTTCCAAATGCCACACCATACCATCACCCGAGATGCACCTTGTTCCTTTGAAGAGGTATACCAGTGAGGGTTGTTTTGAGACCAGTAGCGGGTGTTCTGTCGATTTACCTCACCATTTCCATAAAAAACAGCCTCGTCACTGAACAGAATGGTGGACGGGAAATTGGCATTCCGAGCATATTGTTCCGTAACCCATTCACAAAATTCCATCCGCCGGTCGGGATCATCATCATCTTCGCTTAATTTCTGTAGGATCTGAAGTTTATATGGATGCCGTTTGTGAGCCTGAAGAATGCGATGGATGCTGCTTTTCGACACTCCTGTCTCGGCGGACAATCACCGAAGAGACTTATTGGGACTTCTGTTAAAATGAGCCAGGATAGCAGTCGCTGTATCATCGTCAGTGGACCTCCTTGGAGGTCCACTGCGTGGTTTATCTTCTATGGATCCTGTTTCCTTAAACTTTGCAACAATTCTGCTAACACAACTCTGTGTTATTAGCTCGCGGTCTGGATGCAGTCTGTTAAATTCAGCAGCGGCCATGGGCGCCCGCAGATTTTTTCCAAGAGGGGGCAAAATTTAATGTATTAATAGGTAGGGACCGGAGCAAGCAAAAAACTTTTGACCCCTTAGGAACCAGCAGGTTAATTCTAAGCAAGTTTAGTGTTTGCATTTTCTGTAATGGAAAATGCAAATATAATGTATATACATACAATGCACATGATAACAATCATTTATTTTATTTATAACAGAAACAGATAGAATGAAGAAAAAAGCACACTGAAGTAAATTGTACCTAATTTTGAAAACGGTGTTTCGAGCATCACCTACACTGCTCATTTGAATAGGAATTGTAGTCGTCTGCGGTCACTACCAAAATTATGAACAACCTTTTCCATAAAATCAGTTTTGTTGGAGTTGATTTTCTCCGGTGAACAAATAAAAAGGTAGCAACCTTTTATCATGCACACAAATAAAATTTTTCACCCTTTAGGAGGCAGTTGGATACTTTTCAGCAAGTTTAGGATATAAATATTTTCTTAGAAAATATTTAATATATTTTCTTGGCATTTCCAGGGGGAGGCAAGCGCCCCCCCTTGCCCCTACCTGCGGGCGCCCATGGCAGCGGCCTCTCTTTGACTCCAATTTCCTATGAGTAGAATTATCTGGATTCGTTCTTCCTTGCTCACAGACATTATGGCCTGTAGAAAGAGAAAAATATGAATTATGGTTTGTAGAAATAGAAAAATATGAATTTCTCCTATGATGCCGGACTTATGGGACACCTTATATATATATATATATATATATATATTTTGCCCTCAACTTTCAGGTCAATCAGCATTCTTGTAATAAATTTCGACTGGTATCCCCGAAACACTCTCTCTCTCTCTCTCTCTCTCTCTCTCTAATATATACATAACGGGTGTGCCATAAAAAAAGGGTACATTTTGAAAAGGCTATAAAATCAACATTTGTCATTTAATTTTAATAGAATTTCTACACAATAAAATCTATGTATTTATCTAAATGCAAACAAGTTTTCAGACTAAAATATCAAATAATTCAAATTCTATCAACATTTAACGAAAGAGTATGATTTTTCTACTTAACACGCAAAAATTATTAAACCTTTTTAATATTTTTTTATAAAAATAATTTTTTATGTAAAATTTACCTGAAATTATTAAAAAAATTGTTCGAAATGCTTTCCTTCCATTTCAATAACTTTTATTATTCTTGGCCGGAATATGGGATAACTTAGCAGAGCGAGTCTACAGGACAGGGATAAAAGATGTCGCTCACCAAGTATTCGTTCCAGCGTGCGGCCACCTCGCTTTATATATATATATGGGAATGAACTCAGAATGGTTCCCTGAGGTTTTTTATGATACACACAGACCGTGCATGGAACAAGGAACTCTTCTGGGATAATTAAATCCATTATAGTCCGAATAAGTAATGGTAAATGACAAATACCATAGTTTTCTTTTTTCATGATGCTAGCCTGACGTGGGCAACGGGTCACTCGCAAAGAGGTCTCATAAATATAGCTTCCCTCACCAGCTATCTGCAGAGCAGACAGGATCCAGCTTTGGGACATGGATCTAGGGTTTAAAGCAACCTAGCCCAGCTACATTTAGAACCTCAATATAAGCAAAAGACTCGCTGCCTTCACGTCAGATTGAATACATCAAAGAAAAAGGGGGTAACTACTATATTTAGCCAAAAACAAAACTTAAACCTCAACTGGCAGAATTGAGCGTCCACTTTTCAAAGGCACATAACCAGGGCCGTAACTAGGGTTTAGAAATTAGTGAGGTCCAGATTTTTTTCGAGCGCGGCAGGACGAGCAAAATTCAGACCAAAATGACATCTACAAACACAACCCAAGCTATACACTAAACACAAAACACAAAACGCTCGACGCTCGACGCTCCCTCTTTTCAAAAGAAAAGCGGTAATATGCGTTTCATACACGGAGAACGGTTCAGTCTCTCTTTTTTTTTTTAGGAAATAATTACCGAGGTCCGGACCTCGGTGACCTCATAGGTAGTTACGGCCATGCACATAACATGTCCGTTTCAAGATGGGAGTGACCCGTTGCCCACGTCGGGCTAGCATCATGAAAAAGAAAAACTATGGCATTTGTCATTCGGACTGTAGTGGATTTAATTATCCCAGAAGAGTTCCTTGTTCCATGCACGGTCTGTGTGTATCATATATATATATATATATATATATATATATAATATATATATATATATATATATATATATACCTTACAACCTTACAACCTTACAAAGGTTCCGCGCGATGATTTCTCATTTCGCGAAGGTCAAGCTTGTCGCCCCTCCTCTCGAGTTGGCCTGGTGAAGTAGTGAGTTGGATTCTTGCGCTCTCCACCTCACATAGCCAGGTACGCCCGGCTCATCGGGGATTGTTCTGAGCCAGGCGTCTAGTCTTCTTTTGAAGATTTCCACTGCAACTCCCTTCGTGTTTCTTAGGTCTTTGGGCAACTGATTAAACAGCTGTGGTCCTCTCACTACAAAACTATTTTCTTTCACGGTTAAGGATGTTCCCTGTCTCGCCTTCAATTTGGGAATACGACACAGTCTACCGCTTCTACTTTCCATCGTTGTTTGGGGAGTTATGGGATTCAGAGTAAGATTAGGGACTAGTTTCTCCATTATTTTCCAAGTGTAAATAATGGTGTATCTCTCTCTTCTCCTTTCCAGTGAATATAGGTCTAGTTCTCGTAACCTTTCCCAGTAATTTAGTTCTTTGCACCCATTGATCTTGGCTGTGAAGCTTCTTTGGATCCCCTCCAGCTGTCTAATGTCTTCTTTTTTATATGGGGAAGTTAGGACCGAGCAGTATTCTAATTTGGGTATGATCAGGGTTTTCAGTAGAGGAATCATTACATTCCTATCCCTTCGTTTAAAGGTTCTCAATATCTGACCCGTTATTCCCTTTGCTCTGTTTACTGCAATCTTATTTTGTGTTTCAAATTTCGCATCATCTGTCATTACAACCCCTAAATCTTTTGCTCTGGAATGTCTCTGAATTTCCTGTCCATTTGGGGTATAATATTCCATGCACTTTAGGTCTTCTCTTTTTCCGTACCGTAATAGCTGAAATTTCTCGGTGTTAAACTTCATATTGTTGTCTTCAGTCCACTTGTAGATTTTGTTTATGTCAGTTTGTAAAGATCCTATGTCTTCTGGGTTTCTTATTTTTCTACTGATCTTTGTGTTATCCGCAAAGGATGTTACTGTGCTGTCTCTGGTAACGTCCTCATCTATGTCAGTTAGCATGATTATGAAGAGTAGTGGAGCTAATACTGTTCCTTGTGGTACTGAGCTGAGGACCTCTGATTCTGATGAAGATACTCCTTGTACTATAACGACTTGCCTCCGCTCACTAAGGAAATTATATATCCATTTCCCTACTTTTCCTGTTATTCCCATATATTTCAGTTTATGTATTATGATTCCGTGGTCACACTTGTCGAACGCTTTAGCAAAGTCTGTGTATAGTACATCATAGTTTTCATTACTTTCAAGTGAATCAATAATGTTGTTATATATATATATATATATATATATATATATATATATATATATATATATATATATATATATATATATATATATAGGGTCCACAAAAAAAAACGCGTCCGTACTTTTCCTTTTAAACTCAATAATTTCTTTTAACTTTTGATAAAACTTTAACAAAATAAAATAACGTTATCTGACAACATTTCTTAAAATTTTTAGCACAGTAGTTGAACAGACCTCATTTTAGCACGTACACAAAAATAGAGTGTAAAGATACCGTAAATACTAAAAATTTCTTTATTATACAACCAAAAATTCCTTTCATATAAAGTTGTTATTAAAATGTCAAACTAAAAATACTGTAAGATATGTTTTCCTCCAACTTCTATTAATTTTCGAAGTCTTGGTCTAAATTGATCTACTGTTGAATCAATCTGGTTTTGTGGGAATTCGGCCCATTGTTCAGTCATAACATCTCTCAGGTGGTTAACATTTCTGATTTTCTTACCGCGATGAACTCGTTCTGACAAGTTTTCCCAGATCCCAAAATCAACAGGATTCAAATCAGGACTGTTCGGAGGCCAATTCTCCGGTTCAATAAATTCGGGAACATGTTCATTTAAATAAGCAACAGTGTCTTTTGCAGTATGTGCCCTTGCTCCATCCTGTTGAAAAACAAAATGACCTCCATTTGCCAAAGCCGCATCTCTGAAATCATGTTTGCTAAAAGAACATTTCGATTCGCCATTAACTTTCACATCGGGCTCGACGAAATGAAGAGATGTTTTTTCCCAGCTTGGAAACACCGCCAGACACGGTCCAGAGATGGGCAGTAACGCGTTACATGTAACGACGTTACGTAACGAACGTTACAAAAGTAACGAGTAACGGTAACGCCTGAAAGATTTTCAAATGTATCAATGTAACGGTAACGCTTTGCAAATTTTTTATTACTGTAACGGATTTTTTCGTTACTCGTTACTCGATACTTGAATTTGAATTTGATAACTGCCATTCCATTCATGAGGACTATTAAATGCAATTCACTATTCCGTGTTAGTGGCAACAACTAAATTTATATTTCTATGTCTCTTCATCTTTCCCAAAAATCATTGGGTGCAAATTATTGTGCAATATATCGTTTTTAAAAGAAGAACATTTATATAGTCAATAATAGTAACTATTAGAATTTATGTAGTATGGCTGCCATTTGTAAGTTTATCTGTGTTTCAAAATACGTGTGAAGGCACATAAACAAATATAAAATGTAACTAGTTACTTGTAACGTCGTTACATGTATCGAGTAACGGTAACGCTTTAAGGATTTTCAAAAGTAACGATGTAACGGTAACGCCAAGTACATTTTCGACGTGTAACGAGTAACGGTAACGCCGCCCAATTTAATGTAACGGTGCCCATCACTGCAGACACCATAATACTTTTGGAAAAGTGGCTTCTTGTTGCGTACAGTCTTTCGTCCGAAATTCGATTCTTTAATTGATGGGATTCTGAGTATACTCTGTTGTTCTGAGAGTTCATTGGTAATTCTACAGCGAATATTTTTTCATCAGTAAAAAATGTTTGACTTGCTTTCATAACTGTGATGTGTCTTAGCATTTTTTTTGGCATTTATGACTCGTTTTTCTTGGTCAGTGGTGCTGATCTTCCGTCCACGTACACGTTTGTATGGTCTAAGTCCGAGGTCTTTTTTAACAATTCGCCTTCCACTATTTTCTGATATTCCAGTCGACTTTGAAATCTGCACTGGAATCTCGTGAGTGCCTGGCTTATCTTCTTGGCTAAGAATTCGGGAAGAAACTTCTTTAATGTTTTCTTTCGTTCTAACACTGCTTGGACGACCACTACCTTTTTTTTTCTAACAGTACCGCCTGTAGCATCAATTTTTTTTCAGCAACGTATCCAGTCCGCCCAGTGTCCATCCTTTATTGGGAAATCCCGCCAATATTTTGTGCCTTCCATATTTTTTCATATATATATATATATATATATATATATATATATGTTAACCCCTCCGTCTATGGCCCTGGGTGGTTCGAATCGACGGGGGTTCTGGTTGGGAGGCAGCAACGGATATTTCTTCTATAACATTCTAATTCTTTTCTCTCGCTATAGGGTCGACAGTTGTTAATTCTTCTCTTTCTATAATACTCTGATACTTTCTCTGATACTAAAATTATCGACTTTTCTTTTATAACTTAGCGACTTTACTGACAAGTTCTTCTGAAGATAGCCCAACTCGAAGGGGAAAATAAAAAGTTTCTCTTACTGTAATTTACTTCTAAAAAATGTACAGGTAGTGCTCTGAATTTACAGGGGTAGAGTTCGACCTCTTTCGACCATGAAGTAATGAAGTGAAGTTAATTTTACAATTACATGTATCATATAAGTCTAAATGTTGGGGGAATGCAGTTGAAGGTTAAGTTTCCCCCCTTTTAAACACATGATCAGATGTTTGAAAGATTCCAAATAAAAAAAATATATAAAAAATAATCGTATTTTTTCGCCGAGTCTACATTTCTGAAGGCGATATCATTTCGTAGTAGTACATAAGTACAGTCTAAGTACATCATTGAGTACGTATTAATTTTGGTTCATTACAATTACGATTACAATTACCAATTAATTCATATTCACTTATTATTGTTTAATTACACTTCCATTTAAAGTACATTACAAGTTATTATTAATTACAGTTTCATTAAAGTACATTACGTTACATTAAATTAAAGTATTACAGTTAATTACAATTAAACAGTTACTATAACTTTGTTTTGTTTTACAGTGTTTCATATTAATAGACAATTAAGATATTAGAAATATAATACAAAGTACATGGGCACATACGGTATGGATTTATATACAACATAATATGTTATATTATGTTATAATATGTTATAAATTTGAATCAGAGCGAGAGGAGATATTTATCTTAGAAGCGTTCGATTTTGCTGTGATTAGCGAATTCGACCACTTACCTAAGCATTTATGAATATCTTGTGAGGGGTGAACGCACTTGAAAAAAAATAATAAAAAAATAATACGAGAACGTATTTGCGCGTTTTCGAACGAATGCATAAAGTTTTGCATTTCATGAGCAAAATGAATATTTAATAAAATTGATATAGGATAATGGTCAAGATAAGATATGGACATATGGGAACGGGGGATATGGTCGAATAATAGTTATATTTATACTCCATAACATATAAATAATGACTTCTATAGAGTGTACAGTTTTTATTATGATGTTAAAGAATTTTCATACATTGAATACTAGAGATATGATGAAGGGAAATTAGTGACGGGAAAATGCGACGTCATAGTTATTGAATTTGTACGTATAGTACAAATCATTATTAGGAAGATTCACAAGAACGAATTAGAGACAAAGAGTGGGTATTAATGACTAAGAAGTACAACTACGGGTTCCAATCCTGTTATATGCAATGTGTATGCATAATCTAGGGTCGAGGGTGAGATGCAAGACAATCATAATTAATTATAATAACTTCTATAACAAATGAAAAATGGAAAATGGATACGACTAAACCATAGAAATGGTAGATCGTAGGGTTGTGACGCAAACAAAAATAGAAAGCTACAAATAAAAATTTTATCCAAACTCGCGTTAAGCGATTTTGGTTCTTATGTAAAAATTAATATTGATTATTCATGGTTCATTTTACACACACACACACACACACACATATACATATATATATATATATATATATATATATATGAAAAATTATTTCACGAAAGTGACACGTGAAAAGTATTTATGATGAATAAAACCACGAAGGAAAAAGAAACACAAAGGGTGCTCAAGCGCTTTCGTCTAATGACATCCTCAGGAACACTGGAGTGAAAGGACAGATCAAGGCAATATTAGGTTACAAAAAATAAACATACATACATACACATTCACATATATATACATATATATATATATACATTATATATATATATAAATATATACATATATATAGTAAGCATAGAAAAAAATTGTGGGAGGAGCCAACATTTATATGGTCACAGAAGAATAAAGAAATAAAATAAATATAAATATAAATTGAGAAAAAATTAATTACAAAATAGTGCCTTAGTGATATATATGTCACAGCCTAAATAATCATAAAGAATAAACAGGCAAATAAAAAAAACCATAAATACATATAATACATTATATATATATATATACATATATGTACACATACATATATATATATATATATATATATAAAGACACTTTTAGCACTTGGCCGACCTCCATATAAATTCAAATGGCTTTTTTTATGGAACAGGTCACAAAGAATAAAGAAATAAAAATAAATATAAATATTGTAAGTGGAGTCTACCAATTCAAGCTCAAGAGGGAGGATTTACAATCGATTTAATAGATGCTGCCAAATTGATATATATGTCACATTATTAAAAAATAAAAATTGAAGATAAATTTTAAGAGAGGCACACCAATTTATAAGGGAAAAATTACCACATATGCATATTATAGTCACAAACGAATACAAAAGTACAAATAAATATAAATTGGAAAACAAAATGATCCCTAGATGATATATAAAGAACAATAAAATATATATACAACATATTACGGTATATATACGAAATATAAACGCAATATATACAGAATATATATATATATATATATATGCATAAGGGAAAAAAAAATTACAAATTTGTTTTTATAATTATTGTCTGAGAAAACGGTAGGTCGCAAAAGAATAAAGAAATAAAAATAAATATAACTTGAAAAAATTACAAATAATACACGTACACATATATACCCGCATACCCAAATATATATATACATATACACACATATATACAAACACACACACACACACACACCATATATATATATATATATATACAAGCTTGACCTTCACGAAATGAGAAATCATCCGCAGAACCTTTGTGAGGTTGTAAGGTAAGGTAAGGTACATACACTATAATATATATATATATAATTTTAACTGCATACATACATACATACATACATATACACACATACATACATACATATACACACATATACATACAAACACATTTAACTGCAATGACCACACACATACGCACATACACATACATACATACACATACACTCATACAGCAAAAAATTGAAAAATAAAATTGTAAGGGAAACAACAGACAAAAACAAATTTTTTACCAAAGATTTAACAACCTGCCCTTTTGTTTAAATCCATTCTGAAGGAATTCAGAGCAACGGGATCAAGTTGAAACAGACCTTTACTCATGTTAAGGTATTTGTAAGTTGAATTATAGCCGACTCAAGAATATTTCTATTAACAATGTTGCTAGAGTGAAACAAAACTGAAACATTATTCCAATCAATACAATGGGATAACTCTGACAAATGGACAAAAAGGGCACGGACAACTGTCCCGTTCTAACGGAATATTGATGCTGTTTTACACGCGTTTGCAAATCCTTTCCCGTCTGACTATGTAAAAGGAATCACATTGCTTACACCCAATTTTATAGATAATGCCTAAATTATTGGTAGGGCTATTTTTTACTATGATGTTTTTCACAATATTGTTATATGAAAAAACTACACTGATATCCAAAAGTTTAAGTACATTAGCAATGCCTAAGAAGCCCGGGAAAAATGGAAGTACTAAAATATTCTTTGACAAGGTGCGAGTGTTATTATTCACACGATAGAAGGTTCGTTTAGCCTTATTAAGACAAGATTCCATGAACGCAGAAGGGTAACACAACTCACTTCCAATACCGTTGATATTTTCCAATTCGGCATCGATGTATTCAGGACTGGCGATCCTAAGAGCGCGGAGAGAAACATTGAGGAAAATATGGCCTTTTTAATAGGGGTGTCATGTCCAGAGTAAAAGTGTACGTAGGACAAATGTTTGTTTTTTTTCCGATATATACTAAACTTAAAACCGGGCTATCCCTATGAACACGACACATCCAAAAACGGGATTGAGTTGTCTTGTTCCACTTCTAAAGTAAATTTAATGGAGGGGACTTGGTCATTTAACTGAAGGAGGAAGTCATCCAGGTCACGATTCATTTCGTATATATACGTAAATATGTTGTATATATATTTTATTGTTCTTTATATATCATCTAGGGATCATTTTGTTTTCCAATTTATATTATTGTACTTTTGTATTCGTTTGTGACTATAATATGCATATGTGGTAATTTTTCCCTTATAAATTGGTGTGCCTCTCTTAAAATTTATCTTTCAATTTTTATTTTTTAATAATGTGACATATATATCAATTTGGCAGCATCTATTAAATCGATTGTAAATCCTCCCTCTTGAGCTTGAATTGGTAGACTCCACTTACAATATTTATATTTATTTTTATTTCTTTATTCTTTTGTGACCTGTTCCATAAAAAAGCCATTGAATTTATATGGAAGGTCGGCCAAAGTGCTAAAAGTGTCTTATATATATATATATATATATATATATATGTATGTGTATATATATGTATATAATATATATATATGTATGTATATGTATTTATGGGTTTTTTTATTTGCCTGTTATTTCTTTATGATTATTTAGGCTGTGACATATATATCACTAAGGCACTATTTGTAATTAATTTTTTCTCAATTTATATTTATATTTATTTTATTTCTTTATTCTTCTGTGACCATATAAATGTTGGCTCCTCCCACAATTTTTTCTATGCTTACTATATATATGTATATATTTATATATATATATATATATGTATATTATATATATGTATATATATGTGAATGTGTATGTATGTAGTATGTTTATTTTTGTAACCTATATATTGCCTTGATCTGTCCTTTCACTCCAGTGTTCCTGAGGATGTCATTAGACGAAAGCGCTTGAGCACCCCTTTGTGTTTCTTTTTCCTTCGTGGTTTTATTCATCATATATATATATATATATATACTGTACAGGGTCTGTAAGGCCTGTAATGCTTAATAATTATTTTATCTTCATCAGATAATGGCATATCTACAGTACTTTTTTTTATCTGAAAAAAAAAGAGAAAAATTATTTCAATGCGCACATAGATTTATGGAACTCAAAAATCAAATTAATATTAAACAATTAAATTTAATCATTCAGTTATAAAAACTGACTGGCTTATATAAAATTCAATGGTAATTATTGTCTGTAAATTTTGAATAAATCATCCAAACACATTTTGACTTATTAGGTTCCAATCAAGTGGTGTAGTAGTTAGCGTCGCTGACTACGAATCCATCGGCCCCGGGTTCGAGACCCGACGGCAGCCGGCGCGCAGCAAAACCCAGCTGTTCATCCTTCCACACAATAAAGAAAGTGGTTGGTAGATAAGTGGGTACCCTAGGTGGCCTAGTGGTTAAGACGCTGGGCTGCTGATGGGGCGTGGTTCGGATTCCACATTAAACTGTAGGTCTAAGGTGGAGTGAAAAGCTTGACCTTCGTCAGAATGAACAATTCGGGCGGAAGCTAATCAAAGGTCAAAGGTATATATATGGGATTGAACTCAGAATGGTCCCCTGAGGTTTTTTCATGATACACACAGACCGTGCATGGAACAAGGAACTCTTCTGGGAAAATTAAATCCACTATAGTCGGAATAAGTAATAGTAAATGACAAACACTATAGTTTTTCTTTTTCATGAGGTTAGCCCGACGTGGGCAACGCGTCACTCGCAAAGAGGCCCCAAAAATATAGCTTCCCTCACCAGCTATCTGCAAAGCAGATAGGATCCAGCTTTGGGACAGGATCTATATACATATCAATCCGACGTGAATGCAACGAGTCTTTTGCTTATATTGAGGTTCTGAATATAGTAGGCTAAGTGTAGCTGAAAACCCTAGATCCTGTCTTAAAGCTGGATCCTATCTGCTTTGCAGATAGCTGGTGAGGGAAGCTATATTTTTGGGGCCTCTTTGCGAGTGACCTGCTGCTCACGTCGGGCTAACATCATGAAAAAGAAAAACTATAGTGTTTGTCATTTACCATTACTTATTCGGACTATAGTGGATTTAATTTTCCAAGAAGAGTTCCTTGTTCCATGCACGGTCTGTGTGTATCATATATATCGGGTGGGCAAAAAAAAGGGAGACCTCGGACTTTGGCTGTAAAATCTAAAGTTATGGTCATATTTCAATATTTCTTTCATACCCCACAACTAAGTAAATTTCTTATACGTTGAGCGGATTTCAAAGAAAACTAATGAAAATTACAGATTTATTGAACATTTCTTTATGCCACTGGAAATTCTCCATTTACACTACTTCTGCATTGTCGGGTCGGCAAAAAAAAGGGAGACTTTTTAAATCCTTCATATCTCGGCAAATACGGTACACAGAACCATGAAATTTTAGTATGTTAGTACTAGGTAATTTTATGGTTTGTATGCCACCTTTTAGTATTTTAGCTGAGAAATTGGATTTATAGCGAATATTTCAGAAAAATCTTGCGATAATTAAGCGATTTTAATTAACGTAAGACAACTGCAGGAGGTTTGGACAAGCTTCTCAAGAAAATCGATAAAACAGGAGATGCTAAAAAATGGCATACAAACCATAAAATTACCTAGTACTCTACTAACATACTAAAATTTTATGGTTCTATGTACCGTATTTGTCGAGATATGAAGGATTTAAAAGGTCTCCCTATTTTTTTGCCGACCCGATAATGCAGTAATAGTGTAAATGGAGAATTTCAAGTGGCATAAAGAAATGTTCATTAAATCCATAATTTTCATTATTTTTCTTTGAAATCCGCTCACTGTATAGGAAATTTACTTAGTTGTGGGGTGTGAAAAAAAATATTGAAATCTGACGAAAACTTTGGATTTTACAGCCAAAGTTTGAGGTCTCCCTTTTTTTTTTGCCCACCCTATATATATATATATATATATAATAATATATATATATATATATATATATATATCCACCTCGGTGGTGTAGTGGCTTGCATCGCTGACTTCGAATCCATCGGCCCCGTGATCGAAACCCTGTGACTGCAGGCGGGGCGCAGCAAAACCCAGCTGTTCATTCTTCAACACAATAAAAATTGGTTTGTACTGGTCGATGGTCGATGTGACCAAGAAAGAAGATAGTGAAGAAGAGAAACTGGAACAGACGAAGAAATGGGAAAGAAACAGAGAAAGAGTGGAACAGAAACGAGAGCGTGAGTAGAAGAAGACAGGCGCCCGGGCTCAACCAGGCACTCGCAGGCGTTAAGAGCAGGCTCTTTTGTAGATTTGGGGATCCGAACCCCGAGGCCTACTAACCTCACAAGGAGGAAGCAGGCCCCCTAAAAAAGTGACAACAGATGCCGATAGCAGAACCACCGACACCTTCTCGGAGGATGGAAGAGAAAAGATCTCTACCTCCAGCGAGGCCACACGACAATCGACCAATCGACCTATCATGAGGTTTGTACTGCTGATTGGGAGGTCGTGAGATCGAGTCCGGGCGAGGACTTTGTAATTTCTGACCGCCCGTTGTGGGCCGTGGTTCGGATTCCAAGTTAAACTGTAGGTTAGGTGGAGTTACAAGCCTGACCTTCGTCAAAATGAACAATTAGGGCGGAAGAAAACGAAGGTAACCACGGTGTGTAATATATATATATATATATATATATATATATATATATATATATATATATATATATATATTAGTGATGTAGGTCACATCCGCATCCGCATCCGCATCCGCGGAACATCCGCACATTTCCTCACATCCGCATCCGCACTTTGGACTGCGGATGTCGTGCGGATGTGGACCGTTGAGATAAAACGTCATTAATAAGCGGAAATTATCAAATTCTACTATATCAATAGAACTAGTTCATTGTGCGCAAAAGTGATGCAAGCGACAAGACGAGAGGCTGTTCTTGTATGAAGTTACTCTCTTGCAACCTACTTAGATCCACGTTACAAAGCTAAGTTATTTTCACCTAGTACATTAGAACGAGTTAAATCATCACTTGGCAAAGCAGTTGAAGAGCTTCAATCTCTTGAATCTGTCGCTTCGCCACCCACCAAAAGAATAAAAGTTTCAGTGACAGGACCAACACCTTCAACAAGCAAATCTATCACAGAATCTGTCTCAGTTTCTTGAGTCAAGCAGCAATGACGAGACCTACGCGATGTCAAAAGATGTAGTAAAAATGATCGAGAGCTATCACCAAGAAAAACGCCTGGTTGCATGTGACAATCCTATTAGTTGGTGGAAAAATACGCAGAATATCTATCCATACTTGAGTAAACTTGCAAGGAAACATTTAGCCTGTCCTCCAACAAACGTACCAAGCGAGAGATTATTTAGCAGTGCTGGATTAATATATGATGAAAAGAGAAACAGACTGGCAGCAGAAAAGGCAGAAAAATTAATGTTCCTTAAGCATAACCTTCCTATAATTAAGTTTGAACATTAAACGATGAACATCTTAGTTTACTTTATTTTAATTACTCATTTATAAATATGCCTAATAAAACTTTAAACTTAATATAAATAGTTATCAAGCTAATTAAAGATCTCTTTCTATAAGGGTGGAGGTTGGGGAAAGAGGTCGGTGGGGTGCATTTGAGTTGGGTTCACGTCCCGCATCCTGGTAACACAATTATGGTTTCTAATTGTGGCTGAAACTCAACAAAATATAACGAATTTATTTGCAGACGAATTCACTAATTGATTTCTATATTAGTTAGATGCTTGATATTATTTTATATGTTCAGAGAAAAGTACAGCAATTATTGTACAATTAATCAATTATACTACATTATAGCTACAGCTCTCTCTATATAATAACTTATTATATACGTTAAACACAACAAATCTCGAATATATCCTAAAAAATAACGAAAATGTAGACATCCGCATCCGCATCCGCGGATGTTGAAATCAAACATCCTCATCCGCATCCGCATCCGCGGATGTGAAAAAAATGACATCCGCTACATCACTAATATATATAATATATATATATATATATATATATATATATGGCGAGGAATAGGAGGGACGAAACGATGGTACATGTTTATTTACAGACGTTTCGGAAAAGTTCAATTTCCATCATCAGTGCTAAAAAGTTTAAAAACAAATAGAAATAAATAAGTATAATAAACAAAAACGAACAATAAATTAAAATGGCGCAAGAATTAGCGAGAATTATTAACGAGAATTAATAGTATGGTTACAATATAAATTAAATTAGAAGATTAAAAATTAAATGATATAAAGTATAAAAGTATGGACAATAAGGTGAAACAGAATTGAGGTGGTTCTTACCAAATTGTTAACGTAATGAGAGACTAATTGTACAGAAGATTGGGAATGGTTGCTTGTTGAAAAAATTCCATATTAGAAAGATTCAACCAAGTTATTATATATATATATATATATATATATATATATATTATATATATATAGATAGATAGATAGATAAATGGGTACCCTAAGTGGCCTCGTGGTTAAGACGCTGGGCTGCTGATGGGGCGTGGTTCGGATTCCACGTTAAACTGTAGGTCTAAGGTGGAGTGAAAAGCTTGACCTTCGTCAGAATGAGCAATTCGGGCGGAAGCTAACCAAAGGTATATATATATATATATATATATATATATATATATATATACTAACGGACTGTTATTATAACCTAATAGATCATGGATTATTAAAATGAAAGTAACTGAACCCAAAATGAGACGAAATATGTTATATCTATATATCTATGCTATATTAAAAAATAAATTTGTATATACTGTATATCACCATGGCATAAAATGTGTTAGGCTAATCGCTATTAAACAACAAAATTTTGAACATTTTGAAACCCTGAGTGTTGTCTATTAATGTCTAAACAACAACAATAGCTTTTGCGAGGAGCACGATTCAGTGGCAATAAACGGCGACAAACGGTCGTGTGATATGAACGTTATATAGTATATACACTATACAGTCTCCAACAATAAGGGAGCGATCAAGTTTTGTAGTGACGTGATATTGAATAGACCTGAAATCTACAGTTGGTAGCAGTTATTGGTACTTGTAATTTCTTAATTTCTTAAAATTTATATCAAATTTGAAAATTTTTGCCTAACATTGGTTGGGTTTCGCCCATATTTAGGGTCTGAATTACAGAAATGTGCTTCAGCTTTGGAATTTTAATAAGTTTTTATTTACTATTTGAAATTCTTAATTTAACCGATGTCTAGGCCTACAAACAACCAAACTGGATACAACTTAGATAAAATACAATCAGCCAAGTCGTACTTCAATGTTTTCAGTTATTTTCAATTTAACTTTGGCATGTTCATTGGTATAAAAATAAAAATTATAATACTCAAAAGGCTAGGCCTATCATTAGTATCGGATATAGTGGAAATTCGGTAAATTTTTAGGTTTTTACAAGTGTACATTACAGGCTTTGTAAAAAAAAACTGTTTTTCTGATGGTTTTTGATGCGGTTTGAAGGTTAATTTCGTTCAAACATCAAAAACAATCGGAAAAACATAGTTTTAATATATAACGTAACCTAAAATTCCAAAATTCCTCAAAAGCCTGTAATGTAGGCCTCATCTTGTAAAAAAAATACCAGGAATTCCAGATGCCAGACGCAGTTCATAACATTTTAGTAATATGTTAAACTGAGTTAGGTTATTTTATACTATGCTATGTCGCCATTACACTCGCCTAATTAGGTTAGGCTAATGTAATGTAACCTAGAGATGAAGTACCCCCTGTTGGCCCACTAGGATTTTCCATGGGTATGGAAAGTCTCATTCAGTGGAACTTGTAGAGGATATTCTTTACTTCACACCACAACCAATAATGAAACTAATATGTTTCTAGGTACATTACATTTGGAAAACATGAAGCCATTGTGGACTATCAGGGTTAGCCAAGTCATGAGCTATAACCCTACTTTATAATAACAATCCTGCAAAACATCAATTGTTAAATATTTGTTTTAACACTAGGGTGGCAATTTAAAAAGGAGGACACTGCGCATGTGGCCGTACGTTAACATATATATATATATATATATATATGTATGTTAACGTACGGCCACGTACGAAGTGTCCTCCTTTTTTGAAATTTGGAAATGGCCACCTTAAGGACACTGTGCAAAAAAGGCTGACTGTCCGCATAAAGCTGGATGTCTGGCCACCCTATTTAGCACACATTGGTGTTTTTCAACAAATATTTTTCTGGTTAATTTTTAGTCATTTTGCATGAATCTGACATCTGTTTTCT
Organism: Bathynomus jamesi; assembly: GCA_023014485.1. Classification (NCBI taxonomy): domain Eukaryota; kingdom Metazoa; phylum Arthropoda; class Malacostraca; order Isopoda; family Cirolanidae; genus Bathynomus; species Bathynomus jamesi. Next base: position 463,773 of record JAJOZX010001930.1, read on the forward strand.
GTGCAAATGTGTAGTTTTTGAGATATCTTCACTTAAAGATAGTACAAAATGACCCAACTTTGCCTTTCTGGGTCCTGACAGTGACCCAACTTTGCCTTTCTGGGTCCTGACAGTGACCCAACTTTGCCTTTCTGGGTCCTGACAGTGACCCAACTTTGCCTTTCTGGGTCCTGACAGTGACCCAACTTTGCCTTTCTGGGTCCTGACAGTGACCCAACTTTGCCTTTCTGGGTCCTGACAGTGACCCAACTTTGCCTTTCTGGGTCCTGACAGTGACCCAACTTTGCCTTTCTGGGTCCTGACAGTGACCCAACTTTGCCTTTCTGGGTCCTGACAGTGACCCAACTTTGCCTTTCTGGGTCCTGACAGTGACCCAACTTTGCCTTTCTGGGTCCTGACAGTGACCCAACTTTGCCTTTCTGGGTCCTGACAGTGACCCAACTTTGCCTTTCTGGGTCCTGACAGTGACCCAACTTTGCCTTTCTGGGTCCTGACAGTGACCCAACTTTGCCTTTCTGGGTCCTGACAGTGACCCAACTTTGCCTTTCTGGGTCCTGACAGTGACCCAACTTTGCCTTTCTGGGTCCTGACAGCAATGTTCCCTCTAATTCTTTTTAGTCCGTGTGCGCAAGAAATTTTAGTTGTTCATACATTTAGATTCATGGTGAAAAGTTGTGCAAATTTTTCTGAGCGCTATTATCTTCAAAATGAAATATATATAAATATTAAATACTTAATAAATATTATTTCCATAAGGTGATAGCTTGATCATTATGGTACTATTAAATGGATATTAAAAAACTATTTACAATATTATATATTCTTAAAAAAGAAAACATTTTATCCATTCTAAAAATATGAATAAAATAAAAAATAGTAAAATAAAATTTAACAAAATAAAGAAATAAAATAAAATAATATTAATTGAAAATGACTATTTTAGTTATCACTTCTCAAAATAATTTTTAGCATTTAGCAATTTAAAACAGGGCTGTGGAGTCGGCACATAAAAAAACTGACTCTGACTCCTCAATTTTTTGTCTATCCGACTCTGAAGGTATATTAATTCTAAATCTGCTATGATGATAATTACACAAGAGGCATTTCATCACCACCACGTGAAGCATTATCATCTGTGGTCATTGTTACGGTAACTTTGTCTGTAGTAAAGAATCTTGTAAGTGGTGCTTGTCATTCAGTAGATTTCTGATCTTTTGTTAACTTTGAAGTAGTTGGAATTTTTATTACTATCTTTCTCAATGACAACTTCTAAAATTTTGGGATGGAAACACTGCAAATGTCTTTTCAAATTTGATACTCTGGTTGGTGTATTTTTATCAGAGCCAGTAAAACCACTGATTTTTGCTTCACATAATTTTCATCATCATCATCATCATCATCTTCTATCATACACTCAGGGCCGGATTAAGACCGTTAGAGGCCCTAAGCACTTAAAAGATTTTGGTGCCCCATATATATGTAGTTCAAAATATAAACAAAAATAAACCATAAAATAAAATTTTATTTTTTGAAATGAAACGAAACTTATAGTAAGATGGAAAATAATGTTTATTTTTGTATACTTCCACTTCATTTATATTTGAAAAGTTTTCTCCTACTTTTTTTAATTGCAAAGTCTTTGATCAGATCCTCAAAACTAATCTTACGTAACACATCTGCTTCTATACTTAGTAGAGATAAGGCATCCAGCCTGCCTTGTTGCATAGTTGTTCTGTTGGTATATGTATTTTTAATATGGCGCTCAAAGATTTGATATAAACAAAATAATAACACAAAGCGTAAAGTGTGTGATTACAACGAAATATATTTATTCTCTCAAAAGGGTTGTTGTTCACTACAAATTCAAACAATGAAAAAAAATAAATACTATATATGAATATATATATAATTCAGTTTTCAACAGCTTATAGGCTATAAGCCGCGATTATAATAGTATAATAAATCCATGGTAAATCCGACAATGGAAAATTTCTGTGGTGGCCCCCTTCCCTTGATGCCCTAAGCACGGGCTTATTTTGCTTAATGGTTAATCCGGCCCTGCATACACTGACACACGAAATGTTTCCCATCTGTGGTTATTGTAAAATATTAAAAAACTGCAGACTTTGTTGGAAGTGTCTTTGCCATTGTGAAAGGGGTTTTAGACTTGAAAGTTAAAAACTTATGAAATTTAGAAAGAACTCGAAATTAAATAAGCATTAAAAATTAAAAATATTATCTAAAAAGAAAAAATGAATTAATGGCATTAGTGTCTGAAATGGAAAACATTGTGTTTATTATTTAAGTGGTTTAACCACCATAGCTGCCAGTGATATCACACACAAAAACATATTTTATTAAAATTTATATTGAGGTCGGAGTCGGTACATTTTTTCCGACTCCGACTCCAGCACCACCAAAATTGCTTCCGACTCCGACTCCACGACTCCGACTCCGCCTCCACGACTCCGACTCCACAGCCCTGATTTAAAATAGACTATCAAGATTAATACATGATTTTATCCATTCACAAAACGAATAAAATAATTTTTTTTTAATTTTTTATGAATTATATGAGAATTACTATTCGTTTTTATGAAAAAATAAGAAAAGGTTTATATTTAATGCATTAATGTATAAAAGAAAAAAATGTAAATACATAGAGTAAAAAAAATCTGTATTGCGTAATTGCATGGTCATTGGCGAAGTCAGGCGGAAGGGGTTAATACTTAAAAGAGCGACTATAGAGTATGTTGATGCAAATGGTCAGACCTTGTGTGACGGTATATTTTTAAAATTACTTCATTTAATTTCGTGACTCATGATACGCTTGAGCCTGTGCGCATTTTATTTTGTTGTGTGCGCGCACACACGCGCACACCTTAGAGGGAACATTGCCTGACAGTGACCCAACTTTGCCTTTCTGGGTCCTGACAGTGACCCAACTTTGCCTTTCTGGGTCCTGACAGTGACCCAACTTTGCCTTTTATTTATCTAATCTACAATATATATTAAAAAGACATCTTTAGTTCACAGAAAGTTCAGATATGAGAGACGATGATGATATATTAGAATTTTCTCCATTTTAATTTTAGATCTTTCCTTTATTTCTTAACAGCAGATTTCAGCTTTATTTAGACCTAACTCAAATTTAAATTTTTAAGATGCCAAACTCCTCGAGTTATAGAGGTGGAAGATCTAAATCTAGCGAATGGGATGAGGTGACTTTATTAACCCTCTAATGCCAACTGGGTTGAATACGTACCTTTTGAAATACACGCATTTAGACTTAACCCTACAAAAATGTTTGGCATTGAAGGGTTAAGTGATCAGCCTACTAGAGTACTATGCAATTATTGCAAAGAAAGTATCACTCAAAAAATTGAGAGAGTGAAACATCATCTGGAGAAATGTAGTAAAAGAAAAGTGGAATGTTTTGAAAATGAGGCAAGAGGTATGCCGAGACTCAAATTTGGAGCATCAGTTGAAACTGATTCACTTCCTCCAACTTTGGCTTCTGGCAAAGATGATCCAAAGATTATAAGTGAAAATGTTCCTGAAATGAGTGACACCAGTGCAGGTTCATCATCCACATTCTGTCATTCAACACCAATAAAGCATGATAAAAGGCAAAGATCAATTACACCATTTGTGGTAAGAATGACTGTGGACCAAAAGGAAGAATTAGATTTAAAAGTTGCAAGGTTCTTTTTTTTAGCTAACATACCCTTCAACATTTTAGAAAATAAAGAATTTATAAAATTAATCAAAGCGTCTAAGATCAGGATATGAGCCACCAAACAGGGAAAGGTTGGCATCTGATCTGTTAATAAAAGTTAATGAAGTATTCCATGAAATGAAGAATGACCTTAATCTTGATGATTGTACCATTACTCATATACAAGATGGCTGGTGTTCAGTAGGTAATGATCCTATTATTGCGCACATTATTCTTAATGGAAAAAAGCCATATCTGATTTCAGCAGTAGATGCTGGAAGTACAAAAAAGACAGCAGAATATTGTGTACAGTTAGCTAGAGAAGCAATAACAAAAACTAAAGAAATATATGGCATTGAGGTAAGTATAACTATTTTGTAGGTACATTTTATTTTAATCATAAACCAAATGTAATTCTCTACCTTGGTATACTCAAATGCTCAGTTCCTTATGAGTTATGACATTTTATTTTAGGTATTTGCTATATGCACTGATAACAAAAACAAAATGATAAGAATGAGAGAAATTCTTAAGGAGGACAACTACAGTCTTATTATTACTTATGGCTGTTCAGCACACCATCTAAACTTGGTAGAAAAAGGTGTCGCCAAAATCTATCAGTTCTCAAGCATGTAGAAATTAACAAATATTTCTGAAACCATCACCAACCTCATGTAAGCTAACAACAAATCCAACAAATTAGCTACTGTCAGCTATTTTATGCATTAGCTACTGTCACCAGTGTGAATCTTAATTCACGACTCATTAATAAGTTGCATAGGCTATTTATTTATGCTGTCAAATCCAGCAATATTTGTACTGTAATAAAAATTTATATTTTAGGGTTGGTTAATGGAGAAAGGAGGTATGATGCTGCAACTACCAAATGAAACCAGATGGAATTCTCAGTTAGAATGCATAAAAACCTATTTGTCAAATTACTCTATATATATATATATATATATATATATATATATATATATATATATATATATAGAAATAATAAGAGAGCTATTGAAGACATTGATCACAACATCGGAAAATTGATAGATAACTTATCTATACAGAGAGAGGTACTCAATTTACAGTCACAACTCTTACTTGTTGGAAATGCTCTAGATAAGGTATGTTTATATTATGCAGTTAAAATTACTTAACTTTAAATACTAATATTAATTATAAGATATTTTATAGACTTATAGTGCACATTTTATTTATAGAATCTGTACTAAAGCACTACTAATAAATAATTAAAATACACTTCATTTTGTGTGTTGTAACTTGTAACACCAAAAATAAATTCTAACAATGCATAATTCTAAATGTTTACAGATGTTTTCATTCAGCCATATATAACGTTTATTCCCCGCAAGGGGGTTCTAAGCTCGTGCTCTTTGTGCTCGTTTATACGTGCTTGTTCCAGGTGGTTTCACGTGCACCCTCCTGGCCCTAGCACCCAAGGATGATGGGGCTCAACCTTGCAGTCCTTGTCATCCTTGGTCTTTTCCACTTCAACTGTCCCCTCCACCCTTTCTTCTTCCTGTCTTTCCTCTCACTTTTTCTTTGTTTTTCTGTCAAATTCTGTCAAATTGGTTCTTCCCGAACTTAAAAAAAAAAAAATACAACATTATCTGATGCTGTTGAAATTTTGCTCATTTTAATCCAAGATGAAAAATTAGCTCCATACAAAGATGATGTTATTAAGAGATTTAAAAAAGCTATTGAGCCATGTCATCTTTTGGCAAATATAACTGACCCAAAGTATGAAGGTAAATAGGACCTAAATGCTTAACTACTATCAGTATGTAAAACATAGGTAACTTAACTCTATGGACAGAAGAGTTTTCTCTAATCTGATCAAATCATCTGGCATTGCCATATTAGATAACAATTAGCATAAATTAGATACCATAACATAAATTATATAATCTATATTATTAGCTTTATTTTTGTTTCCACACAGTTTCTATTATTTTTCAGGACAAAAACTGAATAGAGTTCAAGAGGAAGAGGCTGAAGAATGGCTGATTGAAGTAAATTCAGAAGATGTGGTAGGATATTATGCATTCCGCTTAAAAGATGCACTAATTTTTCCTCCTTATTTATTTAAAGATAGTATAGTGAGCTCTACATCAGCTAGCAATTGGTGGAAAATTGTTGAAATGAAAGAAGAAAAAAGAGAGCAGGTTACCATTAGGTTTTGCTAAATTTATGAGATCTGTTCATAGTTGTTCAGCCAGTTCTGGATCATTGGAAAGATTTTTTCAATGTTTGGCTTGGTATGGAGTAAAATGCGAAATAGGTTGGGAAAGAAAAGGCAGAAATGTTGGTTCGAATCTACCGCTACCTAAGGTCAAAAGATGCTGAACATACTGATCAATAATCAATATTAGGTACCACTTAAATTATTTAAATTATAAAGCTGAAAAGAAACATGATTTATTTTTAGATATAGGTAGCCAATTAGAAAATAGGTAAATCAGATACAGTATTAGATATAAGGTTCATAATGAAATATGTCAAATAAATAGTTTCTGGAAATTTTAGTTCATATTGGCCTTATCACATTAATTATAGTTTATAGCTGTTAACAGACAAGACTACATAACCATATTGTTAAAAATAAGTTTGAGAAGTAAATTGATGTGGGTTTTTGCGTTTGGTTTTTTGGGTACCAACCCTGTGACAATGACCAAACTTTACCTTTCTGGGTCGCGACAATGACCCTCCCAACTTTACCTTTGTGGGTCGCGACAATGACCCTCCCAACTTTACCTTTGTGGTCGCGACAATGACCCTCCCAACTTTACCTTTGTGGGTCGCGACAATGACCCCCTCCCCCCCAACTTTACCTTTGTGGGTCGCGACAATTGACCCCCTCCCCCCCAACTTTACCTTTGTGGGTCGCGACAATTGACCCCCCCTCCCCCCAACTTTACCTTTGTGGGTCGCGACAATTGACCCCCCTCCCCCCAACTTTACCTTGTGGGTCGCGACAATTGACCCCCAACTTTACCTTTGTGGGTCGCGACAATTGACCCCCCAACTTTACCTTTGTGGGTCGCGACAATTGACCCCCCAACTTTACCTTTGTGGGTCGCGACAATTGACCCCCCAACTTTACCTTTGTGGGTCGCGACAATTGACCCCCCCAACTTTACCTTTGTGGGTCGCGACAATTGACCCCCCCAACTTTACCTTTGTGGGTCGCGACAATTGACCCCCCCAACTTACCTTTGTGGGTCGCGACAATTGACCCCCCAACTTTACCTTTGTGGGTCGCGACAATTGACCCCCCAACTTTACCTTTGTGGGTCGCGACAATTGAACCCCCCAACTTTACCTTTGTGGGTCGCGACAATTGCCCCCCCCCCAACTTTACCTTTGTGGGTCGCGACAATTGACCCCCCCCCCCCCCCCCCCCCCCCACTTTACCTTTGTGGGTCGCGACAATTGATTCCCCCCCCCCCCAACTTTACCTTTGTGGGTCGCGACAATTGATCCCCCCCCCCCCCCCCCAAACTTTACCTTTGTGGGTCGCGGCAATTGACCCCCTCCCCCCCAACTTTACCTTTGTGGGTCACGGCAATGACCCCCCAACTTTACCTTTGTGGGTCGCGACAATTGACCCCCCAACTTTACCTTTGTGGGTCGCGACAATTGACCCCCCAACTTTACCTTTCCAGGACTGCAAATCAAAAACCATAAATTAACTTCAGCAACATATATTTATATAAGGATCTTGTGGGTTACAACCCATCATTTTTGACAACAATTAAAACTAATGGAAATATCGCAACTTTAACCTAACCAATTGTCAAGGCATACAGTTGACCTAACTGTAGGCTTACCATATTTTCACGCAACCAAACTGGGATATTTAGGAACATGTTGGAAATGAAGATCACATATACGTGTTTTCCGCAGTATAAGGAAGTGGGGGTGAACAAAAAAAGTATATATATTTCAGTTTATTATATAGTACAAACAGATCATTAATTTTTTTGAAAACTGGGATGCTGGGACGAGAGCTCAAAACCAGGATGTATGGTAAGCCTGCCTAACTGGGCATTCAATTAACCACCACCTACTCTACTAGTTACGTTAATTGAATGCCTGGTTAGGTCAACTGTATGATGATTGGTTAGGTTAAGTTGTGATATTTTTGCTAGTTTTAATTGTCAAAAATGATGTTATAAACCACAAGATCTGAAAGAAGTTAGAATGAATGGTTTCATTCACCAAGTATGTTTAATGCAAACCCACAATTGTGAGTAATAAATATATGGTGGGACCTGGAAAGGTTAGTTTAGTTGGAATATATGTCAGGACCTGGAAAGGTAAGTAGTACCACAAAAACTGCGTGTTTGCCCAGAAAATGGATATCAGATTTGTGCAAAATGACTAAAAATTGACCAGAACATTATTTTCATCTTTCCCTAATGAATAACCAACCTAATCTAACCTTAACCCAACTCTGTGGCTGATAACTAAATAAAGATAAAAAAAAAATCAATATTGCTACTAAAAGAGCAAAAAAATAAAGTACGTAGTGAAATCACTAGATAAAAACTAGATATTTTCAAGTGAAGATATCTTAAAAAATACATGTTTGTACAGGAAATGGATGGCAGATTTGTGCAAAATACTGAAAATTTACCAGAAAAATGTTTTAATTGAAAAACATTGATGTATACTAAAATGAATATTACCCCACCAACCTCAAGTCAGCTATTTAACACACTTTAAGAATGTACACTACAATCTGCAAACACACACTCATGAAAGTGTCAAATGTTTTCTTAAAATTAACTAATGAGCTACTGTTTACCACATCATATGGCAAGTCCTTCCACAAATCTACTACTATATGACTGAGATAGAATAGAGGGTGAGAATGGAGATAATACTACGGATGAGGAAAGGAGATGGAAGGCTAATAAGGGAACAGTAGAATATTTATTCTGAGGCCATAGTGATAGCCAGGTAATGTCAGCAGTCAGAATAACTGACTTCTTGATTGTTCCAACAGTGGAGACTGATAAATTCATTGACTTGATGTTGCTGAGTCTATTGCCAGCATCAAATCTCTGCAGAATTTCCAGTTTTGTCTGTAGAGAAATAGTTTTGCTTTCTTAGGCACTTCCCTTGCACTTCCACCTTTAAGCACATGTTTGCAACTCATCTGAGGAAGGTGTATAGTTGGTGGCTTGGAGAAGCAAAAATAATGGTAATGTGTAGGTTTTCCATGAAGATATTTGGGGGTTATAGTATAGCTAATAAATTGCTTTGCTGTAGGTGGTACAGAAGAAAAGTGTGGGGAAACCCCTGCTATAGATACTATCAGGTCATCCTATAAGTAATGTCTTTTTTTTAGATCGGAATTTGAAGGAAAAAAAAAACTGACAGTTTTTAATCTAGTATATATTTTCTATCGTAATCAATGACACTCTGCCAATGTCCTACAAGCTTTTCAATGCCATTTTTATAAAATTCAGGCGGTTTTGAGGCAAAAAACGTACAAAGACTGGTGTGCAGGTCATCTAAAGAAGTATACTGTTTCTCGTCAAGATAGTTTTGCAGACTCCTGAAGAGATGATAATCTGAAGGCGCAAGGTCTGGAGGATGTGGAAGTTTTTCCCACCCAAGCTCCTCAATTTTGCAGAAGTGATCTGAGTGGTATGAGGGCGTGCGTCATTGTGGTGGAACACGATTCCTTTCTGATTAACCAAAGGTGGTCTCTCTTCTTTTAGTGCAGTGTTCAATCAATCCAGTTGTTGACAGTAGACTTGAGCAGTGATTGTTTGGTTGTGTGGTAAGGTTTCAAAGTGTATTACACCACCTTTATCCCACCAAACACTAAGCAACACTTTCCAAGGGTGAAGATTTGGTTTTGGCTGTGGTGTTGCTGGTTCTCCAGCACAAACCCACTGTTGACAGCGCTTAACATTCTGGTACAGTATCCACTTTTCATCACCAGTCACTAAACAGTGTAAAAATGGAACTTGGAGTTCACAGGAATGAAGAGCTGTGCTAATGTTTACCCCTACCCTCAGAATTGTCGACTGACAATTCATGTGGCACCCATTTTCCTAACTTAGGCACTTTCCAAGTTGTTGCAAATGTTGATGGATGGGGATGAATTGAGTTTCTGGGCCAATTCTTTGACAGTTGTTGAACAGTCTTCAAGTACGGCTAACAGCAGGTCATCATCAAACTCAGCAGGGTGTCCAGAGCATGCTGCATCTGTCAAATGGCACTCACCATTCCTAAACTTTTGAAACCATCTTTGACATTTCCTCACATGCAGAATATCGTTGCCATAAACATCCTGAATGTTTCGCGTTGCTTCAGTAGCACTAATCCTTTTTTTGAACTTGTAAAGCATTATATGCCTGATATGCTCTTCTGATACTGCCATGTTTATGAGGGGTTCACATAAAGCAAAACACGTCTTCACTGGTCAAGGTCTGTAAAGTATGTAGTGAAACACGATAGATCTCCTCTTAGATATAACCTTCGGAAAATTTATGCTTAAACGAGTAGGACTAGTTTAAACTTAATCTATTGTAAAAAATGACATTACTTATGGGATAACCTGATATTTAGGTTATTGCTAAGAATTCAGCTGTGGTCTAGACCAAAATACTTAGAATCATGAATTTTCATTAAGCCTTTTTTTTAATTATAGCTCCAGTTCTAAATAAAACCTGATAAAAAGATGGAAGAAAATCTGCTTCTTATGCCTAACAAATTTAAAAGTGATAATGAACAGCTAATGGAGTCCTCAGAAACACCCGAAACAGCTCCATTGAGAAATATATCCAACATGAATACATTGGTAAGTCTTTCACATTACTATATTTTTATAAGTTAGGCTAATGGTAGCCACAAATATCTAATAAGTTAAATACAACATTTGTTGTAGTCAAGTATAAATCATAATAGCCTATTTTCTGTGAATAATCAGTTAGTTAATGAAAGGAGTAAAGTTCATGATGTGGTTCTCCAACCTATTTATGGTTAAATGTCATTCTAAAATTGATAATTCACTAGGGAACACAACTTTTGGTGACTTAGATGGTAGACCTGTTTCTGGGTATATTGAGGTTGCTTATTCTAAAAATGACACTAGTTTTTCTCCATCAGCTCTGCTTATCAAGATATGATATATATCTATATATATTTCTATATAATGTATATAATATTATATAATTGCTGACTGGCAATCACTGTTGTTGTCAATTGAATACAAAAGTATGATGACTGTTAGCAAAAATAGTGTATTAACATCAAACAAGCATAAGGTACGAAAAATATTTCTTAAATTCAAACAAGCTTGAGACACGAATGGCAAAAAAAGTTCTTTCATTGAGACATCTCGCATAAACCGCATTTCTGAGATTTCTTGCGATGAGATGTGCCAGGACATTGCATTGGATGCTCCAGCAGTAATCTGCCATCATGTGAGTATTCCATCGTCCACAGTACCGTTCTTCCATGGTCCTTAGTTCTTGGTGAAATGTTCACCCTGTTCCTCGCTTAGATCATTGAGGTTATCTGGGAAACGATCCAAATGACTGTGGAGGTAATGCAGTTTGATGCTCATTTTACAGCCAAGTTTACAAAAAGAAGAGCATATTCTCCACTAGTTCACCGTAGTTATTGGCCTTATAGTTCCCAAGGAAATTCTTCACAACCATACTAAATGATGACCATGCACGTGCCTCAATGTTGTCCATTGAATCTTGGAAACGCGGGTCTTTCATGAGTTCCCGGATTTGCGGTCCATCGAAAATACCTGCCTTCAGCTTTTCCATGCTCAGCGCAGGAAATTTTCTACATATGTAGCCAAAACACGTCCCATCTCTGTTCAAAGCCTTTATAAATTGTTTCATCAAACCTAGTTTGATGTGCAGTGGTGGCAATATGATCCTTTCTCTGTCAACCAAAGCTTCTTTGATATTTTTTTCTCCAACCACCATGTTTTCTCTCAGAGGCCACTGTCTTCTCACCCAGTGTTCATCTTTAGCTCTACTGTCCCAGAGACATAAAGCACGGGTACTTGGTGTACCTGCTCTGCTGGCCCAGGAGAAAATTCACCATCTTCAGATCCACACAGATCACCCATTGGTGGTCTCTGTATATCTTTTCTAGGACTAGGGTGACTGTCCTGTGCTCCTCTCTCATACCGACTGAGTGACCAATTGGGATTGATCTGTATCTGTTGCCATTGTGTAGAACAACACATTTTAGGCTCCGTTTGGAGCTATCTATGAATAACCGCCATTCACTTGGTGTGTATTCCGATATGCCCATTTTCATCAGCAATCCACGCACATTGTTGCAGAAAACTAAATCGTTCTCTTTTGAGAAGAAGGACAGTAAATCCTTTTCTCTGTCGCGATATAACGTGATTTTGGTTCCTTGCAGTAGTAAATTTTTTTCTCCCAGCCTGGAAGCTAACAATTCAGACGATTTCTTTGAAAGACTTAAGTCCCTTATGAGGTCGTTTAATTCGTGTTGACTAAAACCTTCTGCAACTGATGATGGTCCTTCGAAATCACTGTCATTTTGCCCACATATGCTTTCTTTGTCAGTAGCAGATTCATCATCTTCTTGAGGGAGCTCTGGAAGATGGCTGAATGATGGGACAGGTATCTCATCTAAATGTGAAACAGGCTGTCTAGCTGAGTCTGTCAGGATACGTCCATTTACTCCAGTTACGTCCATTGATGCCCTTTATATTCACCAAACAAAAGTAAGTCATCACTGTGGTTTCTCTGTTCTCTCCATACCATTGGTATACCAAATTTCAGGCACCTCCTCTTTCCGTTGGTCCATTGCCGCAGATGCTCCGTACATGTTTTACACACAACATGAGGAGCCCATGGCTTATCTTGGTCCCCTAGTTGTACTTTGAAATAGGCAAAATAAGCTTTTTTCACAAAATCAGTAATAGTTTTTCTCTGTTCAATGAACGTGTACTCTCCGCAGATAAAACAAAACACATCTGGATGATTTAAACACTTTCTTCGTGATGAAGCCATGTCAACACCTGTAACAGGAAAGAATTCATGTTAGTACATGTACAATACACATGCAAAACAGCAAAATCATAGCTACAATTTAATTATACAGATGCATTTAGATTTACGAGCAACTCATAATACCGTTCCAGAAGGGTAATAAAGTAGGTAATGACGTATGCAATATCTCAAAAACTAGAGCTGTTAGAACACAATGGATGATATTTTCTGAATCAGTGTCATGAAAATATCCAGAATAAGGTTTAAAATCTCAGGCACCAAGAAAAATTGTTTTTGTTCCCCAGTGAATCAGTGGAAAATAAATATTTATGTTGGCAGTCATCAACTTTTGTCTGGCTAGTACGTAAGGCTACTTTCATATTTAAAAGTATTAATAAACAGACCAAGGAGTAGGTTCTTTTACACGGAAGCTCTGAGGGTAATTCCATTCTAGGGAAGGCTTGCATCATAGTTTTTGTCCATGAGCCTCACTCTTCTCAGAAGCATTTATATTTTTAATATATTCTTTTAGGATACTGTGAATAGAGAGGTTTCCCCTTTGAAATTGCCAGACAGCAGCTGGACTGAAAGAACTGAAGTGTTAACAAAAGAGAATCATGAAAATTATAAGAGTTACGCTAGAGATTTCGTTGAAGAACTAGTTCCAAAGGCTGTAGAATCTTCTAAGTAAGAACATAATTAACCATAGGCATTTGGTATATTTTCACGTTTGCTTTATAAATGTACCATAGCTAATTTGTATAACTTGGGAGTTGAAAGTTTGATCCATCGTGTTAAGATGATCATTTGTCTATTTTGTTTTACAGTACTTGATAAATTTTTATTAGCAATTTGTATTTTGTATCAATTGGTTTATTGGTTATTTGATGTGACCTATAATATAACCAATCTATACATGGTATTTTTAAACTTTCACTGATTTAATTCTTTGAAATTTAAATAAATTGTGAGATTCATAGAATGTTTGTTGAAGGTTTTGGGTCTTGCAAGAATAAATAAGAGACTATTTATAAAAGTGTGTAATTAAAGACAACTGAAATTTATGTAGGGTTTCACGTTTTTACATTTTTAATTTGACAAAATTAAAGTGGTGGTAATAGGTATAGTTAGTGCAATAAGCTTGTATTTCAAAGGTAAATGTTTGATATAAAAATTCAAATTCATGTAGCACTTAGTTGAATAAGCTATAAACACTTCAGCATTTTAACACTTACTGATTCAGTGTATTTGAAACCAGGAAGACTGCAGCAATGTTTCGTGAAGTTGCCAGACTGAAAAGTGAAGAAGATTCAGGTACGATATACCATTAATGCCTCTTAAATATGAACACTGAAGTGAAATTCCTCTTTTCAACCAAATTCACCCTTGTGCTGTGGCATTTGATAGACCTTTCACATGCGAGAGTTTTAGTTGTAGCTACAAGTAATTTGATTTTAAGATTTTTAATTAAAATACTGATGAGAGAAATTAAAAAAAAATAATTATATACAATAAAAAAGTGCATTCCCTAAAGCCTAAATAATTAAAAATTTGAAAAAACACACACACACACACACACACACACACAGTAGACTCGCAACTTACGCAGGGGTTACATTCCTGGGACTGCATAAAGTCAGAAACAAGAAAAATCTTCTAAATTGCCCTTAAATCACTATATATTCTAACTGTTATATGTATAACACACCTATAACACAAAAGTGATGCAATTGGCAATGTTGAATTCCTTCCAGCATGCCATAACACTCGTTAGTGCCATCCTCCATGGCATTGCGAATGTGGACAAAGGTGAGACATATGTACGCTGCCTTAAAGCACCGAAATTGTAAAATTATAACCTGCATATAGTTGAAACCGCGTAAGTTGCGAGTCTACTGTGTGTATATATATACTGTATATATATATACAGGGCTGTGGAGTCGGCACATAAAAAACCGACTCTGACTCCTCAATTTTTTGTCTATCCGACTCCGAAGGTATATTAATTCTAAATCTGCTATGATGATAATTACACAAGAGGGTCATTCTCTGTCAGATCAACCAAAAAAAATTGAAATTAACACCCTCATCTCATATTTTGCTGAAATTTGGTTTATAGGGAGTTTGTGAGCCCTGAATCCATTTCTGAAATTATAAGGTCAATCCGACCAACGGTTCAAGAGATATGACCTCGGGCAATTTGAGGTCACTCGCGAGGTTACTAACATTTGGCGAGCCATAACTTGGGTAATAATTGTCATAATTATATAAAAGTATATATATTTAGAATCAGAAAACGACAAGGAATCCAAATATGCAAGTTGTAGAACTCTAGGTTGAAAAATAAAAAAGTTACACTGTAACCAAAATTTGAGGTCACGATTTGACCTCTGGGGTATCAAATGAGAATTTTTTTTTTAAATGTAAAAAATGAAGGTATAGGCATTGGCTATTAGAATCAGCAAAAAAAAGTTTGTTTGTTAGTATTTTTCATGTAACTAACATATAAGTGAACACCATATTCATAAGTTGTGCGTCAATTCTACCTATTTTTTCACACTTAAGCTCATAATTTGACCTATAGAAATTAAAATTACATTTTTTATAGATATAAAAAACAAAGTCAGAGTTCTTGACTAATAGAAACAATCATAAAAAGTTTGTTTATGTTGGTACTTTTCATGTAACTAACTTATAAGTGAACACCATATTTATAAATTGCTTGTCATTTCAAGGAATTTTTATATCTTAGCTATCAATTTGACCTCAAGCTCCAAGAATTTAATAAAAATTGTATTTCACTGCTAATCTACACTGGCAATAATAGTTATAATAGTGAAAGGGAAGACAGCTCACATGTAGCCTAAACAAACCTGTTGAAACATGTTGCTACTTGTCTAAGTGCAGAATCAACACAGATAGTTGCAAAATTCCTTGTCTACAGGTTAGTACAGTTCCAGCCAGCACTGTGGGTGGCTGGTGGGTATGGTGTTTTAATGAGCCTCAGAGACTATCAAGGCCTAAAATATTAAGTGTGTATAGCTATATATTTTCTAAAAAATATATATTACCTAATTGTAAATCCTATATCTTTACAGATCAAAATACAATGGTTCGGCACTTGAAATACTGCCAGGACCCTATTCAAAAACACAAGAAACGCATAACAATCAATCTTAGAAAAGTGACTGATGTACTTGTTGAAAAATGTGCTGGAAGAGTGAAAAAAGACTCATTGTTGTGTGTGAACTGCTGGACACTGATAATGAAAAACCCCACTATACTTAGTACCACTGAAAACAACGAGTCTGAGCAGGATTCAAATGAATCATCTACTATCAGTGGCTTGAGTAACATCTCTTCAATTCAAGATCTGGACAATGACAGTGATTGCTTGATAAAGGAAAATCCTTCAACTTCAGTTGAACCAGTTCTAGCATTTCTGGACCAAACACCAGTTAAAAAAGTAAGTAATAAATTAATATAATAACTTATACTTTACTACAAGGTCTGTTTGATCTACTATATAGCCAATTATATAGCATTTAAGGTACTATAATTAATATTTAATTACTAATATTCAGGTGTGTGAAACCTTTTTTTCTGTTCTTTTCAGAAGGGCTGTCATTAAGCCAGAAAAAGCGCAAGGCTCGTGGTAAGCTATCATCTGCTCAGAAACACCTGAAGGAGAGGCTAGAACTCAGTTATGGTGTTCAAATTACCGAGGAGGTAAGTGATACTTCAAAACCTGAAACTAAATCTGAAAAACATCTAGACAAATTAATGAATGAATTGAAACAGTCATTCCTGGAGAGCAAATGTCACCATCACAAACTACAAATATTGACACACTCACCATACACAATTGAAAAAACAGCTAGTTTCTTTCAAACTACAACATACATGGTGAAAAGAAGCCATTCACTTAAATCAGAACATGGAATCCTTCCGAAGATTCCACTAATGAGCAAAGGAAAAGTGATATCTGAAGAACACAAAGATATAGTTAGAAGATTCTATGAGTCAGAAGAGGTTAGTCGTATGTGTCCTGGCCAAAAGGATTGCGTGAAAGTTATCAGTGCTGAAGGTGCAAAAACGATTGGTCCTCAGGAATTTAAGAGAGATGTTTGAACTATATAAAAATGATGAAAAGAATCCCAAAATAGGATTTTCCACATTTGCAAAATTACGGCCATCATATTGTGTGCTTGCCGGTAGTGGTGGGACTCATTCTGTCTGTGTCTGCACATACCATCAAAATCCAAAATTGCAGCTGGCTGCATTGGGAGAAAGAGGTCTTTCATACAAGGATCTTATGGATTACAGTGTCTGCAGTACAGAAAGAGAGACTTGCATGATGCAACTTTGCAATGATTGCCCAAGAGAAGAGGGTGTCCTGGATTTTCTTGAGTTACTTGACAGTGTGAAATCAGCTCCAAATGAAATATCTTACGAGCAATGGGTGACTGTTGACCGTTGTACAATGGTTGATAAGGTGGAGCCACTTCATGAATACTTATCATCCCTAAGCATGAAAATATCCCGCATGGTTCGTCATCACTTTGTTGCTCAGCAACAATCACAGTACTTCAAGCAGTTGAAAGAAACACTACCACCTCAGAGCGAGGTAGTTATAGTAGGTGATTTCTCTGAGAATTATTCTTTCATTGTCCAGGATGCTGCCTAAGGGTTTCACTGGGACAATTCAGTGTACAGTTCACCCTTTTGTTATCTATTATAGATCATCTGCAGACCAGGAACTTAGCCATTTTAGTGTCTGTTTCTTATCTGCATCACTAAAACACAACACTATAATGGTTTACTCATTCATATTGAAGCTTATGACATATGTTAAATTCAGATGCCCACAATTGAAGAAGGTGCACTATTTCTCAGATGGATGTGCTGGCCAATATAAGAAAAGATACAACTTCACAAATCTCTGTTACCATGAAGAGGATTTTGGTCTGTCTTGTGAATGGCACTTCTTTGCTACATCCCATGGCAAAAATGCATGTGATGGGATTGGAGGAACAGTGAAAAGAGCTACTGCTCGTGCCAGTTTGCAGAGAACTACAGAGGCAAATTCTTACACCAGAACACGTGTTTCAGTTTTGTGAAGAAAACTTGAGCAAGAAGATAAATTTTTTCTTTGTAACTACAGCTGATTTGAAAGATGCAGAAGAATGGTTGGAACATCGATTCAAGGATAGTAGGGCTATTCCTGGAACTCAGAAATATCATAGATTTGTTCCCCTAAACAAGGAAGAACTGATGGTGTATCCCATTTGAAGTGGCATTGGAGAAAAGAAAAGAATAAGGAAAAGTCATTTTACTAATGAACCTGCAATGCTTGGTAACCTAAAATGTGTCAAACCAGGAGAGTATGTTGGCTGCATTTATGACATGCAAGTTTGGTATGGAATTGTGGAGGAATATTGTGAAGAGTTTGATGATTTCACTGTGAACTTTCTACATCCCTCTGGGTCATCAGGATCAAGTGCATATTATCCATCAAACAAGGATTCATGTGCAGTGCCAGGACATCATATATTAACTGTAATGAGTTGTCCTACCCTAAGAGGAGGCAGCAGAATTCAATACATTTTTCCACAAAAAGAAATTGATGAGAGCATCGAGCATGCAAAAATTGTATTAGGCTAGCACATGAATCCTCTAAGTAGGTCTTCCCCTTTCACTATTATAACTATTATTGCCAGTGTAGATTAGCAGTGAAATACAATTTTACATTTTTTGCCTTTGTTTTTATATCTATAAAAAAATGTAATTTTAATTTCTATAGGTCAAATTATGAGCTTGTGTGAAAAAATAGGTAGAATTGACGCACAATGTATGAATATGGTGTTCACTTATATGTTAGTTACATGAAAAATACTAACATAAACAAACTTTTTTTTGCTGATTCTAATAGCCAATGCCTATGCCTTCATTTTTTACATTTAAAAAAAAAATTCTCATTTGATACCCCAGAGGTCAAATCGTGACCTCAAATTTTGGTTACAGTGTAACTTTTTTATTTTTCAACCTAGAGTTCTAAAACTTGCATATTTGGATTCCTTGTCGTTTTCTGATTCTAAATATATATACTTTTATATAATTGTGACCATTATTACCCAAGTTATGGGTCGCCAAATGTTAGTGACCTCGCAAGTGACCTCAAATTTCCCGAGGTCATATCTCTTGAACCATTGGTCGGATTGACCTTATAATTTCAGAAATGGATTCAGGGCCCACAAACTCCCTATAAACCAAATTTCAGCAAAATCTGAGAGATGAGGGTGTTAGGTACTGGTTGATCTGACAGAGAATGACCCAAGAGGCATTTCATCACCACCACGTGAAGCATTATCATCTGTGGTCATTGTTACGGTAACTTTGTCTGTAGTAAAGAATCTTGTAAGTGGTGCTTGTCGTTCAGTAGATTTCTGATCTTTTGTTAACTTTGAAGTAGTTGGAAGGTTTTTATTACTATCTTTCTCAATGACAACTTCTAAAATTTTGGGATGGAAACACTGCAAATGTCTTTTCAAATTTGATGCTCTGGTTGGTGCATTTTTATCAGAGCCAGTAAAACCACTGATTTTTGCTTCACATAATTTTTCATCATCATCATCATCATCATCATCATCCATCTTCTTCTTCTTCTATCATACACTGACACACGAAATGTTTCCCATCTGTGGTTATTGTAAAATATTAAAAAACTGCAGACTTTGTTGGAAGTGTCCTTGCCATTGTGAAAGGGGTTTTAGACTTGAAAGTTAAAAACTTATGAAATTTAGAAAGAACTCAAAATTAAATAAGCATTAAAAATAAAAAATATCTGAAAAGAAAAAATGAGTTAATGGCATTAGTGTCTGAAATGGAAAACATTGTGTTTATTATTTAAGTGGTTTAACCACCGTAGCTGCCAGTGATATCACACACAAAAACATATTTTATTAAAATTTATATTGAGGTCGGAGTCGGTACATTTTTACCGACTCCGACTCCAGCACCACCAAAATTGACTCCGACTCCACAGCCCTATATATATATATATATATATATATATATATAATATATATATATATATATATAGTAATGTATGTATTTATATTGCGCCTCAGTGTAGTGGTTCGTGTTGCTGCCTATGAATCCATCAGTCCTGGGTTCAAGACCCGGTGACTGCAGCTGGTGCGCAGCGAAACCCAGCTGTTCATCCTTCCACACACAAAAAAAAGTGTTTGGTAGATAAATGGTACCCTGGGTGGCCTAGTGGTTAAGACACTGGGCTGCTGGTGGGGGTGTGGTTCAGATTCCACATTAAACTGTAGGTCTAAGGTGGAGTGAAAAGCTTGACCATTCATCAGAATGAACAATTCAGGTGGAAGCTAACTAAAGGTATATATTAAGGTGGTTTTATCTCTGGTGGAATTTTATTCTAATTTTTTTTTTCTTTGCCAACCCATCATCTAGTGCCACTTGGGGTAGAAACTGTAGAGCAGGAATATTTTCATGGTCAAATGATATTTAGGACTTGCTCAACTTATTTGAAATTTTACAAATATAAAATACTGTATATTTATTAAATAGGAATCAATGAAATTTGTACTATATATATATAATTTTGCTACAGTAGCCCGTTATGATGATGTCCTTGAGGCACAAAATGAACTAAATATTTATATAAAAATTAAAACAAAAAAGTTTAGAAAAAAAAATAAAAAATATCACCTAAAAAAAATGAACATAAAAAAATCACATTTGCAGTGTTAAAAAATTGCAACACAATATTAGCAATGGAGGTATTTAACATATTTGTGCTTCTTTCAACTAAACATGAGCAACAATATCAATGACAACACATGTGACCAGTGCAATCTGGTTGGTTGGTGTTACTCAAGTGAACTTTACATAATCGAAGCTCCCATCTCACCAACGAGTATTGGCTGTTCTATTCCATTTCCACAATTGGCGAAACTTGACTCTTAAAAGATCGTGTGTTCAAGACAGCTGATCTCTCGCTTCCAATTTGGATGAAAGCTCGAGTGCCTACAAAAGCTGCTAAACATGTTGTTGAATGCATCAACAAGCTTCATACTGAGTGGCAATTGCTCAAGAAGAATATCAACTGAAAGTCTGACATGAACCTTGCCAACCAGGCAACATTTCAAGATGGGTTAGACCACCTCTTCAACATTGCCCACCAGGATGCCATGCAGCTGATGAAAATTGAAGAGGATAGACAATTCCTGGAAACTCGGGACAGAAGGGCACAATGGCTGGAGTTGACAGAAAACACTGTAAGAAGGAGAGTGGAAGCTTCAAAGCAGGCTGGCAAAGCAGCAGCATCAAGTGCTGCTGCGACTGACATTGCCATTCTTGAGTTGTCTTTGTAGAGCAACTTGTCAGAAGTGGAGGAAGAGCTTGCACCATCAGAAATGCTTGCTCCTAAATGAGCTTGACTTTGTGGAACTGTAACTGTGGTGACACCTGACGTGGCAGCTGCGCTAGATTGGACTAATGTGACTGACTGGCAAGCAGTGCGTATATTTTCAGCATTATCATCCATGAGCCAATTTGGTCATGAAGTAAAAGACCTGATGATCAGCCAAAGCACTATCTGCGAGGAGTGGATGGACCATCAGAAGTAGTTTGCTCATGAGATGAAGGAAAGCTTTGCCCCAGCATTTCCTCTGATCTTGCTTTGGGACCGCAAAATCATGGAGGATTATTCTGATCCTGGTCGGGACATGGACTGTCTCCTGATTCTTGTATTTGGACAAGATGTGAAGAAGTTGCTGGCAGTTCAAAAACTTTAATCAGGAAAGTTGGAAGTAATTGGGAGTGCCATCGTGGAGATGATAAATTAGTGGGGACTGAGTGAATGAGTGAAGGGGCTCTGCTTTGACACCACCACGTTCAACACTGGTTCAAAGGGAGGAGTTTGTGTTCTTTTGGAAACTGAGCTTGGGAGGAATTTATTGAACTTGGTGTGTTGACATCACATCTCAGAGATACTCCTAGAGATGGTCTTCAGCCTTCATGATGCCTCCAGCTCCAAATCTCCAAATATTCAGCTCTGGTCAGTTCTGGGACTACTGGCCTTATCTCTATAAGACGGCATACTCTTTGGCAGTGGATGAAGAAGATCTAATCTCTGTGATAAATGAATATAAGACTGAGGTCATTGCATTTGCTGTTGACCAGCTGTCCAAATTTCAGCCCTGGGATGACTACCATGAGCTCATTGAGCTGATGATTATCTTCCTTGGTGAGATCCCTCCATGTGGGATCTGTTTCCAATATCCAGGAGCAATACAGCAAGCTCATTGGATGGCTTGAGCTATCTATACCATCAAAATGTGGCTCTTCCGCAAGGAGTTTCCCCTCCAGCAGCAACAGGGATCATCAAGAAGGCCATCACACAGTGATATGGTGTGGAGCCACCTTCAGGAAGTAAGCCTCTTTGTCACGGCCATCTATGTCAAATGCTAGTTTCAGAGTCTGTCTTCAGTAGAAGCTCTGAGAAATCATCTGAATCTCTTCCATGCACTAGCTAACTATGCTGATAAAGATATATCTAAGACTGTCAGCACAGCAAGCTGCCATCTTTGGTATCCATCAGAAACATTGGTAGACTTCAGTTTTTTCAATGATACTGTTGCAGTAGAGAAGAGGCAGATGGTAAATGCCCTGAAAAACAAAATCTGGTCTGAGGAGCCCCCTAAATGGATCTCTAGTTAGCCAGACATGTGGGGAAGAATTACATAATTTTGTCACCATGTCAACTCTGGAGCTTTTGAAATACTAGAACTGCCTCAAGATTTCTTGGAGTTGGAGGAGGGTCCAACACTTTGGCCAGTCCATGAATCATACAGGAGGAGCCAGGCTTACTGCCTGGTCAGTGAAAGTTATCAATGACCTTGCAGAACGCGGTGTTGCACTCATCCAGGAGTTCAATGCCTCTCTCATGCGCAGTGAAGAGCAGAAGCAGTTCCTTCTAAAAGTTGTTGAAGATCACTGGAATGTCTTCTTGTCACCAACAAAGAAGTCTCCCATCATGCAAACCAAGCAACAATGATTATCTGGCATTTATCTAATGTCATGTAAATTATCAAGGAAGAAATTCCAATATTTTGTTTTTGTACAATACACAAATTATTTTTTTAATAAAATATTCCCCCCAACACAGATAGTTGTGGACCACAGTCATTAGCAGGGATGGGGCTAATGACCTGTTGTGTGAAAGGAACACTTGTTACAATGTTTTAATTTAATTTGTCAAAATGGACAGCATGCTTTTTACATAATGGTTCAATTTTTTTGAAGTGTCCCAATAGCAATAAAATGGATGGAGGTCTTATCAAAAAAACAAAATAGCTTTGAGCAAGTCTTAAATATATCCTGATTTCAAAACATTTTTTAGTGTATAATTTAAGTTAGTGGCACCAAATGCTGG
This sequence comes from Bathynomus jamesi, assembly GCA_023014485.1. NCBI lineage: Eukaryota > Metazoa > Arthropoda > Malacostraca > Isopoda > Cirolanidae > Bathynomus > Bathynomus jamesi. Next base: position 486,985 of record JAJOZX010001930.1, read on the forward strand.
GTTGGCATAACAGATATTCCAACATCAGATTTATAAAACCACCCTTATATATATATATATATATATATATATATATATATATATATAATATATAATTTTTTTTTTTTTTTTTTTTTAGTTCAGGAAGAACCGATTCGCCTCTATTTAAAGGGCATATCTCAGCGGAAAAACAAAGAAAAAGTGAGAGGAAAGACAGAGGAAAAAGAAAGGGTGGAGGGGACAGTCGAAGTGAAAAAAGACTAAGGACTGCAGGGTCGAGCCCCATCATCCTTGGGTGCTAGGGCCGGGAGGGCGCACGTGAAACCTCCAGGAACAAGCATGTACAAACGAGCACAAAGAGCACGAGCTTAGAACCCCTTGCGGGGATATATATATATATATATTATATATATATATATATATATATATATATATATATATATATATATATATATATATATATATATATATGAGGCCTTCCGAAGCAAAAGTAGCACAAGCACCATTTTTTTTTTAATCATCAGAAAATGCGTTGAAAGTTATGCGACCTTCAGACAGAGATAACGTATTATTTTTCGTGGGACTTTTGACCATACAAACATTGGCATTTCTGCAATTCATCCATTACCATAAGAACCTCTCAGTGGGTATAACTCATTTTTGCCCTGGATGGCGCTTGTGCTACTTTTGCTTCGGAAGGCCTCATATATAGCTAAGTTACATTCACTTCTACTGTATTTGGTGCTATCTTTTGTATTACTTTTCTCCTACATGCAAAATAACCACTAGAGTAAAACTCCTTTAATCTGGCATCCATTAATCTGGAAAAAACTGATGGTCTAGCACAGGGGTGGGGAACCTGCAGCCTTTTGGGTACTAGTTGCGGCCTTCTGCCTACTTGACATTCAGAATTCATACCGTACGATAATGGACAGCAACTGATACCCATTTCACTTAATATCATTTTTCACTTAATATTAGTTCTATTGTCAATTATTCCCCCCCAATAAATGCACTTGCTGAATTTTTTATTTATTATAAAAACCTTCACGTATTATCAAGTTTGATTTAAAATTAGTAAATATGTAGATTGTAGACTAAAATATGACATTTTGTTGTACTGTATATGTTAAATACTCAGCATGCGGCCTAATAGGGTCTTGGTTAAATGAAATGCGGCCTCCTTCCAATGAAAAAAGGTTCCCCACCCCTGGTCTAGCATTTGTGGTGAAACCCCCCACTGTGTTTTTAATCCAGAATTCACCCACTGGTCTGGCATACTGTGCATTGGACTTGTATGCACCAGTTCTAAACTGACTTTGCTTTGTTCATTAGTGTGCCATTGCTGCCCACATGGTCTACATCTTGTGTGCTATTTATAAAATATTTTGTGCTTTACTGTGCATTATTAGCCTCTTACACATATTTCTATCATCATCATCATCATGGTGAGTGTTTTTATATTATATTTTCACTTTTATATTACATGTACTGTATAATTATAATTGTGCCAAAAAAAATATATAAGCAGTGTATAGGTCGACCCCAGTTGTTGAGGGTAGTGGAACAATGAATTGGGGTAATAAAGCACTCATTTCCAAAAACTAGAAACTGGCAACTGTGTCTAGGTGACCTTAAACACGTCATCATGTATAGACAGGTTACTGATAACCTACTGTGCTACCATTCTGTAATTTTAATAATTGGAACATATTTGGTAATTTTAATAATTGGTACATATTTTATGTTTTCATTGTTTACTGGTACTAAATGGTAAATATTTTTCATGTCTGAAGCAAACAGTAGCTCCTAGCCCTCCCCATCGTGCACGGATTTCAACCCCACGAAAATGTTACCCTTATATAGGTCAACCCCCTAATTTTTGCCTAAGAATTCAGTCTTAAAAACTCGACCTATACAAGAGTGTATATGGTATATATATATATATATATATATATATATATATATATATATATATATATATATAGTGAAATTCTAAGTGTATATACATGCTTGCATATGAAAATGTTCCAATAATCTGGCAAATTTGGTAATTTGGCACCACCAATTCCCCGTAGGAGTTTTACTGTACATCGTTGTTGATTGTTTTGGTTCAATTTATGTTTGATTAGGCCTAACCTAAAACAAACACTGGATGTGTAAAATCTTGAGGTAGCATGAAGGTATAATAATTTGATTTTGAGTTTAAAAAAAATAATCATTGTGTATGATAAAAGAGCACATTCTAAACTGTTTAATGCAGTGTTTTCCAAACTTAAGACTACCCCATAACTCCGCAAAATTATGGTCCCACTTTCCCATTAATTATTGTCAATGATCCAACTAACTAAAATGGCAATGTACAATTATTTGTACATATTTGTATTATTAATCAGATTTTTGGAGGTAACCAAAAAAAGCCTCCCTAGCCAACAGTATGCACAACCTGCTCTTGGAAACCACTGGTTTAATGGAAGCTCTACATACCTTAATGGAAGCATAAGTGATTAAAAATTTGAAGAAACAAAAGCTGTCACATGTAGGACCTAATTTAACTTCACTGACCACTAATGAAAATGTATGAGGAATATTCCCACCCTCTCCCTCTCTCTCATATATATATATATAATATATATATATATATGTATATGTATATATATATTCCTTTAGGAATAAAACTACACCTCCCTTCTATGGACCTGTGTAGCATATGGATGAAAGTCCCATTTGGTAGTTGTTTAACTTGCGTTAATTTTACCATTTTCCTTTATAGAATCTGAGTATGAAAGTGCATCAGATCAAGATGGTGTACTCCATTTACTAGCACAGGATAATAGTTCACCCGCAGCATGTATTAAAGATGTTTCTGATGATTCATTGAAATTAGATTTGATTCATGATCTTAATTCAAGGTATGTTGAGTAGGTGTTTGTTAGGCTTGAATCATGATAGTTATTTTTGTATTGAAAGGGAATTGGTTTAAGTGTTTTTTAAATAAAGTTTTAAAAGTTTATTTTAAGAATTATTTTTTTCTTTAATTATTCTTAATCTTACCAAGTACTTAAGAAGTAATTTAATATGAAGTCTGGTGGTACAGTTATGTCTGGCAGACTACACAATGTATTTAATTTAATTATAAGTATATAAGGCCAATAGCTTAATGGATAGATTTTGTTAGCTGACTGAACGTTGAAGCGAACTATGTTAGGTTTTACATTGTTGTCATATAGTGTACCAAGTGAAGTATGTTTCATCTGCCATTTTCATTCTTACATTTTCCGGAAGATTTTATACAATGCGTACCGTAAGTACTCTGCAAATTAAGAACTGAATATGATATATTGGTTGCAGTTGAAGAGTTCTTAGTAGCCAAGCTTTTAAAATGGCATTCTGAGTTATGCATTAAATGGAAGTACTATACTAAGTACTATTCCTGTGTGACTGATGCTCATTTTTACAAAAATTGAAACTACCCTGAGTCTCTTGAGTGTAACTTTTTCTATTTAGGCTTTATCTTTGGTGTAGACTGGAGATTTGTTTAGGTAATCCAATTTCTGTACTTTGAGTTTGACCTTAGTGTGTTTAAATTTGAATTGTCACTGACTTTAACTAAGTTGAATAAATTTAAATAAAAAAGGGTGAAAAAGTGTTCAGAGTTAAGTCAGAGTTAAAATTTAGTTAGAAGTAAGGGTTGCATTTAAAATTTAGTTAAAATTCAGCATCATAGTTGGAGGAAGAAATTTTTAAGTTACTCAGAAGTCAGAATTCAATCCGAGTTAAAAATTCAGCTCATCCATGCAGATGGAATTACAGTTATTAGGTTTCCATAAACCATTAAGTAAGTCTCTGGATAGGAATCAATGCCAAATCCTTTTCCTTGATGTTATACTTAAATTCTGTTCATAGAATTTTGTATTTGTGGTTAATTTTGAATGGCTTTTCCATAATATGTTTTTGAAATTTTCATAACTATTTGAAGATATAGGCTGTGTGAAATGACTGATATATTCTTTGGAACTCATCTTTTTGTATCTTTTCAAAGGAGTATTGTTGGTGGAAGTAGTTCAACACCAGTTTCCTCAGAAAAAACAGATAATGTTCCAATAGAATCTATTGATAAAGAAATTAAAGGGGCTTTGGAACTGCTTAAATCTTTTGAAAAACTGGGTGTGTCAAGCCCAAATACTTGTAGAACTACTTTAGAGAGAGCTCAGGCCCGTTCAGCAGACAACTCATTTAATCCATTTTCTTCAAGAAAAACATTTGGATCCCGCAGAGATATTGATGAGGAATTGCAAAAAACATTTGATGACCAGACCAAAAAGTTAGAAATGCTGTTAGACAATGATAATGGTAACAGTAGCACACGAGAATTAAATCGTACTTATGAAGAGGATCATGTTAGTGTCACAAAAGAATTTAATAGTATGACACTAGAACAGTCTTCTGTAGTAGAAAACTGTAGTAGTAGAACTAATGAATTGGAGGTTTCAAAAGAAACTTTTGGTTCTGATTTGCAGGAAATTGGTAATCCAAGCCCAAAATCTAGTTGTCACACAATGTTAAACAATGATACTTTTGAATGTAAAGTTAAAGACTCTCCCATCTCACAGGATTGTACTGCTGCAACTCAAGAATCAAACACTAGCATAATTCCTGAAGACTCTAACACTGTTTCTCACAAACCTACTACCAACTCTGAAGAAACTCAGGAAAATGTTAACACTAATGAAAAAGTGTTTATCCTGGGAGAGTCGACTGCTAACACTGGAGAATCTGATGCTGCTACTAAGGAGCTTACCCCCTATAATGAACTGGATGCTGTCCATCAAGAATCTGCAACTAATATGGAAGAGTCCATTGATCTCATTGAAGAGTTTGCTCCTCTCTCTCAAGAAACAACAGCAACAGTAGTTTTTGAAAAATTTAATACTGTACCCCAAGAATTCATTACTAAAACTGAAAAGCATAATGCTGTCACTCAAGTGTTTACCAGTAATAATGAAGAATCTACAATTTTACTCAAAGAACCTGTTGTTACCACTCAGGATTCCATAACTTTTCCCCAAGAACCTGTTGCTGTTTCTGAAAAATCTACCAGTAATAATAAAGAATTTATAACTCTCCCTAAAGAACCTTTTGTTGTGTCTCAAGAATTTACCATTAATAATGAACATATAACTCTTCCCCAAGAGCCCATCACTACCACTGAGGAATCTACAATTCTTCCTCAAGAATCTATAACTCACCCTCAAGAACCTACCACTAATAATGAAAAACCTGTTGCTATAACTGAAGACTCCATAACTCTCCCTCAAGAACCTACCACTAATAATAAAGAATCCATAATCCCCCAACAAGAACTAACTGAAGAATCTCTAATTCTCCCTAAAGAACGTATTGCTGTCTCTCAAGACTTGACCACTGAGACTGAAAAATTTGATACTGTCACTAAAGAAGAATCCAGTACTGTCCATCAAATATCTGCTGCCAATAATGAAGAATCTAGCACTGTTACCCCAGAATCTACTAACTCCAAAGAATCAAATGTTCTCACTGAAGGTCCTAATGCTGATATTCAAGGATCTACTCTTAACTCTGAAGAATTAAATAATCCCATTGACTTGGACTTGAAGAGTGCTAAAGCTGAAGATAAAATTGATAACACTAAAACTAAAAATCCTGAAGAAGCAGCAGTGGTATCCCATCTGAAGGAAAATAATGATTTCAGTGTGGATGTAGTTGAAAACTCGTTTAAAATTAAATCGGATGCTCTTACTACTATAGTTAAAATTAAGGAACAAAGTCAGAGTATCGGTTTAGTGGATATGAATTGCAGTACCGAAACTAAGGATTTTAGAGATGTTTCTCAGTCCAAATGCGGGAGTCCGTTATTTAATTCGAATTTAGATAGTAGTAAATCCAATTTAGATGCCAGAGAGGAAGATGTAATTGTTTCTCAAAAAGGATACAATATGGAAATCTTGAATAAATTGGATGATCCAAATTTTGATCCATTTGAAACCAAAAGTTCTGTTTCTAATTCTCCTGGATGCGAATTGGCTAAACAGCAGAGGGTTTCTACAGAATCTATTCCCAATAAATATATCGCAGAAACTATTAAACAAGACACATTCCAAGAAGTTCCTAAAATCGATCCTAATGATGTGCAATCACCCGAATCGATTTTACCCAAAGGCACTTATAATTTAGATTTCTTAAACACAGAATCCGACGTCGTAAACCCATTTCAAACAAAATCTGTTGTCCAAAATTCTCCCAAGATAAAATCTGAAGAAGACGTTTGCAGTCAAATCTCTACATCCCCCATTCTTGAAGTAGATGGTAAAAAACAGAGTGTACCCAAGTCTGACATTTTACTTACGACTAGTGAAACCTTTGAAAATAATATACCAGCATGTGATTATGATGATGTAACTGATCCATTTGCTACTAGATCATCAATTAAGAATTCACCCGTTATACCAACGAAATGTGAACTAAAAATTAATCATCCTAAGAATGAAGAAGAAAGTCAGTCTGAAGTTGAGATTGATAGTAAACTTGAATTAAAGTCTTTTGAACCAAAATCAGATAGTGAAACTTTACCTTGTGAAAATTACACTAATTCCGAAACATCTTTCAGTGTAAATTCTAACAAAGAAACGGTAATAACATCTGGCGAAGTCAGCACTGTTTCGACTGTTGAAACTGGAGGAAAAACGTTCAGTGACGACATCCTTGAAAAAAAGGATGATCCAAACCTTAATCCATTTGAAACTAAATGTTCTGTATTCAATTCTCCCAAACAAGAGTCTAAGAAACTGTCTTCTGTTGAGACAGAATCAAATTCCAATCAGAATAATTCTAAGAATGGTTCTTTAAACGACACAATTATTTTTGATGCAACCGTAATTGAGCAAACTCCCGCAGACGGCCCGAAATCATCACTGAAATTTAGTGATAGTAATTCTCCTACATGTGAAAACACTGAAGATGAAACAGTTTCCTGCAATAAAACATCATATACAGTGAAAGACCTAGATATCACAGTTGTAATTAACAGCAACAACAGCAACTCACCACTTAGAACAACCAAAGCCGAAGCTGGTAATGACATTGAAACAGAAAATTTTGGTTCCAACTTTGATGCATTAGATGATGCTGAGAAAGAGCAACAGGATAAAATCGACCCGACGTCAGCAGAGAATCTCCGTAAGTCAATAACTAGCATGGAATTCGACGTAATTGCTAAAGAAGCTCTCGATTTAACCAAGGAAATGACTCCTCTGCCCGCTGATAAAGTTAAAAAAGATCACAAACAAAACATTCTAGACTCCATCAAAGTAAACAACTTTTCTTTCGAAGAATTTGCAAATGCTAATGACTGTAAGTAGTTTTTTATTAACTTTTTTTCTCTCTTAGATGTTAAATTTACATTTAGTTTGCTCCTAACCAAATAAATTTGGGGAGGCCATACTGGATTGCGCTTGTCCGTCCGTTTGTCACTTTCGTGTCGGCTCTATAATTTTAGAACCACTCCGATATAAATTGTATCGCAAGTAGGAGTCAGAAATAAAATGGAGGTCCACGCCATAACTTGTGAACTGCTCAAAAATTGAGGAATATATTTATTTATTTTGTGTCGCGAGTGAGAGTCGGGTCCCTACACGAAAGATGATCACAAATATGGGTGGGGATTTATGTTTTGACAGTTTTTATTGTTTACACAAGTATTAGTTTAAAATACGGTTTGTATCTTGACCAAATGACCAAGAATCCTTATTCCATGAGGCCAGGGCCGGATTAAGCTTTTGCAGGGCCTTGGGGCACTTAACTATTGGGATGTCCCTCATATTTTGTCCATCTCACATTTTCAATGTTTATTCCCGAGACCTCTACTCATGAGGGCGAAATGGGTACACTGGAAAAAAAAAAAAAAAAAAATTATATATATATTAACAATTGAGAGTATTTTTATTACACAATACAACAATTACGAGAGTATTATGACTGAAATGAGAATGTAGTGTAAAATAATAGAAATAAAGTGGTGAGCATAAAACATTATGAAGTTAAAATACAAATTATAGACAATGTGGGTGGCCTTGGGGCACGTACCCCAGGTGCCCCGTAGTTAATCCGCCCTTGTATAAGACAAAAACAATTGAAAATGTTACAGCAAATTTATCTTTCAATTTAGGTGGTATTGTTTTTAGTTGATCAGAAAGCTTATTACAGATAGTTTTTGTGTTTTCTTAAAAGAACTCTGTCATTGCTATTTTACATTCAAAGAAATTACATTTATTATTTATTCCCTCCAAACAAGGAATAAAAATGAAACGAACCAACCTCTTCGTATAAAGTTTCTTAAATTTATATATCATTCGCATACAAGTTGTTGAGAATTTTCCAACAGATTGAAGACTATTTTGAGAAGTTTATTTAAATGAGTTTTACTTTTGTAATTTATTCTCCTTAGTTTGTAAAGAAATAGAAAATGGATCTGATGATGTGTTCCAAGAGTCCCTTTTGCGTAAGTTTGTGTTCATTTTAAAACTTGGGTGTGCGGTTGAGAAGTCCATTTAAATGCGACTAATTTTATAGGAGGCGGTCAGAAAATAAGTTTACACGGCGTATAATTTCGTAACTAAAGGACGACCTACATTGATTATTTGTATCAGGTGAATTCGTTACTCATTGTTGGCAATACTGCATGTTGGAGGCCAATGGCGGGAACACCAAGTTTTAATTGTTTCTCATTAAATGCAGGATTAAATTCTTTTTTGTAAGGTATGTTTAGTTTTACTGTACCTTTAATGGTTTAGGCCATGGACCGGGGGGGGGGGGGGGGGCTAAGGTTTATAGGAGCCCCGTATTAAACCTGTGTAAGAGTTAAGCAAAGTTAATGTGTGTAAATGGCAACAAATTACGACAAAGGGTTAAAAATATGAGGTTGTGTTCAATTGAATATTAGGTATTTCAACATAGAACAGAAAACAGCAATTTTGAACATAACGCGGTTTTTGGGAAAAGTTGCAGAAAAGAAACCCCTCTTAGAATTAAATTTTACATAAAAATACATATTAGCCAGACTGAAATTCGGACTCGGAAAAGTATGATATTCCCTAGTGGTACATTGTTATTTAGGGTTTTCAGTACCTATTTAGTATATCCAAGAGTAGCATATCAGTCATTATGAAAGTTAATTGCATTACATTGATGAATTTAAAAAACTCGTTTTATTTTCATCTTTCCTCGTTATATTTTTATCCTTTATCAGATAGCATTATATTTTTGAAACTAATTGGCAATAAGTTGCTGAAAATATTTATATCTTGATTTGAAAGTACTAAAAGAGGTTTCCAAGTATTAGAATTTGCAAAATATTGAAAAAAATCCAAATTCCTGAAAAAAAACCCAAACTGTATAGGGTTTTTTGAGACGGCTTTTTCGAAAAAAACCATTGAGCCCAATCGTGCCAACCCTGAATTTATTTTCCCATTAAATATGCTTTCTGGACCTCTGGCGGGAACATAACCCCAATTATAACATTGCGGATATGGAGAATTACATTCCGATTTAACGACAGGTTTTCCAAGCACTCATCTCTGACGTAAGTCGGGGACTTGCTGTAATATCAGAAGTAATTTGATTTGGTAATTAACATTCGTATATAACTGTATTTGGCTTTATTTTCTATCACTGTGATTACACTATTTAATTTGTACTACAAAGTAACATTTCTGTACTCGTTCCACAGTTAGACCTTTAAAGTAGCGTATGAAAGTGTTTATAACTGGTATAGCTTTAATAACGTTATTTTTTGTTAGTCCTAATGACTGGTGCTTGTGATTACTCGTATCAAAACTAAAATAATCACATTTCAGTTTTCAGTAATGAAGAGGAGTTAAATGCTCTCGGTTCTTATGGTAACGCTGAAGTTAAGGAAAACTTGGCTCGAAATTCGCTCTTCGTCAAATTTGATCCACTTATCGCCGCGTGCATGGATAACGAGTAAGATAACTAATGACCTCAACGTACGAATGTTTCTGGATCTCGGTCGAGTCGTCGTTAGTCTTAGTCGCAACTATGATGTGACCTGTACCAATTTTAATTTAGTTTTCGAGTCATTAGTTTTGTATATGAATCCAGTTTATAAGAAACGTTCTGAGAGCTTTTAGGATTGCAATGAAAAAATTGCTCGGTTTTTAACACGATGAACTTTGCCAACTATGTTAATGTTTTAAATGACGGGCTGAACCTGTAAATCAAAATAACTTTTTATGAGGTAGTTTTAGTCGCTTTATTCAAATTTGTCTCATTTTTTGTGCAAACTATTGTAGAAAATAATAATAATAAATATATATATATATTTAGTGTATTTGTAGTCGGGGGTGGTATGACGTCATGTTACTCTGCGACTTAGTTTGTTGGTTTCTGTTCTGGCTATTTTTTTTTCTAATTGGATTCAGTTTGGTGGTGTTTGTGATAGAATTATGACGTGCCGTTCGTGTGCTTTCGACTTTGAGAACTTGATTCGTCATGTGCCCTAGATGAAGACGAAGCATTGGATGTTTTTATCAATTACGGCGTTATTTTCTCATCCTTAACTTGCCCGAAATGTGACAGTGAGTGCCTAATACGAAAAGATGAGAAGATATTTAGGTGAAATAACCAATATTAACCTGTTAGGTTAATTGAATGCCCGGTTAGGTCAACTGTACGCCCTTGATGATTGGTTAGGTTAAGTCGTGATATTTTCGTTAGTTTAATCGAAAATGACGAGAGCAAATTTTTCTGGTTAATTTTGAGGTGTTTTGCACGTTTCCTGTGGTAATGCGTCGTTTACGAGATCTCGTAACATGAACATGTTAGGTTATGCTTTATTGTATAAAATGTAGTCAAAAATACATTTTTCAAGTGTATTTTGGTGTGCTTTGTTCGAATATGACCTTCATTTCTCGCGCAAATGAACAGAAATACAGTTGTCATTGCATGGCCTAAACACGTATTTCCGTTCGTTTGCACAAGAAATGAAAGTTATATTTGAACAAAGCACACCAAAATACACTAGAAAAATGTATGTTTTATTTCAACTTCAGGCCCATGTCATTCGCGACATATAGAGATCATCCACTAATTGGATATTCTCTTTTAGACTCGTTTCTTTTTACGTAGTTTGGTACGGGTTTGGGAGAAAGTTCGTCTAGGAAAATACAATTTCTAAAAAGCATAAAGAATTAATAATTAGTAATGAATTGTGTTTTGGTTTAGAAATTTTATTAGTCACCAAAAAGAATAAAATATTCAAAAGTGAAATAGAATATTAGCAATTAGTAATTTTTTATGGTTTTATAAATTTTATTTCGAGGCGAAATTTTTTCGAAACGGTACGTCTTAAAAAAGTTTGTAGGTAATTGAAATTACTTTCAAAGTTTCAGCATGGATCCGCGAAGAGGAAGCGCTTTAATTTCCTTCAGCCCGTGTAAGAAGGTAATTGCTAAGCATTAAGTTTTGTTGTATAACTTTTCAAATTACTCATTAACTCTCTAACGCCGACCGTTGCCTTATGGCAACATGATCTTGACAATCGATTTTGACCCTTACGTTCCGAATATTAGAGGTTATTTTGGCTTGAACAAGAAAAAAAATTGAAAATAAAAATTTCATAATTCGGTCATGAAAGGGTTTATGCTCCGATTTGATTCGTTTGTTGCGAATAAAAATTAGAAAATATACTGTTAATTTGGTATGTTAAATTTCTGGTTAAGACATCAGCAGTAGTGTTCAGAAGGGAATATGCGTTTGTCTATCCACTCTGTTGACACGCAAAATATATCGACATTTACGGAGAATCACTCGCCAAAGTTTCGGAAACTTGTCCCACCATTCATTTTGTTACGCTCATTTAGTGTAGTTTATTTAACTTATTTAAAGGTAGATTACGTTATTTAACCTATTTCAAGATAAATTGGAACGAGCGCTCGGCCTTTTAAAAAAGTCAGCATCTGTAAGCGTTGAAAATTTTTTTTGTCAGCAAATTGGGTAAAAAAGTGCTTTAGAAAGCTGGTTTCAAGCGTGACTCGTACTACTTCATAATTTTTAGTCTTGTATTTTATTGAAATACTTGTACGTGACACGCTACGGATTACGTTAGAGGTTATGACGATCGACGATGAATGCCATCGATCGTAGCTTAGTGGAATAACTTAGCGAAGACACTGAGAGGTTGGGGTTTGGCTCCCGATGGTGTTGGTTAATAATACGTAGTAATAATAATAATAGTAGTAATAAATAATTCAGGAGTTAGCGTAGTGGGTCGCATTAGTTTGGCCTAAGTGCTGGTGCTAGTTTCCGGCCCTATCCAGTGATTATTATTGGAAATTAATTCACTTCATAGGTGTTTTCAGTTAACAATTTTACTATCAATCTTGTGAACATATTTTAAAAGATAAAGGTAACATCCAAGAAACTAATTTTCCCACTACGTGGGGGTGAGTATCCTCCAAAAGTCACCCGAATCACGGCGTAAACGGACAAATCATCACCACCCGATACCAGCGGCTGGGAGTGAACCAGCAACACACGGCTCAGAGTCCGCCCAGGAGTATATTTTAACCATATAACAAATTATTCCTTTTTACACAGAGTGGTTTGCCTGCTAAAGTTAGATTAGATCAAGCTTTAGGATTAAGTTTTTTAAATTTTATTCTCTTTAAGTTCACAGTTTCTTAGAGTTAAATGAAAAGTAACTCGTGTGTTGAGTTAATATCTTTGTTTTGCTTAGCCCGTCAAGGATTCTCCACAAAGGTATCTCAGATCCGATCTTACAGCCAATGATTCCACCTTCATCGAGGAGTCTTTCCTCGGTGATGTCAACACCACTATTCTGGTGAGGACAGATTCTGATTCCCTAGTGGGGCTCATCGCTAACACCTCCGTTCAGACGGTAAGTATTAATTAGTGATGTACCGATGTATCGGTAAAATTGTGGCCGATACTTTATAAAAATATTCCATTTTGATCCTTCAGATCAGTGCTCTTCAACCTTTTTATGCTTACCACCCACTTTTGTAACTTTTGAATCTCCGTATCGCCCACCAAAATTAAAAATGCAAAAACTCAAACTAAAAGTTATATACCCTGCATAAAACAATAAAATTAATTGCAATTACCTTTAGATTAATGAGATCCTTCGCCCACTAGTGGGCGGTACCGCCCAGGTTGAAGAGCACTGCTTTAGATTCTCTAAACTGGCATCCTTGATAAGGTTCAGATAAAGAAGGATGATTAGTAGTTAACACACTGAAACCAAATAAAACTGCTGGTCCCAATAATAGGTGTTAGGATTCTCAAAGAAGGGGAGGATAGTTTAGCCGAGGCACTATTTTGTTTGTTACTGGTACATCTATTAATTATGTAGAAATACCTCAAGATTGAAAAAAGCAAATGTTGTACCCATTTACGAAGAAGGGTAGTAAAGAGGCGGTAGGAAATTAGTTTAACATCATTGGTAGGAAAGAGACTAGAATTATAAAGAATAGTATTAAAGAGCATTTGGAAAGTTTTAAATCGTATTTAAAGTTCCCAACGTGGATTTAGATCAGGAAGGTCGACTTTTTAGAGTTTGTAACTGAACGGGTAGATAATGGAAATTGTAGATTAGTGATGTACTGATGGATCGGTATCAGTACATCACTAGTATTAAATTTTTGTCGTAAAACATTGAGTAAGTTCATCTTTAAATAGTTTGGTGTTTTAGATTAATGGATAGGTTAGTTGGTTGATTAACTGTTTGGGTTGTATTTCAAGGACTATATTAAGTCCGTTTTCTTTTGTCCAAGACTTGATTTGGTCAGAGCATATTCTTTCACTGTCTTCGTCACATTTGTGAACGTAAAAAACGCAACGACTTTAGTTTGTAACGTCAAATTTAAAACTCAATGCACACTCCTCTACCGATTTAAGATTTTTGTCTAAAGGTTATTAATTGTTTAAAAACTATAACACTGAATGAGGCCTAGACTGTGGCCTAGGTTTCAGTTTGCCACGGTAATGTTAACCTAGGCCAGTATAGGCATAAAATTGCAATAATTGAAGGCCAGTTCTTTACTTAGGCTTATAAATGCATAAATTTAATCAAGCGTAGCATTTTAACATCAATAAATTATATTTTCTTATATATGGGCCTAAATAATACAATGAATTCTTGAAATACCTTTCATTCTGCAGACAACAAGCTTTTTACAAAAAAGTAACAATTTTTCTTTAGCTGCACACCGGAACCAATTTCAGTAAAACTTAAGTTGGTGTCTCGTTTTGACAAAAAGAATGCGGCAACTTTAGTTGACTTGATTTCAAGTCAGTTGGATGAAAAGAAAATTGCTTACATCTCGGCTCAGTGACTCGATATTAAAGTCTTAAGTTTGGTGAATGTCACTAGATGTTTGGCCTAATTTGATGACTGTGCAGAATTTAGTGTTGCAGTGTCGTGGTACTACTGCAGTACAGTTAAAAAAAAAACGTTTAAAAATTGGAGTGCAGCACTTTTCATTCTTCATATATTTAATTAAAATTTGTATTATTTTCATTATTAAGAATTGCAGATCAAAATGGAAATAGATCTTTCTTTCACTGAAATTGTTTCATCTTCTGCTGACTGCGTGTTTAGGCCCAAAATAAATAGGAAACTCGCGCGCTTCAGTTATGTAATAATGTTTTGCTGAAGAAAAGTATTAACTTTGTAATATCGGGAGATAGAAGAGCGAAGCTAAAAATAAACTATATAAAGACGAGATGAAGGCAAAAGGCACTTTTGCTAACGGGCAACATCCGAAATCACTATTTCCTCGCGGATGTCCGGTCAGGCTACGTTGTGACCGTGTCACGCCGTTTCCTGTCGATGGGACGTTGGGTTTGTTCAGAAGTTGGATGGATGATCTTCCTCCGTGTCCAGATGATACAGAGACTTCTGGATGGCTCAGATCTCATGTAGAGTCGTAGGTCCCTTCCGTCACATGAGACGGAGGTGGCTGGCCCATTTCCAACCGCGTGGACGGCGGTGGAATTAAATCCAGGCCTTCTCAACCCGAGTCCATTCTTCAACCAACCGCGCCACATTGGCTCCAGTTGCCTTAACATTAATAATTATTAACCTCCAAAGATGATGTAGGCAGTGTGACCAGGCTTATAAAATAAATTGTTCCTACGGAAGTACAGTACTTAGTAATGTAAGATCCTGAAGTTTAAAATTGAAACTAGTTTGTTTGTTGCACTTATTTTTTAGGAAGAAGAAATGATATCGATTCAGGAGAGAGATTCAGCATTGAAGAATCAAGAAATTGTTTACCAGGTACCGAGCTTTCATATTCAGAATTAAGAACTTTATATTTAGTTTATAATTAGCGTTCATGGACGTTATAAGCACTTTGCTTGTCCCATTGCTGTATGGTACTGGTTCAGAAAAAAGTTACTTTTTTTTTCAGGACATCTTATTGAGAAAAAGTCGTGAATTTGAGGAAATTAAAACGATGTTGATGGCAGAAATGAAGACTAAAGATGACAAGATGCACATAATGGAAGAAGAAAATAAAAAAATGGGGTACGTTTTGAAAATCCTCTAAAGAAAGACCACTTTTTGGTTCTTTTTAAAGATGGTCATCATTTTCAAAGTTCAGAAATAACAACTCGCGTTTCTGAGAGAACTGATTTACGATTTTGGAATTTTAAGATTTTATAGAATAGACTTTCTGGATGGAAATGGGGGGGAAAAAAACCGTGGGAAATTAGTTATTAGTGAGATTCGAACCCGCGTCGCCTGGTTTGAGTCAACGTTCCTACCAATCACTCTCCTGGTATACCATTTTTGTGTCCTTTCCATCTTAAGTGCAGTCATTACACTAGCTTGCATTTAAATATACCTTCTGGTGATTAGTTTTGGAGCCACAAAATACCGTCGAGGACGTCCAAAGTTCCCGACTTCCGAAGATATTTATGGATTAATTGATAAGAGGAAAATCTTAAATACGTATTAGACTTTGAACGTAAGAATATCAGGTTTGTCTTCCGGCCTCGCTGCTTCGGCTTAGATCGGCGTTCACGCCCTTGCGCTCTTCCTGTGAGAGGACAGAAGGGTTTGTGATATTACCCGTCATCTTAAATTAGGTAATGATGACAATGTAGCATTTTCTTTATTTCTGTCAGGAAATTGGCCATTCATTTCCAAGTACTTTTGGGTAAAATAGTCGAGAAGAAGGCGTCAATGGAGAAAGAATTTGAGGTACAAATAAAAGAGGAGGGGAGAAGACACGAAGAGGAAGTGACCAAGGTGAGACAGGAACAAAGGCAACAGCAGGAAGAGATGAGAGCATTGGAACAAGCATTTTTCGAGTTGGTCAAGTGAGTAGAGTCGCCTTTTTAAATATACTTAGATTTTAGGTTTTAGTTATTTCATACATTATCCTTTCTAAAAACCCATTTCCCACTCCCAAAGCTGGGGGGGGGGGGGGGGAGTACGACGCTTGAAGTTGTAACTGGATTGTTATTTATGTAATTGTGGCTGGAGTGATTATCAGATTGATTTTGTTTTACAATTGGTTTTTAGTTGGTTGATTTTAATATTTTATTGGAAGTATTTTACTGTTATAAAAAAAATTATTATTGGTGGCTGTGTAAATATTTAACCATTTTTCTTTTGCTACAGCTTACGGAGACCATGTTATCTATACTGGTCAAAAAAAGAAACGCAATTTTTGAGATTTATTAATAAACATGAGGACTCAGTATATAGTAAATGATTCTTTAACATAACAAACAGTCAATAACGCGTATGACCACCCCCTAGCCACAATGCAGGCTTGGAGTCTGGCCCTCATCGACCTCAACAGTCTCTGCAGGAAAGCAACAGGGATGGCCCTCCACTCTTCAATAATTGCATTGGTCAGTTCCCTGATGTTCTGCGGCTGATGCTGACGTCTGCGAACTCGCCGTTCAAGTTCATCCCATGCGTGCTGTATCTGTGACATGTCTGGGCTGAAGGCTGGCCATGGTAAGGTCTGCACCTGTTGTCCCTGCAGGTACGCCTGCACTATCCTGGCTGCATGAGGTCTGGCATTGTCCTGTTGCAGGAGCACCAATTCTGGATGTTGCCTCATGAATGGAAGAACATGTGGGTGAAGAATCTCATCCCTGTAGCGCTGGGCAGTCAGAGCTGATAGGCCCACGGTGCTGATAGGCCCATTGCAGGCGTCGTTGCCTTCTTGCATCAGTGAGAAAAGGACCTCTGTAAGGCCTGCGGGATCGGAGTCCTGCATTACGGAGTCGGTTTCTGACGGTCTGGTCACTAATTCTGTTGTTGTGGATACCAGGTGTGTGTGTGGCTGTCTGACGAGCATTCCGCTGCCGATGACGCAGGTGCTGCAGTACAATGTGGCGATCCTGGCGTTGGGTCGTCACACGAGGTCGCCCACGTCTTGGCAGGTCCTGAACACTTCCTGTGGCATTGTACCGTCTAACAAGCCTAGAGATTGTGCTGGGATGCACATGCATTCGTTGTGCAACTTGGACAGCAGACATGCCTGCATCCAACATGCCCAAGGCACGACCTCTGTTGACCTCTGAGAGTCGTGGCATGCCTCAATCGCGGGAAAAAGTTTGGTTTTCTCAACGGGCAGTGTGTATTCTGTGAAGTCAAAGAAAAAATGCATGCCTTCATAAAGAATACATTCAATTTAATCTCTGTTTATTGTTTGTAACAAAATGGCGTCTTAGCCGGGATTAGTCAGGTTTAACAACATACACTAAGTGGCTTTAAAAGATTTGAACAAACATTTAACCATAATAAATGCAAAAAAACTTCACTTTTTTTACGTGAAGGTCAAAATATGAAAATAAAAACCCACACTAATAGACAGAGTTTATTTCCACGACAGTTTCGACGCCCACTGGCATCCTCCTCGGGTTTCTGTATCCACCCGAGGAGGATGCCAGTGGGCGTCGAAACTGTCGTGGAAATAAACTCTGTCTATTAGTGTGGGTTTTTATTTTCATTTAACCATAATCTTGAAACTGATAATACCACTAACAACTTAAATTTTACACCATATGCAAGCTAATTGCGTTTCTTTTTTTGACCAGTATATGTACGTATTCTATTACTGCACTAAGGAATGTTCCACTGAAATTGTAAATTAATATTAAAAGTTTGAAACTGCAAGTAACTGCAGTCCGACAGTATTCCCGCCTGGAGCGCCAGAAATGATTGTTGCCCTTATCCTCGCCCTTCTGTAGAGTGGTGAGGTTAGGTTAGGCCAGCATTCGCCTCGCATTTTCATGCGGGAGCACTGTCGGACTGGTTGTCCGCGGTTTCAAACTTTTGTCGAAGTCTCCGTTGTCTTTTCAGTTTTGTCGTTCATTTAATATTACGTTTAAAATAACGTTTATCGTAATGTCTTTTAGTAGTTATGAGCTTCATGTATATTTAATGGAGAAATATGGCATGGATCATCGTTATCTGGAATTTGTTGATCATTTTAAAAGAAGAAAAAGTTTAGCATCCTCCTTGAGAGTCATTCTTTTGATACTAGACTAATAATAGCGTTTTGCTCTACATTTCCAACAATCAAACAAAAGTAGTTCATTCTTCTACAGTATGAGAGTATACGCTTAATTTCGTTCTTTTAATGAACATTTCACATGTTAAATTGATGAAAGAATGAAACTTAAAAATCAGTTAATCATCATAAACATTACATAAAAAAATGTATTGGAATTATAAGAAACATTAGTGAAGCATCCAAACACGTGAAGATCTTGTAAATTTAATATAAAATTAAATGAACGTTTTGCGAATTTAGATTTAAAATATCAATTTTTAAAGTAAAACTTGCGCATCTGTGTGGCAATGTATCCCTGCGTATTCGATATCATACGTGCATATACTGTACAGATAAATACGTGTGTGTGTGTGTGTGTGTGTGTGTGTGTGTGTATGTATATATATATATATATATATATATATATATATTATATTATATATATATATTAATATATATATTATATATAATATATAATATAATATATATATATATATTAATATAATATATATATATAATAATATATATATATATAATATATATATATATAATATAGATATATATATATATATATATATATTTTGTGTGTGTGTGTGTGTGTGTACAAATGCGATTTAAAGTTATAACGTATCACTGAACTGGTCACACGATATCTCACACTGAGAGTATTAAAAATTACACCATTGTGGTCTTAGAATTCGGGAATGTCTGTGCATGATACGGTGCTAAGATTACTGAGATGGCTCTTGAAGCTAGATTTGAAAATGAATTCGGATGATGCTTGTTTGATTGATTACAATGGGAAGGTTTATTCCATAGTGAGGAAACATGACTTTGCCATTCTACTAGCCTTGTTTGTCGGTCGTTATTTCTGAAATCTATGTCAAAACTATAGGTAGGTTGATGGTTTGAATGAAACTGTAACACCCAGTGGTGAAGAAGATAGTTGCGCACAACTTTGTATGCAAATGGGCAGATATGAAATAGCAGTTTCAAGTTTATATTTAGCAACCCCAAATTTTCACTAAACGGAGTTATATGATGATTTTCTTTCCATATCCACATGCCACCTTTAGCTGCAAAATTTTGCACTTTTTGAACCTTTTTCAGTAAAATTGAGGAACATCCACGCCAAATGATTGGACATTAGGATATGCGACCCATTACCAGACTTTACAATCAATGTTCTCGTCGCTATACTGAAATTGTTTCAGATTTTGCGGATAAATTAAGGTGTCCATCGTTTTTCTACACATTATATTTATATCCCCTTCAAAAGATGTTTATTTAAATACGATACTTAGATTGGTGTTTGATTTAGAAATTGGTATGCCACAAGAATCTCATTTTCTTTGAGTGTTATTCATCTTGATCATGTTTTGTTTCTATGAATATACAATGAATTTTATTTGGATTTATTTTCAAGCCTATATTGTTTATCCTGTCATTTAAAGTTCGATAAGTCTTATTATTATTATTATTATTATTATTATTATTTCATCGACTTCATTCACTTTGCCTCGGTGAAGAAGCTGAATATCGTCGGCATATACGACTGTTGTATATCTACTCGTCACCGTAATGAACATCATTGATAAAAACTTAAAAGACTGGGCCTTGTGGAATGTCGTACTTGACTGGTTTACTGCTGGAGATAGTTTTTATTTTGACGGATTGGCATATTTTTGTAAGAGCCTTTGAACCAAAATTTAGCCACATTAACTACATTCATTTTTTCTTAAGCGATTTATCATTACTTAACTGTGTCAAAAGCTTTGGAGAAGTCTAACAGAGAGAATAAATGGTATGATTTCATTTTTCGCCATTGCTGCATAGATTTCTTCTAAAAATGTCGCCTCAGTAGGTAGATGTTTTCTGTATCTGTGCTGAGTGTATGAAAAGAAGTTATTTGATTAAAGATTATCTAGAAACTGGTTTTCTGCAGCTTTTTCTAAAGTTTTAGAGAAGCCGATCTGAAGTTTGTGGATCTTCGTTTCACCTTTTTATGTACTGCCATTACAGTTGCTTGTTTTCATTGTTTATGAAATACTGTACACCGGTAATAAAGAAATTACGTAGCATTCTTACTCTTTGTTGGTGTAACTTATTCTTTGGGTATTGTACCCAGTGAAAGTGAAGGGGAATGCAGGTTCTTTTTTGGGGGGGGAATATGTTGGCGTGTTATATGGGTCGACAAAAAGTATGTCGACTTTTGTTATGGATCGAACTATTTTTACCTTTTATGAATAATACTTTAAATTAGAAACGTACAATTCTGATTATTACTACTATTCATTCTTAAGTGTAAGTTTAGGGATCAGATTGTGTATATTGTATTGCATACTCTGAAAGCCTCATTACAGTACCGACGTGTATGTACTTAGTACGCCATCGTGAATAAAACCCGCGTAAGTTCCTCGTAACTGATTTCTCTTTTTTTTCGTCAGGAAACAAGAAAGGCTGAGGCAGATCGTGGAGTCGCAGAACAAGAATAAATCCCTTTTGGAACAGGAGAATGAAGAACTGAAACAAACTTTGGTGAACAAGAAAGAGTCTTTCGTTAAAGTTTTCCAAGATTTGGAGGAGAAGATGAAAGAGTGAGTTAATATCCTTTCTTCCCTGTAGCGTGAATGTTGTTGAATTACGGGCCAATCAAGAGATCGTTTAGTTTCTGTACTACTATCATATCTAGTATGATACTTTAAGTTCCTCTCTTTGACGAAATAAAATTATGCGTGATTATCTAACTAAAGTTGATATTCCATTCATTACGAGTGAAATAACTGAGAATTTTCGTTTTGTGGTTTGTATGAGTAATTTGTATTTGAAATAGTTAAATTGTTATACTGGTGAGATAGGACCAGGTTATAAGATTACAAAATTTTGCCAGCGTCATTTCTAAATACACGAGTAAACTTTTTTTAAGACTTCACAATTAACCGTTTAAAGCCCTGAATTTTTTGTAGGATTAAGTTATGAATGCGTGTATTTGAAACGTTAGCAATTTGTACCGTTCGTCCTTAAAGGGTTAATCCGGACAAGATTTTGTAGTTAAATATTTGCCATATTTCGTTAATTAAAAAGTTGAAAATGATAGTTTAATTCTTTCGTTTCCAGATCTGAAAATAGGTACAGCGAAGAATCGAGAAAACATGAGAATGAGATTAACAAAGCGGGTTTATTGCTTAAGAGGGCTGAAATGAAGATTATCTCTCTAGTTGAAACGGTTCAGAAGAAGGACAAAGAAATTCAGATGCTCTCCTCTCTTCTGGACGACTGTTCAAAGAAATTTGATTCGTAAATTTTAGTTCGTGTAAGAATTCCTTTCCTTCCGTAGGTCTGCGGGTCTGCGTAGTCTAAATAGTATTTATATGGCTTATTACAATATATTTTTTATTCAGCTTCTCGTATTTGAGAATATTTGGTCTCGTATTTTTCTTTTATAATATATTATATTCTTTTGAGGTTATTTTTAAATTTTTAGTTTATTATTATTATTATTATTATTATTATTTTCAGGAAATATTTATAATAGTTTTTTTTGCAGGGCTCGTGGCCATCTGATTCCCCTTATTTAAATACTGTAGTGTCATTTAAATGTCATAAAGAAGTTACTTACTCAAAAGTGGGTGTCATTTTGTTAGGGCTTAGTGTTAATCCATTTTAGACATTTTTAACGTTTTAAGTAAGTATAATGTAGTTACAGGATAATAAGTTTTTAATTTTAAATGTTTTAAGGAATAAAGATTATAATTTTTGTATATTTTTATCATGTTACCATTTAGAAATAATAATAAAAAAAATTATATATATATATGATACACACAGACTGCATGGAACAAGGAACTCTTCTGGGATATATCCCAGAAGAGTTCCTTGTTCCATGCACTGTCTGTGTGTATCATAAAAAACTCAGGGGACCATTCTGAGTTCATTCCCATATATATATATATATATATATATATATATATAACCCCGCAAGGGGTTCTAAGCTCGTGCTCTTGAGTGCTCTTTGTGCTCGTTTGTACGTGCTTGTTCCTGGAGGTTTCACGTGCGCCCTCCCGGCCCTAGCACCCAAGGATGATGGGGCTCGACCCTGCAGTCCTTGTCATCCTTGGTCTTTTTCCACTTCGACTGTCCTCTCCACCCTTTCTTTTTCCTCTGTCTTTCCTCTCACTTTTTCTTTGTTTTTCCGCTGAGATATGCCCTTTAAATAGATCCCGGGTTCGATTCCCAGGTGGTACTTCATTTTTTCATTTGTTGTTTTCTCTTTCTCGTCTTGCGCGGAATATCTCCTATACAAGCGTCGTTCTTTACGTTATTTATACTGTGTGTTCTTTGCAGTTGAATGTATATATATATATATATATATATATAAAATGTATATACAGGGTGGTGCAAAAGTCTGGACCCATAGGCGGTTTATATGGAAAAAAAGTGTGGCCTGCAGGAAGATTATTATGAAATGAAATTTAATTAACCATACACCAGTGACTAAATTATGTTAAATTTAACGTTCTACGTAGTTCAGAATTTACAATAAGTGTTCGAATTGATGTCCATCTTCTTCCAAACACTCCTTTTGCGTACAAAAGCACAAGCTCTATTGTTTCTGCTATTGTTAACTTCTCTGCCATAGGGTAACAATCTGAAAAATATTTAGTAAAATTATAAACAAAAATTAAATTATAAAAACTCTTATAAAAATCGAAAGATATTTTTTATATAGTAAATTGCCTATGGGTCCAGACTTTTGCACCACCCTGTATATATGTATATACAGGGTGTCCGAGAATTATCTGTACAATTTTTGGCTGTTATTAAAAGTCAACCATGAAGTGTAGAAATTCCAGTGTTGTCCCATTTTACAGAGAATCTCAAGTTTTTTCTGATACCAAGTTTTGACAAGTTTTTTAGAAATTCCAGTGTGTCCGAACATTATCTGTTACAATTTCATCTTTCAATAAAATTCTTGATAACACACGTAAAATTCTTAAACAAGATTATTTAGAAACTGTATTTTCAAAAGTTTCTTTTATTAAAGTAACGTTGTTACAAACATTCGATATGTGCACCATTAGTGATTCGCAAAACATCCAATCGATACTCCAAATGTTGCTATGTACGCTGCAGCATATCCACATCAATTCGCTCAATAGCAGCTGTGATTCTTGCTTTTAAATCATCAATGTCTGTCACCCGCGTACATTTCTAAAAAACTTGTCAAAACGTGGTATCAGAAAAAACTTAGAGATTCTCTGTAAAATGGGACAACACTGGAATTTCTACACTTCATGGTTGACTTTTAATAACAGCCAAAAATTGTACAGGTAATTCTCGGACACCCGGTATATATATATGTATATGTATATAATAATGTTATAATGTTTCAGACCAACAAAGACCCTAGGATCCACTCATGGCTGGTCTACCTAACTGTGTTCGTAATCGTGTATTGTGTATACACATACGAGGAAAAGTGTAGGTGTGGCTGTAAAGACTGTACAGTAATGTAGAAATGTGTGTGCACCCATTATGGGTCTCCCATTTAAAGGTGTTTGTGGGGCAAGTGAAGATCATGAGTTTTTCAATACCTCACAGTACTATGGGGGGCACCGCTCGGCAGAGGAATCTCTTTAAATGGGGTGTGTAAGGACAGAGTATCCCCTAACCCAAGACGCTGCCTCCCTATATCCCACAACACTTGTGTTGAGCTGTGGGATCTATCCCCACAAAGCCTTAATTTTACTACCTTAAACTATACCCTTTCTATCAACATGCGCGTCCAATCGATTCTTAAACATGTTTTATAGACGTGCTACTAATTACTTCTACCGGCAAACTATTCCAGCTATTTACTATTCTATGCGTAAAAAAGTTTTTCGCAACTGCTGTCTCGAATCTTCTACTTGTCAACTTACACCCGTTATTTCTAGTCCTATTATATTGAGATATTTCGAAAAAGCTATCTCTATCTACGTTATCAAACCCATTCATAATTTTGAAAACCTGGATTAGATCACCCCATAACCTCCTAGTCTCGAGTGTAGTCAATTTTAACTCTTTAAGCCTATCCTCGTACGACTTTGACCTAAGAGACGGAATCATCTTAGTTGCTCGTCTTTGAACTCTTTCGATTTTGTCTATATCTTTGCGCATATGCGGATTCCAAAATTGGACCGCGTACTCCAAATGGGGTCTAACTAATGATTTATAAAGAGGAACTATAATATCGCGCGATTTGTACTCAAAATTTCGAGCTATAAAACCTAACACTTTGTTCGCCTTATTGACCGCCGCTGTACTTTTTTCGCTACTTTTAAATCACCAGTGACTATAACTCCTAAATCTTTTTCCTGCTCTACGCTTGTTAATCTTTCCCTGACATACTATACGCAAAATACCGTTACGCGAACCTATATGCATAATTTTGCACTTATCCACGTTAAATCTCATTTGCCATGTGACTGACCAATCAACGATTTTATTCAGATCTTCCTGAATTTTACCTCTATCTTCGTCATTAATCGCCCTACCACCCAGCTTCGTGTCATCCGCAAACTTTGAAACTGTACTGACTAGGCCGACATCTAAATCGTTATATATATAAGAAAAAGCAGGGGCCCAATACAGAACCCTGAGGAACGCCACTCGCTACATTAGCCCAACACGACTCCGCTCCATCAACGACCACCCTCTGTTTCCTGCCTCGCAACCATTCTTCTAGCCAATTTATTACTACACCCCTGATTCCATGAGCCTTAGTTTTTTCAATCAGTCTTTTGTGCGGCACGGTGTCAAACGCTTTTTGAAAATCTAAATACACTACATCAACCGCCCGATGTCTATCGTAAACGTATATGTGTATGTGTATATGTATATGTATGTGTATATATATATATATGTATATATATATATATATATATGTATGTATATGTATATATGTATATGTATATATACATGTATATATATATATACAGGGTGTACATAAAGTTAGGATCTATTTTTGTGAAGCACTTGGAAATTATATGGAATTCAATCATAAAATGATAGTGGTAACATTTATTAAATAATTAAGAGTAGGATTCGACGTGACGCCCATCAGTATCCCTGCACAGCTCAAATCGTTCCGCAGCATTTCTAAACACATTCTGGAGCATTTGCGGGTTGTTATCTGCAGCAGTTCGTATACGTGTACGTAAGTTTTCAAGACTCGTAATCTTCGTCTGATAGACGTGCGATTTGATAAAGCCCCATGCAAAGAAATCTAAAGGGGTTAAATCTCGTGATCTCGCTGACCAAGGTCTTTTGTTGCTTCCGCGTCCGATCCAGCGATTTGGAAAACGTCCATTTAGATAATCCTGAACAATTTTGGCATAGTGACAAGGAGCACCATCATGTTGATAGACGACGGGGATAGGATTGTTAGTACCGTCGTCTATCAACATGATGGTGCTCCTTGTCACTATGCCAAAATGGACGTTTTCCAAATCGCTGGATCGGACGCGGAAGCAACAGACCTTGGCCAACGAGATCACCAGATTTAACCCCTTTAGATTTCTTCGCATGGGCTTTATCAAATCGCACGTCTATCAGACGAAGATTACGAGTCTTGAAAACTTACGTATACGAACTGCTGCAGATAACATAACCCCGCAAATGCTCCAGAATGTGTTTAGAAATGCCGCGAACGATTTGAGCTGTGCAGGGATACTGATGGGCGTCACGTCGAATCCTACTCTTAATTATTTAATAATGTTACCACTTTGTCATTTTATGATTGAATTCCATATAATTTCCAGTGCTTCACAAAAATAGATCCTGACTTTATGTACACCCGGTATGTATATGTATATATGTATGTATATATAATATATATGTATATGTATATGTATATATATATGTATATATATATATATATATATATATATATGTGTGTATGTATATAATTGTGTGTATGTATATAATTATGTGTATGTATGTGTGTGTATATATGTATATATGTATATGTATATATATATATATATATATATTATATATAATATATATATATATATATATATGTGTATATGTATATATATATAATGTGTATATATATGTATGTATATATATATAATGTATATATATATATATATATATATATATATTATATATACCTTTGGTTAGCTTCCGCCCGAATTGTTCGTTCTGACGAAGGTCAAGCTTTTCACTCCACCTTAGACCTACAGTTTAACGTGGAATCCGAACCACGCCCCTCAGCAGCCCAGCGTCTTAACCACGAGGCCACCTAGGGTACCCATTTATCTACCAACCACATTCTTTATTGTGTGGAAGGATGAACAGCTGGGTTTTGCTGCGCGCAGGCTGCCGTCGGGTCTCGAACCCGGGGCCGATGTGTATGTATATATATATATATAATATATATATATATATATATATATAATATAATATATATATATATATATATATATATATATATATATATATATATAAATAACCCTTTGCTTTGTCCGGAGCGATAGGGCGCGTCCCTCTGTGGCGAATGTGGGAATACACTTTTCTTCGGTGTAAGGGCTTTCTCTGTCCTCGTGGACCATTGGGCCCGTTTGGAGACCCGGCTGATCTCCTGATTCTTTTTTTTTTTCTTTCTCCTTTAACCCATTCTTTCTGGCTTTTCTCTGTTTTTTGGCGTCGTTCTTTGGACCTTGATTTTGACCCTTTTCTTGGCCCTTGGGTGTTGGGGGTGGTTGCCCTGCACCCTCGTCGCTTTCCAACCAAACCCAAACCCTGTCCCTGCCACTTTTCACCGCGCGTTGGATGAGAGTGGCCGCCTTTCAGGTACAGGGACTGGGAACGGGTGTATCTCCCCTGCGTGACATCTATCGGCGGTGGGACCAAGTATGCCCACGCTTCGCCTTTCCCTTGTTGGAGTCGATGGTGGCTGGATGCGCGCGGGGGATGAAGTTCTTTTTTGTTTCGCTATGGACACTTCTCCCCCTCGGCTTACGACTACTGCTTCTCTTTCCCGGACTACTACTTCTCCCAGTACTCGGGTGGTGGGCAACCAGGCCCTCAAGTCCTTTACCACTGGAAGACCGCAACCTAATGGGGTTGACCCCCCTGTGGAAGCGGAACGCTTGCACTCTCCTTTTCCGTTGCCGACCCTAGTCCGTCCCTCGACTATGCCCTTGGACCTAGACACACTGGAGCAGGGGTCTCGCCCCAGCCCACTTCAGCCACCTTCGGGCAAGTCAAGTTCCACCGAGAACTTGCCCCCACAACCCGGCTTCTTGCTCTCCCCATATGCCCCCCTCACCCGCCGTCAGCCCACCTCCCCACGGAGAGAGCCTCGCGGCGGACGGGGGAGCCGGCATTCACGGCCGTCCTATCGACCGTTGAATATCCCAGTCCATTTCGACTCTACAGCCTCCCTCTCCCTCCCAAGTATCCACAAATTCCTGGTGATTCGGCCTACGTCTGGGTCCCTCCCGACCAACTCTGAACGGACTTTCCAGGCGATCCGAACCCACAGCAACTCCAGCCGCTATGACGTACGCCCACAGAGGGATGGCTCCCTCCTCGTCAAATCACGCTCAGCCGCAGAGACGAAAGCCCTACTCTCCGTCACTGAGGTCCTTGGATGCTCGGTATCCATTTCCCCACACCCTCGCCTGAACCAGAGTCAGGGCACTATTTACGCCACCCGCCTGTTGTCGATCGCAGTGAACGAGCTCCTGGAGGACCTCGCACCCCAAGGTGTCACTAAGATCTATCGTTTCACATCCCGACAGGGCGGAACCCCCTCCCCCACCCCACGTCTGCTCCTTACTTTCAATACACTAATCCCTCCCGACCGCATTGTATGGGGTATGGGAGACCGCGCGTCATGCGAGTTTTCTATCCGCCCATACATCCCAGACCCGACCCGTTGCTTTAAATGCAATAAGTTTGGACACGTTAGCACCGCTTGTCGACAGCCGCATCAATTGTGTTCACTGTGGACGACTCGCTCATCCTGACAGGTGCCCCAACGCACCCAAATGCTCCAACTGTGAAGGCGCACACCCCTCTTCATCCCGAGACTGCATTTTCTTCAAGTTCGAGAAGGAGGTCCGAGGCCTACAGGTGACGGACTTCCTTAGCCCCCGTGAGGCACGCGACAGGGTGCGGAGTCGGGAGGTGAGGCCGGGGGTGTCCTATGCCGCTGCTCTCGGCTCTATCATCTCGGCACGCCGCCCTGGCCTGCTGCCGAACCCCCCCCCCCCCCCCCTCCCTGTTCCCCAAAGAAAACCTCGCAGGACCCGACGGTTCCTGTCCCCCCACCATTCCTCCTTTCCCGCACCTCACCTGCCACGAAAGACCCCCAGGTGTCTGGGACCAGGACACCCAGGTCCCATCCACCTCAAACCCTGCCTTCCCAGTACCTCCCTGCACACGCCCGAACCTGCCGCCCGGAGCAAGCCGTCGAGGCGGAGACGCCGGAGCGTGTCCGACCCTCCGGCCTTCCAACGTCTCTCTCCCTCTTCCCCTAGGACCAAGAAGACGGCTCGGACCTCACTCCGCCCACCACGTCTACTATGTCCATCTCTCCCCATCGCAGAAGTCCCACCACTCTACCCCCACAGACTCTGACAATAGTGGCTGAAATCCACGACCCGCCCCGTACGACGGACCCAGTCCGAACAATATCCTCTCCCCCGAGGATCCAGTGGATGCGGCCCTGGCGCAACTGCACGGTGTGACCGAGGGAAGCTCGGCCGCGCCCACGCTCACGAGTCTCATGGATCTGCCCTTGCCTCCTGGTGCCATTTTCTCCACCCTTCCACGAGACTACTCTGGTTCACCTCCTTCCACCCCCATAGTACCTACCCCCCAACATCCCCGGCCCCCTCCTTGTCAGCTACCCTGAGTACGCCCTCCCTCCCACCCGCCCGGTCCTTTTGGTACCCCTGTCACCACCTAGTCCGCCGTGAGACCCCGGACAGGCGGGGTAGCGCCACTTTTGGGGTAACGTGCCCCCTCCTGGCCGACCATAGAAGCCCGTCAGCACTTCTGACCCTCTCAGCCTGTCTCTCCCGACTCGACCGCCGCACCTCCGCGGGGTTCGACAGGCCGACCGATTCCTTCCCTGGTGAACGGTAGATAGCCAGCCATGCTCCCGACCCAGCCTTCAATTTCGCGAACTCCAGATCTCCCTTCACACTCCAACCTCCTAGCGCCTACACCTTTACCCATCCCCCTTCATCAACTAATGGATCCCCCGAAAACCACAATAGTCCACTGGAACTGTCGAGGAATATTCGCAAATATGAAGGCCTTAACTCCTTGATTGCCACTTCCCGTCCGGTGTGTGTCTGTCTCCAGGAGCTAATCCTGGGGACCAGGCCCATGCCCTGCCCTACTGGTTATTTTTGCATCGCCACCCCGCCTCCTACCTGCACTCGAAGGGGAGCTGCCATCCTCGTACACCACGCAGTCCCCTTCTACAACTCTCCATCCGGTCCCCACTACAGGTGACTGCCGTCCGGCTCTCCCTGGATAGACAGTACACCGTCTGCTCATCTACCTCCCCCCCACGCTCAAGTCTCCCGCGACGACCTGGTGGAAGTCGTGGAACAACTCCCCAGGCCCTTCCTACTACTGGGCGATTTCAATAGTCGCCACCCTTGTGGGGCGACACACGCACCACCTATATGGCCCCAACCCTGATATCTGTCATGACCGAGCTCTCCTTCGAGTGCCTCAACGATGGCTCTCCTACATTTACCATGCCACCACCTGCACTCCATCCTGTATAGACCTGTCCCTCGTTTCAACTGATGCCCTCCTAGACTTCACGTGGCAAGTCCTCCGAGAGGACCATGGAAGTGACCATCTCCCCATACAACTCACCTCAATCGACCCGACCAGACTGTTCGGGTACCGGTAAGGTGGGTTACTACCAACGCGAATTGGGCCCGCTTCCGCGACAACACATATACCACCCTTACAACTGCCCACTTCCCATCCATCGACGAGTGCATCGCATACTTCGAGTCCGTCGTTCTAGCGGCCGCAAGCACTAGCGTACCACAATCCTCCGCCTACCCCCGCGCCCGACGGGTGCCTTGGTGGACCCCGGAGTGCGCGGAGGCCGTGCGCGCCAAGAAGAAGGCAACTCGGCGCTTCTACCGGACGCGACTCCCCATCCATCGCACGGAGATGCAGCGGGTCAGGGCCATCGCCCGCCGCACAATGAAGACAGCGCGCCGAGCCTCTTGGCGTGCCTTTGTGTCCGGCATCACCGCCAACACACCTTCGGCTACCATCTGGAAGAAGGTGCGGGGTCGAGAGGCGACATGTCCCCTCCCGACCCCCGGTCCTCCGGACTAACGACGGACTCCTATGTGAGCCCAAGTCGGTGGCAGACCACCTTGCTTCTACCTTCGCCGCCGTTTCTTCCTCTGCAGCCAATTCCGTACCCGCCCCTGACGATAGCCCCTCTCCACCGTCCATAGACAGCACCTACAACCGATTGTTTACCATGCGTGAACTACAGGCGGCACTGGCCTCTCGACGATCCCCTTGTCCCGGTCCGGACGGTATTCCGTACGGCATGATCCAGCACATCCACTCTACCTTACAAATTTTCCTGCTAGACCTATACAATCGCATATGGATAGAGGGCGCCTTCCCCTCTAGGTGGAAGGAGGCCCACGTCATCCCTATCCCCAAACCCGGCAAAGATTCCCTGGACCCCACAAACTACAGACCAATCGCCCTGACGTGTTGTGCCTGCAAGATCCTCGAAAAAATGGTCGCTACGCGATTATCGTTCGTCCTTGAACATAGCAATTCCTTCCCGTCTACCCAGTCCGGCTTCAGACAATTCCGCTCCACCACTGATCCCCTCCTGCTTCTCAGCCGAGACATACAGGATGCCTTCGACAATGGACAGTTCGTACTGTCAATTTTTTTGACATCCAGAAGGCCTATGACACCACCCGTCGAGCAATGATCCTCGGTCAGCTCCGACATCTGGGCCTCGTCGGAGCCATGCCGACCTTCATCAGGGCTTCCTTTCTTCCCGGACCTTTAAAGTCCGGGTGGGCTCAGTCCTCTCTGACACCTTTGTGCAGGAGGACGGGGTCCCACAGGGAAGCATCCTCAGTGTTCTCTGCTTCTCCGTCGTGATGAACACGGTCTCACAATGCCTTCCACCCACCATCCGCTCTTCCATTTACGCGGATGACCTTGCAATCTACTTCGCAGGGCGAGAACCGTCTGTCGTTCAACGACAAATGCAGCTCGCCATCTACCGGGTGGAAAGGTGGGCGACGTCGGTGGGTTTCCGCCTCTCCATCCCTAAGTCCAAGTGTATGGTCTTCAGTAGAAGAAGACCCACAACCCTTCCTCTACCCTCTGTCACATTATACGGCAGTCCTCTTGAGGTGGTACCCTCCACGCGTTTTCTGGGCATGACCCTAGACCGACGGCTCAATTGGGTTCCCCATCTCAAGCACCTAAAGCAATCCCTTCGACGCCCCTCGCTCTCCTGGATCACCTCTCTCACACCACATGGGGTGCAGATCGACGCTCTCTTCTTCGCCTTTACACTTCCATAGTACAGTCGAAGCTGGACTATGGTAGTGCAGTTTACGGTTCAGCCTCCAACGCCCGCCTCCGTATCCTGGACCCGGTACTTAATAGAGGCCTCCGCCTCGCCACCGGTGCTTTCCGCTCCTCCCCAGCCTCCAGCCTCCATGTGGAATGCGATCATCTCCCTCTCGCCCTCCGACGGGGTCTACTCCTCATGAGGACATACCTCCGTGCACAGAGGCTACCTTCTTCGCTTCTGGGCACGGCGGTTTCAGAACTACCACCTCAGGGACGGAGCTGGCACTTCACTGAAGCGGTCCGCTCTTTCCTTGATCTTTTCAACATGCCCGCCCCCTCAGTTATCCCCATTTCATTCAGCATCTACCCCCCTGGATCCTCACCCCTATCAAGTTTTGCAAAGATCTGTGTTCCCTACCGAAGACTACCACGAGCGCCATGATATACAGGTCACTCTTCCGCGAACACGCAACCCAACACCCGGACGCAGTCGCCATTTACACGGATGGTTCCCGCTCGGAAGCTGGTGTGGCCTCCTCAGCGGTGATTCTGTCCCAGCCGCTTTCCCGGGCGTCGGCCTGCCCCGCGAGGCCTCCGTTTTTTCGGCGGAACTTTTCGCCATTACGGAGGCCCTCGATATTGTGCGCACCCACTCTGCCAGCTCTTTCGTCATTTATTCGGATTCCCAAAGTGCACTTCTCTCCCTAGAAAGATTTAACTCCCCTCACCCGCTCGTCTGTACCATCCAGCAAACCTTCCACTTTTAACGACCTTCCAACACAAGACAATCGCATTCTGCTGGGTCCCGGCTCATGTCGGCATCCAGGGTAACGAGGCGGCGGACCGCACAGCAAAGACGGCCTGCTCACTGCCGGCCTCCTCCCGACCCCTCCCCTTCTCCGACTTCTTCCCGGCTTTCCGCTCCCACTTCCGCTCCATATGGCAGCGGGAATGGGACCAGGCCACACAAAATAAACTCCACACGATCAAACCGAAATAGGATACTGGGCCTCCTCATTCCACCGGTCCCGCCATAAAGAAGTAATCCTAGCCCGTCTCCGCCTAGGCCACACCCGCATCACCCACGGACACCTTATGGCGAAATCGCCAGCCCCGCTTTGCCCTACCTGCCATACCCCTATCACTGTCTTACACCTGGTGGAATGCCAAAGTTGTCCGCTCTTCGTCGCAGGTGTTTCCCTCTCTCGGCCGAAATCCCATACCCAACCGCCTACGATCCATACTCGCCGACGGCCCCCACTTTTCAGCGGAAGCGTTCTCCTCTTCCTTACTCACTCCCATCTGCTCCATCGCATCTAAAACCGTACCCCTCCTACCCACTATCCATGACTGACCCTTACTCATTCCCCTAGTCTACCGCCCCCAGCACAGTAACATCACCCACTCACTGCCTCGCCGAGATATGTACCGCTCTCTTTAGGTACGAATCGGCGGTAAATCAGAGAAGAAAAAAAAAATAAATATATATATATATATATTATATATATATATATATATATATATATATATTATATATATGAAAAATTATTTCACGAAAGTGACACGTGAAAAATATTTATGATGGTTTTATTCATTATATATATATATATTATATATATATATATATACATATATACATATATACATATATATATACAGGGCGTCCCAAAAAAATGTATACACACTTTAACAGCTGATTAGCTCAATTGATGTTTCTTTCTTTCCAAGTTAAACCCATTAGAATTAATAATGGCAGTCAGACTAAGCTTTGAACAAAGGAAATTCATTCTAAAATGCTACTGGAAGTGTGAAAACGCAGTTGAAGTGCAAAGACAGTTTAGGAGGGAGTTTCAAACAGATCCACCAACGCGACTTACCATCACTCGAATTAGAGATAAGTTTGAAGCCGATGGAACTGTTCAGAATGTCCACAAGAAGCGTTCCGGAAGACCACGGACATCGACAAGCCCCACAAAGCAAGAAAGAGTACTGGAAACGTATCACCAAAGTCCAAGAAAATCTGTGCGGCAAGCGAGTCGTGAGGTAGGAATTTCAGAATCGTCTGTCCAACGCATTTTGAAGCGCTGTCAATGGAAAAGTTACATTCCAAGATTAGTCCATGCTATTAATGAAGATGATCCGGACCGAAGAGTGGAGTATTGCGAGTGGTACTTGGCACGATGTGGATGTGGACTGGACGAAGGGGTTTCGTAGAATACCCTCCGCGTTCACCAGACCTCACACCACTAGACTTTTTTTTATGGGGATACTTAAAAGACAAAGTCTACGCTATAAACCTGCAACAGTCGCTGAATTGAGAGCAGCCATTGAACGAGAATGCACACAAATACCAAACGAAATGTTTCGTGATGTTTGCGATTCCATTGCTTCGCGTTATCAGCAGTGCCTGGACCAGAACGGACGTCAGTTTGAAAACAGGCGTTGACAAAACAATTAAATAATGTCTGTAGATTCTATTACATTTTGAAAATGAAATGTATTTTAATAACACTGCCTTTATAATTATTTAAAGTGTGTATACATTTTTTTGGGACGCCCTGTGTGTGTGTGTGTGTGTGTGTGTGTGTGTGTGTGTGTGTGTGTGTGTGTATATATATATATATATATATATATATATATATATATATATATAATCGTTTTGGCACTTGTAGTACAGGGAGTTGATCAAGGTAGTCACCTTCGATTTTTCTATAGGTTTTTTATTTAATAAAAGTCAATAAATAATACAATTAGTGAATCAGTAGATTTAGAATGGTGTTGCTTTCTCCTTTGCGTCATGTAAAGCTGACACACGTTCTGGCATCCTATTGATGAGCTTTGCCATTTTTTCTTGACAATCATTGCGGTTTTTATTCACTTTTGTCAACCCTCTGTAGAAACCAGGAACCCCAACTCACTTTTTTATACTGGTGAATTACAAGACAGTCCATAAATGAAGCTTTGAGTGTGTGTGTATTTACACACACACACACACACACACACACACAATGCGACCCATTGCTGTAACTCTTGTAGTATTCTAGCTTCATCGAGATTCGAACTCCCGGCCTCAGTGTTTCAACTTCGCTCATAGGGAAACTATTACCCATTGAGCTAGGAACGCTGGCCACCTGGCGTACTGTCATACATTTGCATAACGTACATCATTCAAGATTTTATGTGAAGGTACATACTGTACTGTATGTATCCCGTTCCCCTGAAGCGGGTGGCGGTCTTAAACTTAGATCATTGTTACAGTATATTCGCGAATTGATTGGCATGGTACTGTAGTGTCAATGGTAACACAAGGAAAGGGCGAGTTTAATTTATTTCACAATTTGCTGTTCAGCCGAGTATAAAACTTTTATTCGAAAGTAAAGAAGTTTTAGATGTTGCTGGTGGGAAGAAAAATATATTTACATATATATAATGGGCAAGTATTGTGCAGATTAAGTTGAATTAATAATATGGGTGTGTAATGTGTATTGGTCCTCCATTTAAATTCTGCGAATTAACGTAAAACTACAAATGAGGGAGAGATGCCAAAAGTAGTTAAAAGCATTAAAGGAGAAGAACCTTTGAAGCTAGAAAAAGCATAGCATATTCCAATTGGTGATGTAACAACAGATGCCATTCCTGGTTTTCATGTTCCTATTGACTTAATACTTCAGCCTCGTCATACGTGTTTTCTGTTTGAGTGATCGCGAACGTTCCACACGACTCATGGTGACCAAGCAATCCTTTCTTCTTCGGATTTATAACGTGGTCCATTTCAAGGTTCGTCAAACTGAATGTTTTTTTTTTTAAACCCCTAACATACCGTCCGTATCAATGCCACGCACACACACACACACATATATATGTATATATCAACGTAAAGAACGACGCTTGTATAGGAGAATATTCCGCGCAAGATGAGGAGGAAGAACGAAACAAATGAAAAAATGAGGTAACCACCCGGGAATCGAACCCGGGATCTTCCGATTGCCGCTCAGATATGATAACCATTACACCATGGGCCTCACTCGATCAAATGCCATAATTTTCCTACATACGCGCAGAAACCAATGCCCCAAGAGAGCACCTGCCGCATGCCGTACATTATATACATTTTAACTGCAAACACGCAGTATAATTAACGTAAAGAACGACGCTTGTATAGGAGAATATTCATTTGTTTCGTTCTTCCTCATCTTGCGCGGAATATTCTCCTATACAAGCGTCGTTCTTTACGTTAATTATACTGCGTGTTTGCAGTTAAAATGTGTGTGTGTATATACAGGGCGTCCCAAAAAAATGTATACACACTTTAACAGCTGATAGCTCAATTGATGTTTCTTTCTTTCCAAGTTAAACCCATTAGAATTAATAATGGCAGTCAGACTAAGCTTTGAACAAAGGAAATTCATTCTAAAATGCTACTGGAAGTGTGAAAACGCAGTTGAAGTGCAAAGACAGTTGAGGAGGGAGTTTCAAACAGATCCACCAACGCGACTTACCATCACTCGAATTAGAGATAAGTTTGAAGCCGATGGAACTGTTCAGAATGTCCACAAGAAGCGTTCCGGAAGACCACGGACATCGACAAGCCCCACAAAGCAAGAAAGAGTACTGGAAATGTATCACCAAAGTCCAAGAAAATCTGTGTGGCAAGCGAGTCGTGAGGTAGGAATTTCAGAATCGTCTGTCCAACGCATTTTGAAGCGCTGTCAATGGAAAAGTTACATTCCAAGATTAGTCCATGCTATTAATGAAGATGATCCGGACCGAAGAGTGGAGTATTGCGAGTGGTACTTGGCACGATGTGGATGTGGATGTGGATTGGACGAAGGGGTTTCGTAGAATACCCTCCGCGTTCACCAGACCTCACACCACTAGACTTTTTTTTATGGGGATACTTAAAAGACAAAGTCTATGCTATAAAACCTGCAACAGTCGCTGAATTGAGAGCAGCCATTGAACGAGAATGCACACAAATACCAAACGAAATGTTTCGTGATGTTCGCGATTCCATTGCTTCGCGTTATCAGCAGTGCCTGGACCAGAACGGACGTCAGTTTGAAAACAGGCGTTGACAAAACAATTAAATAATGTCTGTAGATTCTATTACATTTTGAAAATGAAATGTATTTTAATAAACACTGCCTTTATAAGTATTTAAAGTGTGTATACATTTTTTTGGGACGCCCTGTATATATATATATATATATATATATATATATATATATATATATGTGTGTGTGTGTGTGTGTGTGTGTATCAGGGGCGTATATTCAGGGTGTGCTAGGTGTACGTCACACACCCAGTAGATTTTCTGTAAATTAATATTTAATTAACCCTTTGTCTCTCTCTCAACTTTAGTCGAGATGAAAAAGATGTCCTAACCCTTAATTCTGCGCTCGACTGTTACACTAATCGAGATGAGAAATGAGCTACTTCAATTCAGTTGTTCGGATTGTCTTCACAACCATTCGGTAAAATTTTGGTACTGAGGGATAGAAGCGTCCCCTAGAGCTTGTTTGAGGTGCGAAATTTCAGTATTGCGGTGCGGCTGTATATAATGTTTCCATAAGTCCGGCATCATTAGAAAAATAATAAAAAAAGGCTAAACGAAAGCTTTTATTCACAGAACGTGCTCAATATGTCCACCATTGTTTTCAATACACAAATTCAGACGTGATACCCAGTCAGCAAGCCAGGGCTGTGGAGTCGGAGTCGGAAGCAATTTTGGTGCTGCTGGAGTCGGAGTCGGTAAAAATGTACCGACTCCGACCTCAATATAAATTTTAATAAAATATGTTTTTGTGTGTGATATCACTGGCAGCTATGGTGGTTAAACCACTTAAATAATAAACACAATGTTTTCCATTTCAGACACTAATGCCATTAATTCATTTTTTCTTTTCAGATAATATTTTTTATTTTTAATGCTTATTTAATTTCGAGTTCTTTCTAAATTTCATAAGTTTTTAACTTTCAAGTCTAAAACCCCTTTCACAATGGCAAAGACACTTCCAACAAAGTCTGCAGTTTTTGAATATTTTACAATAACCACAGATGGGAAACATTTCGTGTGTCAGTGTATGATAGATGATGATGATGGTGAAAAATTATGTGAAGCAAAAATCAGTGGTTTTACTGGCTCTGATAAAAATGTACCAACCAGAGCATCAAATTTGAAAAGACATTTGCAGCGTTTCCATCCCAAAATTTTAGAAGTTGTCATTGAGAAAGATAGTAATAAAAACCTTCCAACTACTTCAAAGTTAACAAAAGATCAGAAATCTACTGAACGACAAGCACCACTTACAAGATTCTTTACTACAGACAAAGTTACCGTAACAATGACCACAGATGATGATGATTCACGTGGTGATGATGAAATGCCTCTTGTGTAATTATCATCATAGCAGATTTAGAATTAATATACCTTCGGAGTCGGATAGACAAAAAATTGAGGAGTCGGAGTCGGTTTTTTATGTGCCGACTCTACACCCCTGCAGCAAGCACACGGTGAATGATGTCAGGAGTAATGGTGTTACATGCCCCAATAATGCGCTGCTGCAAATGTTCAACACTCCTAATTTTCTCTGCGTATACCAGCGCTTTCAAGTGGCCCCAGAGATAAAAATCTAGTTGCGTGAGATCCGGGCTTCTAGCTGGCCATTCCACAGGCCCTCGACGTCCTATCCAGTGACCAGGGAATTGTTGGTACAGGTATTCCCGTACGTGGGTGCTGTAATGTGCAGGAGCGCCGTCTTGCTGGAACCATGTTGGGAAATTTCCTTCGTTCAAGAGACTGGGAAATGCTTCTTCCTTGAGCATACGTAGGTAGGCGCCTCCAGTGACATGTTCATCGAAAAAGAGGGGGTCTATGATGCGATCCTTCCAAATGCCACACCATACCATCACCCGAGATGCACCTTGTTCCTTTGAAGAGGTATACCAGTGAGGGTTGTTTTGAGACCAGTAGCGGTTGTTCTGTCGATTTACCTCACCATTTCCATAAAAAACAGCCTCGTCACTGAACAATGGTGGACGGGAAATTGGCATTCCGAGCATATTGTTCCGTAGCCCATTCACAAAATTCCATCCGTCGGTCGGGATCATCATCCGCTTAATTTCTGTAGGATCTGAAATTTATATGGATGCCATTTGTGAACCTGATGGATGCTACTTTTCGACACTCCTGTCTCGGCGGACAATCGCCGAAGAGACTTATTGGGACTTCTGTTAAAATGAGCCAGGATAGCAGTCGCTGTATCATCGTCAGTGGACCTCCTTGAAGGTCCACTGCGTGGTTTATCTTCTTTGCAAAGTTTAAGGAAACAGGATCCAACAAGTCTGCTAACACAACTCTGTGTTATTGGCTCGCTGTCTGGATGCAGTCTGTTAAATTCAGCAGCGTCCTCTCTTTGACTCCGATTTCCTATGAGTAGAATTATCTGGATTCGTTCTTCCTTGCTCAGACATTATGGCCTGTAGAAAGAGAAAAATATGAATTATGGTTTGTAGAAATATAAAAATATGAATTTCTCCTATGATGCCGGACTTATGGGACACCCTGTATATATATATATATATATATATATATATATATATATATATATATGTATGTAAAGAACGACGCTTGTATAGGAGAATATACCGCGCAAGATGAGAGAGAGAGAACGAAACATGAAAAAATGAGGTAACCACCCCGGAATCGAACCCGGGATCTTCCGATTGCCGGTCAGATATGATGATCATTACACCATGGGCCTCACTCAATCAAATGCCGTAATTCTTCTACATACGCGCAGAAACCAATGCCCAAGGGGGCACCTCCCGCATGCCGTACATTATATACATTTAAACTGCAAACACGCAGTATAATTAACGTAAAGAACGACGCTTGTATAGGAGAATATTCCGCGCAAGATGAGAGAGAGAACGAAACAAATGAAAAAATGAGATAACCACCCCGGAATCGAACCCGGGATCTTCCGATTGCCGGTCAGATATGATAACCATTACACCATGTACGGCATGCGGGAGGTGCCCCCTTGGGGCATTGGTTTCTGCGCGTATGTAGAAGAATTACGGCATTTGATTGAGTGAGGCCCATGGTGTAATGGTTATCATATCTGACCGGCAATCGGAAGATCCCGGGTTCGATTCCGAGGTGGTTACCTCATTTTTTCACTTGTTTCGTTCTCTCTCTCATCTTGCGCCGAATATTCTCCTATACAAGCGTCGTTCTTTACGTTAATTATACTGCGTGTTTGCAGTTTATATATATATATATATATATATTTATTTATTTATTTATTTTACACACGCACACGCGCACACACACTTACTTCTCCCCTACTATGGGAATATAAATTTGTTTACCCCATGGAAAAGGGGGAGAGCGAGGGATCAGGGCGGAGTGTGTGTGGTCTGTGGACAGAACACCCGCCATATATGGTAAAGTGGGCGGGGCATATGGCCCGCGTCAGACGGCTTCTCAGCGAGCGAGTCAGCGACTCAGTTTCCAGTCAGAGCTCATGGGCGAAGTCTTTCTATCCAGTATTGACATTACTTTTTTGGGTCTTCCATAACCATGCCAAACACTGTACAAAGTATATTAAGCACTTCTTTTTCAACACTTAGTTATGCGGACAAGTTGAAAGTGTTAGAGGAAGGAACTCATGTCCAGCACTTCCAAACTTGATTAGTCAACACAAAGATAAAAAGTCTGGATATACAAGGCATTTTTCAGTTTCTCGGTATAAATCTATTGAGTGGCTGACTGGTTCTGAAAAGCGTTCTTAACTTTTCTGTTGGCCATGTTTATTGTTCTCAAAAGAGGATAATATCTGGAGTAAACGGGGATATTCTGATCTCAATCATCTGTCTGCTGCTCAGCAGAAGCATGAGAGATCGCAAGGACATGTTCAGTCTTTTCTTAGCCATAAAATGTTTGGCAAGCAAAGAATTGACACATTAATTGATAAGCA
Organism: Bathynomus jamesi; assembly: GCA_023014485.1. NCBI lineage: Eukaryota > Metazoa > Arthropoda > Malacostraca > Isopoda > Cirolanidae > Bathynomus > Bathynomus jamesi. The sequence goes on from JAJOZX010001930.1 coordinate 528,140, forward strand.
ATTTAAGGCACATGAAGTAAGCAGACACAATGAACAAGTAAAGAAGAACAAATTCTAAAACGGCTTATTGAAGCACTATGCTATCTTGCTAAGCAAGAACTTCCTCTGCGAGGTCATCTACAGATCTACAGATCTACAGAAGCGAAGACGGTACTTTTGCATTATCCTCCCAACTAATTTTTTTTTATAATGGAAGGAAAATAAAACTGCGGCGGGCTGTTTTTAACCTAACCTAACCTAATCCCAACACTAATTTTTTTATAATGGAAGTAAAATAAAGTACCATAACCAAAACCAAACCAACATTATATAAAAAAATTAGTGTTGGGAGGATAATGCAAAAGAACCGCGAAGACTAACAAAGACCCTAAGATCCACTCTAAGGTTAGCCCGAGAGAAAGAAGAAAGTAAGGGGTTAAGTAAGAAGCAAAACCTATCACTCGTGGGTTAAAATTCATTCAGAAAAAGAGAAAGAAAGACACCATCATCATCCGCCGGCCACTGCCAACAAGTCAGAAAAATAGTCGAAGAGAATATTTCCAGCAGTTGCAGACCGGTCCTCCACTCCATTGGGAGGTAGAGGACGGAGCCCACTCTGCCGGAAGTGGGTGGAAGATGAAAAGAAGTAAAATAAGAACGCATTACAAACCATGCAACACACTTAACTCATCTCAAACACTATCATACCATGCAAACTACAGACATGCAAAGAAGGAGAGAAAAAAAAAAGAGTAGAAAGAACAAAAAGTGGGTTAGTTTACGCTACGAGCTACATCTAAGTTTGTGTTAGTCTAATTATTTTTTTATTTATTTTATTTATTTTATTTTTTTGCTGGCATGTCACAAGCTGGCATTAGTCAACAGACTCATCTCCGATCACCACCTCCAGAGCTGCTGTTGCTATTTTTTTTTATTTTAAACAATGTTAATACGTTTAAAATGCCTATCTAGACGGTTCTTAAACATATTAACGCTGGTAGAGTTCACGACGGACGCGGGAAGATTATTCCATTTATCAATTACTTTAAACGTAAAGAAGTTTTTAGCGATATTAGTGTTAAAAAAAGTGGTTAGAAATAACCGCATATATTTCCAAATAAAATATAAACCAAATAAATAAAAATAACAACCCTCGTTTCTAACCAACTAGTGAAGTTGGATTCCCCTAATTAACAAAAAGAAGAAAGAAAAAAAGTTTCCGAGATAAAGAAAAACGGAGCTTTGTCCTTCTTGAAAAAATTTTGACTGCGTGAAGCGGGCTAGTTTTGTAAAAAAGTAAAATTCTCGTGGTTCCCCAACTAACCGGGCAACTTAAAGTCAACCTTTAAACCTCACAACCTTTAAATCTTATCCTAAATAACCACTGCAATTAAACAAAAACCCTGTTTAACTAAATAGAGGCCTATCGGAACTAGGTATAAGTAAGTTAATTAAAGAAAATAACTAAGGTAAGAGAAAAACTAGGTACCTAGAAGAAACTCGAACCGGGCTACAACTGCCCTAACTCAATAATTAAATGGCTGTTATAGCCCCTATTAAAACCTAAAGGCAATATAGCCCTAACTTAACTTGAGTAAAACCTTCAAAACCTTAAACCTTAAACCTTTAAAAACAAAAAATTAAGGGCAATACAGCCCTAGCCTAACTTAACCTGCAAAACCTAGGTCTGGGAAATAGCCCCTACAAATAAATAACCTAGCAGTGTGTTAAATAATAACTTAAAACTTAACAAATAAAATTCAAACCTGGAAACTAAATGAAACTTATGGATTAGTTAGAAACAAAGGGTAACGTTCAACTGGCAACTTCATTTTTGGTAAGTGAGGTGACGTGTATGTATATATATATATATATATATGTATATAGTCTAAAAGTCACTAAAGGGTAAATATCACTAAATCTAAGCTGAATGGCAAGAGCAAGTCATAAACGAACCAACGCGGCTGTTCGTATTGCTTTGGTCTGGCCTAGACATGTTTTTTCCTATCTGACCTAATCTTTGGTGCTGAGTATATTTAGATGATGTTTCTAAGGTGACAAATCGGGTAGGAAGTTGTTCGTACTTAGGTATAGTTAGGGGTAATGTCTATAGCTTCTAAATTGGTAATGTAAGAGAGAGTTAGGTAGGCTGTTTGTGGGACACAGGAATAAAACGGTAGGTTTCAAGGAATACCTAATTCAACGCACCGGTAAGTGCTTTTGATTGTTTGCTAGAACCTAAGTAACCTAACTGGGGTGTCTACCCCACGCTATCACATTTGGCGACGAGGATGGGATTTGGCTCATTTGGTTAAATTTTGTTCATTGGGTTAAATTTGGCTCATTTGGGTTAATTTGGCTTATTGGGTTCAAGTGGTTGTTTGGAAAATTGGATGTAGCCTAGTGGGTCGTCCGATTTGGTTTGTTTGTGTGGGTAAGCTACCGTACTATAGCGTAGGTCCCGCCGCCCTAACTCTAAAACTAATTCCTACTCAGCCCTAACTCTAAAACTAATTCCTACTCAGCCCTAACTCTAAAACTAATTCCTACTCAGCCCTAACTCTAAAACTAATTCCTACTCAGCCCTAACTCTAAAACTAATTCCTACTCAGCCCTAACTCTAAAACTAATTCCTACTCAGCCCTAACTCTAAAACTAATTCCTACTCAGTCCTAACTCTAAAACTAATTCCTACTCAGTCCTAACTCTAAAACTAATTACTACTCAGTCCTAACTCTAAAACTAATTACTACTCAGTCCTAACTCTAAAACTAATTACTACTCAGTCCTAACTCTAAAACTAATTACTACTCAGTCCTAACTCTAAAACTAATTACTACTCAGTCCTAACTCTAAAACTAATTACTACTCAGTCCTAACTCTAAAACTAATTACTACTCAGTCCTAACTCTAAAACTAATTACTACTCAGTCCTAACTCTAAAACTAATTACTACTCAGCCCTAACTCTAATAAAATTCACTATTCAGTCCTAACTGGGGAGTAACGACCAAATTTAAACCTAACCTAACCTACTTCACGTGATTTGGCCTAATTCGGTTTTGCTCTAGCATGTCGGTGATTGGCCATATAAGCCCCTACGAAGACAATGGGGAGGACTTCGAAGCTTATGCCACTAGGGTGAGGTTGTTTTTCGAGACAAATTCCATTCCGGATGCTAAGAAAGTACCTACCTTTTTAACTATAATAGGCCCTAAAACGTTTGGTTTAGTTATGGACCTAGTTTCTCCTAAAGCACCGGAAACTTGCACCTATAATGAATTGGTACAGGCCCTAACCGATCACTACAAACCCCGAGTAGTTCTCATCTATGAACGTTTCAAATTTTATTCAAGGCATCAGACGGGAAATGAAAGCATTGCAGAGTTTGTTGCAGGAATAAAAAGCCATAGCCGTACGTGTAAATTTGGGGACAAATTAGATGAAATGCTAAGAGATAGGTTTGTAATGGGTCTCAAAGAGGAGTCTACCCAGAGAGCCCTATTAGCCATACAGGACCTAACTTTTAGTCAGGCTGTAGAAATAGCTACGGCTAGAGAAGCAGCTGCTAAAGATGTTAGAGCTTTTGGCAATCATAGTAGTAAAGCCCAACACGTAAATAGCTTTAAATCTTCGAGGCCTGGCAGACCTAACGAGCCTACTAGACAGGCAAATAAAAGGTATGAGGCGAATACGACTAAGCCTACTAATTCTACTAAGCCTTCCAAGCCATGTACAGGGTGTGGAAAACACCATTGGAAGAAAGATTGCCCTTTTAAAGAAGCAGTTTGCCGAAACTGTAGTAAAATAGGCCACATAGCTAAAGTGTGTTTTTCAAAGAAAACAAAGGGTGAAAATTCTAATTTTAACATTTCTAGTATAAATTCTCAAAAGGGAAATACTTCGAACATTGGAGTGGAGTACCTATTCTATGAGCAGCAAAGTGGGAAAAATACAGGCCCATATATTGTAGAGGTAGGCCTAAATGGAATTAGTTCCTCTAGAATTGGATACGGGTGCTGCCCGGACGGTCATGTCCAAGGTAGTTTTTGATAAGATTTTCAAAAACACACCTAAACTACATGCATCTAAAACGATTTTAAAAAAATATGGAGACATACAAATACCTATTTGTGGAGAAGCATACGTCACAGTTACACTCAACCAGAAAACTTTGTCTCATCCTTTAACCCTTTTAGTGGTGGATGAGCAAGGGCCTACTCTACTAGGCCGTGATTGGATTGATGCTTTGAAAATGCCAATTGACAAAATCTTGCCAAGGGGTCAGGCAGATGTGCATACACTCTCATATCCATCTGACATAGACTCATTGTTAAGGGAGTTTTCTTCTATTTTTGGGCCTGAAGTAGGCAACCTAAAGGGCTATCAGGTCTGCATAGAAGTAGACCCTAATGTAACTCCAAAGTTTTGTAAGGCTCGTTCAATTGCGCATGCACTGCGGGAGAAGGTGGATTTAGAAATTGACAGGCTGCTAAAAGATAAAATTATTGAACCAGTCACACACGCTAAGTGGGCTGCCCCAGTAGTTCCTGTACTAAAACCGGACAAGTCCGTGCGGTTATGTGGGGATTACCGTTTAACACCAAATAGAGCCGTCCTTCTAGATTGCTATCCTATACCCAAGCCTGATGAATTATTTAGCTCTCTTGCTGGGGGTAAATATTTCACAAAACTCGATATGTCCCAAGCCTATGCTCAACTAAGTTTAGATGAAAACTCTAAAGAATTAACTATCATAAATACGCACCGAGGCCTATATAAGTACAATAGGCTATGCTATGGAATAGCATCGGCTCCGGGTATTTTTCAGAGGACAATGGACCAAGTTCTAGGTCACATTCCAGGGGTACTTTGCTTTCTAGATGATGTCCTCATTTCAGGTTCGACTAAAAAAGAACACCTAACTAGATTAACCACGGTTCTAAAAAGACTCCGGGATGCTGGACTTAAGCTAAAGAGAGAAAAGTGTTCATGGGTCACTAACGAGGTTTCATATTTAGGGTTCCGCATAGATGCCTCAGGTATTCATCCAACGGTGGATAAACTAGAAGCAATAGAAAAGGCACCACCTCCACAAAACATCACACAGTTACAAGCTTATTTAGGTCTAAACTTTTATAGGAAATTTTTGCCTAATGCATCGACTTTCCTTGAACCCCTAAATAAGCTATTACGATCTGGGGAACAGTGGAGATGGGAGAAAACTCAAAAGGAAGCATTTGAGGCTTCCAAGGACGTACTACTAAAGTCCACTCTCTCAGTGCATTATGATCCTAAACTTCCTCTCGTAGTTTCAGCAGACAGCAGTTCTTATGGAATTGGAGCAGTGTTATCTCACCACATTGATGGTGTAGATAGGCCTATCTGTTTTGCTTCTAGAACACTAACTGAGACGGAAAGACGATATGCACAAGTGGAACGTGAAGCATTAGCCTTAGTATTTGCAGTAAAAAAATTTCATTTCTATCTATGGGGTCATGAATTTAAACTAATTACTGACCATAAGCCTCTCTTAGGTTTATTTTCACCTAATAAAAATATTCCAGTTATGGCCTCAGGTAGGATTCAACGATGGGCACTGATTCTACAAGCCTATAAATTTGACTTAGTACATCGGTCAGGTAAACTTCTAGGTACGGCTGATGCGCTAAGTAGGTTGCCCTTAGAAAATCCAAATGATTGTGTACCTATACCTACAGAATGGGTTCACTTGGTGGAGTTTTTGGAATCCACTCCAGTATCTGCAGTACAAATAGAGCAGTGGACAAAATCAGACCCTATTCTGTCTAGGGTCATCCATTTCTGCTCAGTTGGTTGGCCTACTAAGGTTGAGAGTGAATTACAGCCTTTTTATCAGCGTCAGTCTGGCCTCTCTATTCAAAATGGCTGTCTCTTATGGGGCCACAGAGTGATTATTCCAAATAAAGGCAGGTCGAATTTAGTGAAGGAACTTCACGGTGAACACATGGGCGCAACAAAAATGAAAGAGCTGGCGAGAGCTTATTTCTGGTGGCCTGGTTTAGATGGAGAACTCGAATCATTGGTTCGTTCCTGTCAAAGCTGCCTAGAGAACAGAGATCTCCCAAGGAAAAGTCCACTTCATCCTTGGGAATGGCCTACTATACCGTGGCATAGGATCCATGTTGACTATGCAGGTCCTATAAATAATACTTATTTCCTAGTCATTGTGGACGCCTACTCTAAGTGGGTGGAAATTTTTCCAACCACTTCCACGACTTCGGGTGTTACTATTCGCTTACTCCGTTCAGTTTTCGCTCGATGGGGTTTACCCATTAGTCCTGGTTTCCGACAATGGTACTTGTTTTACCAGTGAGGAATTTCGTTCCTTCGTCCACCTAAATGGCATTAGACATGTCCGGTCTAGTGTTTTCCACCCGTCTACTAACGGTCTCGCGGAAAACATGGTCCGTACTTTCAAGTCGGCCTTGCGTCATTCTCGTGGGGAGGAAATGCAAGTGGTGTTGGATAAATTTTTGTTTAAATATCGAATAACACCACACACCACGACGGGGTGTCTCCCTCTAAACTTCTGATTGGCCGGGGAATTCGTTCCGTTTTCGATTTGTTACGTCCAAACGAAACGTTACAACAACGAGTTTTACGCCATCAGGAAAAACAGAAGTTGTACCACGACACTAAAAGAGGGAGAGTTCTAGAAGCGAAACCTAATGATCCAGTTGTGATTCGCAACTATGGGGCTGGACCAAAATGGGTTCCTGCAACTGTGCAGGAGAGAACGGGCCCTGTTTCCTTCAAGTGCCAACTAGAAGATGGTCGTTCTATTAAACGCCATCAGGACCAGATATGGGAACGTGATATATACTGAGGACATTCAGAACTAGGGACAGTATGACCATGCTTACCCTGTGGAAATCACTTGTCCTTCCACGCATTGACTACTGCTCTCAATTATGGTTTCCCCACAAACAGAATGAATTGCAAAAAATTGAGGGCCTACAAAGAACCTTTACCTCGTACATTAAACAACCTGATGGGCAACAGGTGAGTAAAAACAAATTAAACTATTGGGATAGGCTTAGAGGCCTCAACCTTTATTCCATAGAGAGAAGGTTTGAGAGATACATCCTAATCTACACCTGGAAAATTCTAGAAGGGCTTTAGTTGCCCCCAATACTGAACCAATTGTGCCCACCTTAACAAGAACTGGCAGAATGTGTAAAAAATATCACCTCCCACCAAACAGTCTGAGAAGGATTCAAACCCTTCAATATAATAGTATCTCTAGGCAGGGTTCTCGCCTGTTTAACTCCTTGCCTCAGTACCTTAGAGATATAAGTGCAGTCCCAGTAGATACTTTTAAAAAACACTTGGACATGTTTTTAGCCAACATACCCGACCAACCCACAGTGTCAGGGTATTCCTCTGCCAGACCAGCCCCCACAAATTCAATAGGGGACCAAATCGTATGGCAGGAGCGAGAGAAAAGAAGGGTGGCGACCCCGTCGTGGCCCCGCCTCAGGAGGCGCTGAGTGGACTTCGTGGGAGCAGCGCACCCTTGAGGCAGAAGCGCTTTAAGGTAAATTAAGGTAAATACAGGTTGCCCCTAATCCTACTACATCAACCCCGCTCCGCAGGTCGTCTAAGGTCCCTCATCCCCCCTGACAGACTAAACTTGTAGGGGAGGAGTGAGGTGACGTGTATGTATATATATATATGTATATAGTCTAAAAGTCACTAAAGGGTAAATATCACCAAATCTAAGCTGAATGGCAAGAGCAAGTCATAAACGAACCAACGCGGCTGTTCGTATTGCTTTGGTCTGGCCTAGACATGTTTTTTCCTATCTGACCTAATCTTTGGTGCTGAGTATATTTAGATGATGTTTCTAAGGTGACAAATCGGGTAGGAAGTTGTTCGTACTTAAGTACTTAAGAGAGAGTTAGGTAGGCTGTTTGTGGGACACAGGAATAAAACGGTAGGCTTCAAGGAATACCTAATTCAACGCACCGGTAAGTGCTTTTGATTGTTTGCTAGAACCTAAGTAACCTAACTGGGGTGTCTACCCCACGCTATCACAGTAAGTAAATTAATTTTAATGAATTTAGCTTCACCATAGTTAGTAATCTGGCTGCTGACCAAATTTTAACCTGAAAACCACTGCAACCTACAGTGAAAAAGTCTGTAGCTATGTTGACAGTGTCTAAATAGGCCATTATTATTTCTATAATTACTGTGTCTATTTAAAGTAAACTTAACCTTAATATTACTCTCAAGCTAAATAATAAATTCTTCAATAAATTTTTCAATAATTAGTAATGAAACGACTGCCACGCAACTTAAATCCGTAATTACGAGTATTGCTATTATCGAAAGTGAACAGTTTATCAAAATTTACATTATCGATGTTATTAACGATTTTGAAAACTTCAATAAGCTCCCCCCTTAATCTCCTAGTTTCGAGTGAATGCAAGTCTAACTCTTTTATCCTATCTTCATAAGGCTTGTTGCGCAATGACGGAATTAGTTTCTTGGCACGACGCTGAACCCTTTCTAACCTATCAATATCCTCACGCAAATACGGGCACCAAAACTGAACGGCATATTCTAAATGGGGCCTGACTACGGACTTGTAAAGGGGCAATATAATAATAATAATAATCGATTTAAATTCGAAATTACGCGCTATGAAGCCTAACATCCTATTGGCTTTTGCGCAAGACTCCAGGCACTGGTTCCTAACCTTTAAATCCTTAGATACGCGTACGCCTAAATCTATTTCCTCGTCAACGCTCGCTAACTGTCTATCATCCATCGTGTACGTGTAATTATTGTTACGAGAACCTATATGCAAAACTTTACATTTGTCGACGTTAAATTGCATCTGTCACTTGTCCGTCCACTCCATAATCCTATTTACATCTTGGAGCCTATTTCTATCGTCCTCGTTAACAACCTTACCGCCTATTTTAGTATCGTCCGCGAATTTTGACACGTTACTAATCAATTCGACATCTATGTCGTTACTGTAAATTACGAATAGCAATGGGCCTAACACTGAACCCTGTGGGACACCGCTGCCTACATCCAACCACCCCGATTCACTACCATTAACAACGACCCTCTGTCTCCTAGCACGAAGCCATTCCTCTAACCAGTTAGCTACCTGACCGCGTATACCGTGCGCTTTAACCTTCGCAATTAATCTTCTATATAGAACTGTATCGAACGTCTTTTTTAAAATCTAAATAAATAACGTCAGCCGCTCTATGCCTATCGTATTCGCGCACTATTTCGTTATAAAATTCTAACAAATTAGTTAAACAAGATCTATGACGTCGAAACCCATGCTGACTACTATTAATCAAATCGCGACTTTCTAAGTGGTCGATGATACGATCCCTAACTACGGATGTTCAATTGAAAGTAAAGCCAGATTTGTCAATCTTGTCTGACTCATGGTCGAGCGAAAGAATTTTTTTATCAATTTCAATTTGGAAAAACTTCTTTCACATAGTTGCAGCGTTGTCATATCCTTGACCACGGCACAGGTTTATGTCCAGTCCATCTCTCTCCAGATGTCTCAGGATATCCCCTGTGAGCTCAGCAGCAGTATTTCCGGCAATAGGGAAGAAGCCCAAGAATGATTCCTTTACTTCAATTTTGTCACATTCAATATGGACGTATCTGATCACTTCACACATCTGATTAGTGTGGGACACATCAGGAGTGCTGTCAAAAAAGAATCCCCAAATACCTTGCTTTCTTGATAGCCACTATTTTCTCTTTGACGTAATTCCCCAAAAGGCAAATGAACTCATTCTGAATCTTTGGAGATAAATACGAAGCCACTCTCCTCCCAGATGGAACAGAATGCTTAATCCTTACAAAATGTTCTTTCAAAACTGGATCATAATTTGACAGCAACTCTACCAATTCCATGAAGTTTCCTTTGTTTGCTGATGACATGTCCTCTTTATGACCACGAAAAGGAAGATTCTGGTGAGCCAGAAACAAGGTTACGTCCAAGAGGCGATGTAAAATATCCCTCCATTTCTTTCTCTCCTTGTCCATTGTTGCTTGATGAACTTGATCAATGGTTTTCTGAAGCTTCAACCCTGCTCCCAAGGTCTTCCATTTCTCCAGGCATGAAAGATGCTGCTCATAAGCCTCATGGTCAGACACCTTTGGGTTTAGCTTCCACCATGCTTGAAACCCAGTGACAAAGCTGGATGTTCCAATTCCTTTGTCATCAAGAGCAAACAGTCTGCAGCAAAAACAAAAAAACTTTTTTTGATGGAGAGTAAACCATCCATGTTCTCAAAACTTTCTCGCCATTTGGCAGAGCCTTATAGAACCATGCAGTGGTCAGCTGTCGACTCTTCCCTTTGGATTTCTCTCCCTGTCTTTGAACTGCACTGAAAGGTCCATCCCTATTTTGGAAGGGTTCACTTCCCCTCTTAATAAGATCAACTCTCAAGTCATTTGGAACCGGGATTGGCCAAGCAGCGACATCAGAATAAATTGAAAATCTATCCGTCTCCTCTTCTTCATCAGAGTCTTCCTCCTGTTGGTGTGGACTTCTGCTGGCGTCTCCTTCCTCTTTATCAGTTTCACTGCTTTTAGAAGATGAATTGCCATCCACCAGTCCTTGCTCTCTCTCATTTGAATCCTCTTGTGAAGATGCTTCTTGTATTTGTCCTTCAGATTCACCAGGCTGAATATCTTCAGGACTTTCTCCTATTGCACTTGATGTTGAAGGCGTCACATACTTCAAAATTGATCCGGACATTGCCTGAGCGACCTCTTCTCTTGCCTTCTTCATTTTTCTTTGTTGGAATCCACTGGGTCGATTTCGCTTCATAGTGGATGTTTTCTGCAAAATTTTAAAATCAATAGGTATAAAGCATGAACATGCATCACAAGCATGAACTATTATGACTTGAAATATATTAACTGAACAAATTGTCTGTGATTATTATTATTATTATTATTATTATTTATTATTTTTGGGGGGGGGGGCTAAGTGCAAACACGACTCCTAAAAAAGCAGAAAACTATGCGCATTACTCACAAATAACTAGACCACTGACAAAATGAAAATTAACAGTATATCCAGTAAATAAAGAAGTAAAAAAAATTTATTACAACAGAAAAGCTTCAAACAAGTGGTTCTCAAACTTTTTCCAACCAGATACCCATTGACCCATTGAGTTATCAGATTATCAACCCAGACAAACAGAGACAATTAATTAGCAATGCCAATGCATTAACACTAATTCAATATAGTATGGTATAACGCTAACTATTATAATTGATATAATTATTTAATGAGCAGTAAGCACTAACAACATATTAAATATACAATGATACCACACTGGACATTGTAAAATTGTTGAACTTGACTAATCCAATAAGCATTAGTACTAATTCACTATAGAATAGTACTGTAGTTGTTGATGTAAATCTGAAACGGTGTTTACTACATTAAGCATGTAAGCATTAACACATCTCTGTGCAGTCACATCATCACCCTCTCTGTCTTAACATGATAAATAACATCACCATGTAGTTGCATAAAAAAAAAATCATGCAATCATATCACCACCACCATCGTAAGATCACCACATAGTCATCATAAAAAACTCAGTCATACACATCATCGTTACTTCAGTAGTCATGGTTGTAGGATAAAAGTCAAGTCTAAAGTTTAGTGCAAAGTGTGACTTTCCTGTGTCTTTTTACTGATAACCAGTAGTCACAGGAACCACTATTCATAAACATGAGTTTCTATAACATCACGACGATGCATTTACCGGGTATTATAACATCACGACGATGCATTTATAAACACTTAAACATCACTATGATACCACATTGTCAACAATTACTGGACACTGGTATAAGTACCATGATATTGTTATAAACACCAGCACTTTATGCTTTATCATAATTATTTAATGAAACATACATACCTCATGTATGTGGAGTCACAGTGTCAAGTGAACAAGACTTGGAATGTCAGTTGCAGCCACCTGGCTATGCTCAACAAACTGATGACTAAAACGTCAACAAATGTTCGCCTTTCGATGTAATTTTTATCAAATATTAATTTTTCGTTTGTAAATTTTGTATTGCCAATAAAAATAAAAATTTATTTTATAGTGGAAATTAACATTAAGCTGTTGTAATAGTTTGAACATTTTTAATTTTTTTTTCTTACTTTGGCGAATTTTTCATTTGGTTTGAAAATTTGTACTGGTATTTCAACTCTCCCGATGGCAACCCCCTCCTGGCTGTCACCCGGGGCGGACCGCCCCCTTGCACCCGCTTAGTACGCCACTGCAATAGCTTAAACCTAAGAATTTGATGATCACTACATCCTAAACTCTCGCCTACTTCTAAACCTTCGACTATATTTTCGCCGTTCGTACCACGTCCAAAATATTGTCACCACGCATTGGTTCGGTAACCATCTGTCGTAAAAAATTATGTTTCATGAACTCAATCAATCTCAAACCCTCCTCATTACCAGTAAAAGTCTCGTAATTAACATTAGGGCAGTTAAAGTCTCTGACAATTATACTATTCCGATTATCAATAAAGTTACCAAGAAGTGAGTAAAATCCAGTATCGGTATCGAGGGGTTGAACGGGAGGTCTATAAACAGCAAAATTAAAACTAATACGACGCGCCCTAACTTCAGCGTATATCGCATTAATTGCTGCCGGAAAATCTATCTTAACCTCGATAGCCCTAAGGGAATTACGAATGTACAGCAAAACGCCGCCACCAATCCTATGTAACCTATCATTAGTAAAGAGTTTAAAATCCGGTATATCAAATTCCCCCAACAAGTCCTGAGTCACGGTATTTAACCACGTTTCAGTGACGGCAACTATATCGTAGTTGCCGGAATAAATTATCGCCTTAAATTCGTTAATTTATTTCTAATACTACGCGCGTTACAATAAAAGGCGTCTAAGTTATTTTTTACCACGGGTCGGCGTTTTAAACTATTTTTCACGTCGGGGCCCGCGTTCCCCGGACCCACAACGTTTAAAGAAGGCTTCGACCTATACAGCTTTCGTACGTTTTCGTCAATTAACCTACCTAGCCTAGCATTACCTATTTCATTAAAATGCACCCCCATCTTCTATAAAAAGGCTAGGATCACTGAATTCGGACCACAGCTTTACGAAGGGTACATTTTCCTCAGCACAAATCTCTTCTAATTTAGTATTAAAAAATATCGTTTTAGACGTAATCCTAAGACCCAAACCGTGCCTAGGGGTAATACCTAGAACTAAAGACCTATCTGACCTCGCCTTTAGGGACCTAATTAACCCTCTATATCTCTCCAAAAGGTCAGGCACTCTCGTATCGGGCCTATACGAGTTGTTGCCCCCTACCATCGTCACCAACATCTAGTGACGGGAGGCAACGTCGATCCTATCCACTTCGTCTCTAACTCTGTCAACCCTGGCCCCTGGGAGACAGACCCTCCTCCTCTTGGTTGGATGCCGTTCAACGAATTCTGTGTCCATATGGCGCACTAAAGAGTCCCCAATTAAAATAGTTTCCCCCTCATTCACGTCCCTTTCCAAATGGGCGAAAGGGTTCGAAACCTCGATAGGGGGGGGGGGATTCCTATCACCTTACGTACGCGGCCTAGCTCCACCCTTAACTTCTCTAAATCCCTCTCCATCTACTAATCTCGGACCAACCTTAACCCCTTCCTCAACTCTATCCAACCTTCCCGATAAGCTACCTAAACTAGAAACTAGGTTACGCACCTCACCCTTCAAATTACTAACGTCTTCAACGTTAGTATTGGTTCGGCTTTCGTCAACTGTAGCACTACCCCTGCCCTCATCAAGCGTTGCAAGTCTTTCCGTTACCTCACGTACACTGCGTTTTATGTCGACTATTTCCTCCCTTAATTCGCAAAAAAAAAAAACCGATCTCTCGGTATTCGCCATAGGACCGCCGTCATAATCCCTAAAATCCGTATACCACCGATTCACCCCACACCGAACACACGACGCTTTCGGCGACGGCATTGCGCAAGTTAAATTAGTTTATAACTGTCACAAGTTTAAGTTAAATTAAGCCGGCACGCTATGAAAACTTCTAAATCGCTAAAAACCACTAATATTCAATTACTTAACTATAACAATGTGAATATAAACGCAAGTATATAAAATTCAAGACTTTCCAAAAGTAAAGTTATTAGCAACATCCAAAAGTAGAAGCAATATCAGAGAGCTCAGGAAATGCGTCCGTTCAGAGGAAATTACATAGAAATTCTAGAATTGCTTCGGGAGTATGATTCTCTTCTAGATAATCCTTTAAATACAATCACTGTGTTTCAGGGAACTTCTACTGTGCAAAATTACATAATCAAAGCTATAGCCTCTGTAATGAAAGACAATATAAAAAAGGAAATTGATTCAGCAAGATTTCTTTCTATAATGCTTGATGAAACCTCAGATGTTACGTCAAAATCACAGCTCTCAACAGTTTTGCGTTTTGTTCATGAAGGTAAAGTATATGAAAGATTCATTGGATTTACTGATGTTAATAGCGACAGAGCCTCTGGTGGCCTGTTTAAGCATGTAGTGAACATAGTTGAGGAATATCAGATCGAAAGCAAGTTAGTTGGACAGACTTATGACGGAACATATGTAATGAGTGGACATGTAATTGGCTTGCAGAAAAAAGTCATTGAAGCTTATCCTCTTGCCATTTTTACGCATTGCTATGCTCATGTGCTGAATCTAGTTTTACAGCAAAGCCTTTCCAGTATCAAACAGTGCAAACACTTTTTCCAAATTCTGAGTGGAGTAGCTGCTTATTTTTCCAAGTCTTCTAAAAGAGTACATTCTTTAAATGAATTTGTTTCCAGAAGATTGCCATCTGTTGCTCCAACGAGATGGAACTTCACATCTCGTTTAGTAAATATTGTAAAACGTTACAGAAGCAGTCTTACTGATTTCTTCAAAGATGTAATCGAAAATTCTGCAGATTGGGACACGGATGCAGTAGTAAAAGCGCGGAAATTCTTGTCATTCTTGAAAGATTTTCAAACAATATTGTTCCTTGAGATTTTTTCAAAAGTGTTTGGGTATACTGATGTTTTGTACAATATATTACAGAGTGAAACATTTGATGTGCCGTATTGTAGTAAGAAAATAAGTGACGTTAACACAACAACTGAAATATGATAAGGATCACAGTTTTGAAGAGCTATGGCTTTCGGTTGTGTCCGAAAAAGATGAGCTCCATGATCCACAGCCTAAAAGATGCAGACGAGAGATAGAAAATGACGGAAAAGATGCTTATCACCAGTTGTTTTGCAACATCATGAATAGCATCATTAATCAAATTCACCCTAGATATTCTTCTATCTCTAAATTAGAGTTTTTTCACCTTGCGCCTGAAAAATATGAAGAGTACAAGGTAAGCTTCCCAGATAGCCTACTGAACAAAGTAAGAGACTTTTATGGAACACTGTTTGAGTATGTGCGTCTCAAGAATGAAATCATGGTACTCTATTCAAGTTCAGAGTTCTCGGGCAAACATGTTCATGAACTAATGAACATAATGACAGTGAATCAACTCAGCTGGGGATTCAAAGAAGTCTATAAACTAGCAGAATTGATCTTAACAATTCCAAACACCACTACTTCAGTAGAACGTTCTTTCTCCGCCCTCGAACGAATAAACACATGCTACCGGGGGACACAAGGGCAGGAAAGGCTATGTGGTCTTAGTTTACTTTCGATAGAAAAAGGGCTGCTTATAGACTTGAAGCAAAGAAGTTCCTTCTATGATGACGTTATTGCTCACTTTTCTTCTCAGAAAAGAAGACGAGTTTATGTATAAATAAAGTCAGTTGAAAGGATGCTGTAGGAAATTGGTGTTAGTTTTTTGTTTTTACTTTTGAAGTTAAGGTTCACCTATTTCTTCCAGTGCTTTGTTTATTCTTAAGAGTGTGGATTACTTATGTTCATATGATTAACATATTACACTGCTAATACACGTGAAGCAAAGCAAGCAATTCCTTATATGAGGACGTTATAGCTCACTATTTTTATTCAAAAAGAAGACTCGAGTTTATGCGTAAATAAGTTCGATGCTTAAAGAGCCCGTAGAAAATTGGTGTTAGATTTTTTACAGTTCACCTAAATTCTCCGTGTTTAGTATAATATTGAGAAGGTGGAGTGCGTATGCTTACCATATTACTATTAAGATTTATTAATAACTAAGTTAACATGAATTTCAATTATTAATTTTACTCCACATGATATTCCACACACCCAATTCACACAGTCACCATCCGCCACTGATATATATATATATATATATATATATGTTGTGTGTGTGTGTGTATATACAGTGTATATACTGTATGTATATGTATGTATACAGGGGCAGATTGGGCCGTCGGGGCATCCGGTATACCCTGGTGGGCCGCCAACAGTATGATTGATGATTGAGAAATACATAGCGATTATGCTAAAAAGAAAATTATATATATATATAATATATATATATATAGTGTGTGTGAAAATTTAAATGTTTTATATCGTCGTAACTATAGAAACGTTATCGCTACAACATCGTTAAGTTGTAAGTTATAACTTAAAATATCAAATAAATATTTGTAAATTGGAGTCGTACCGTCCTACTGTGTTTGTATGACATTTCTATTAAAGTGAACAGCGTTGTTTCCATGTAATAGCAGAACCTATAAATCTTTATCTGGTTGTTCAGCACTTTTTAAGTTGTAACTTAAATATTTGCAGTGATAAACATCAAATAATTGTATTTTTGTTCAGTCGGAATTCATCACTTTCCAGAAAATTCTCAACTATGTTGTTTACTTCTAGGCCTAGCCTAAGTGACATAAATAAACAGTGAACCTAAAAAGTATTTCAAACCTTAAACTAAACAATTTGCAGTAAACGAGCAATAACATTTAAACTGGTGATCCTATAGAGTATGGACTATAGTGATGTAAACCTACATATTATCAGGTAAGCAACATTTTACAATTAGTGATGCCACTGAAAAATACAAAGTGCGGGTTTATGACCGTGTTTATGACCGTGACCGTGTTACAAACAGCCCAGAAAGACAATTTTGCCAGAATTAAAAAATCTTAGCTGATCTCACGTGTCTTGATCCCAAGAACTTTGGCGAAGCAGCTCGCTTACAGTTTACCGCATTCCAAGCACTGAGTGAAAAGGTTCTGCGTTTTAATTCACAAGCCACAATGCAACAAATTCGAGTACTTTATTTTGGGTCAAAGTGGCAAAGCTTTAAGCGCAGCGTTTCAGATAATTACAAGATGATGATTCTGAATGAAGATGGTGAAGACAGCGACAGTGATACATTCGAAGATGTCGATGACGACGACGATGTAAAGCATGTTCCACCTGCAAGAACTGTCCAGTCTAGGGCGGGTTGATATTTTGTATTAGAAAGTGACACAGTGTGGGTGTTTCGTATGGGTCACAGTAGTCACCCAGTAAAATATTTCGCGTATCCTGTCTCCTACCCCCGGCACAAATTTTCAGTTTTTAGTTTCAATTTGCCAAAATGTGCATTTTTTAGTTAAAACTCGGATAAAAATTGTTTCGGCTGTTAAATTCGTTTCTTATTTTTTTATTCAAACTTAAAGAAAATTACATTTTTACGTGTTTGAGTATATACTATATATTAAGATAAAAAATAAGGAACAAATTAATGAATTGCATAACATTTTTGGGAAATTAAACAACAGAACTTGTCTTCTACAAGAAAAAGAAAAACATTACCTAATGAAGTGCTCTTTTGCTCGATGCATAAATTTAAACTATTTTGAAAGTAACACTGCAGGTTTATTTATTCCACTGTCGTTTCCATTCATATTTAGGCAATCTTTACCGTGATTCCAATAGGTTAAGAATATATTTTTGGCGATTTTCTTAGTCAATTCTTACATCAGATGCATTCGTGATTAGCCCTTTACGACTTTACCGTCACATGTTGCCTCTAGTTAACTTTTCAAATACACGCATTCATAACTTAACCCTACAAAAAATTCCTGCGTTATAGGGCTAGATTCACAGCACTTTCTAATCCTTGGCTGTGACAAGGAAAGGCTGGTATTTTGAGTGGTTCTTGTCTTGCTAGCAAAAGTTCCTTATTGCTAAAGTTTCTCAGAAGTGGAGGCGGGTAAATTACCTCTCTGCCAATCAATCATTTCAGTGTAGTCTGAAGAATCAAAATTAAGAGTTCGAGGTAGGTCAAAGTTTCTTGATCCAGAAAATGTAGTTCTTGAGAGAATGATTCTCTGGATTGCAACCTCTCTAACTTCTCTTCTTGAGTCTGTTATCATCGATAGTAGAATATTTTCGTGGTTCGCAAAGTACGAGTTATTCTGAAACACTGGTTCCATGATCAATCTGTATTTCTTCTTCAAGTCGCGCAGCAGATACCCTAAGTACCAAAAGTTAGATGATCCGTCAGATGCCAGTGGATGTTAATCTTTGAGATCTTGGGTTGGATTTGGTGTTGACACACAGTCTAAGAATTCTATTTGCTCTAGTTAGCCAACGAGCATGATGAATTGTATCAGGAGACCTTTCTGCGAGATCTTTGGAGACATTTCCAGATTGAACAACTAGGCACATGTTGTAGAGATACTTTTGGTTCAACGAAGGATCATGTTCAGCGACGAAGCGATATTTCACCTTAGCGGTCGTGTCAATAAGCATAATACACGCTATTGGGACAATGAGAACCCCCACTGGATGGAGGAAGGACACGTGCAATTCGATCCACAAATTATGGTCTGGGCTGCGCTCTAGGGGGATCAGTTAATTGGTTCGTACTTTTTCGATGGCAGTGTAACAGGTGAAACATATCTGCATATGCTGTAAACATTTCTAATGGCCATACTGGACGACATTCCATTGGCAGACCGGGCGGAGATGTGGCTTCAGCAGGATGGTGCACCACCACATTTCGCAACCATCGTCCGGAGCTCTTTAGATGAAACATTCCCAAGCAAGTGGATCGGACGGCGAGGGCCCGTCGAATGGCCACCTAGGTCTCCAGACCTCGCCTCTTGACTTTTTCTTGTGGGGTCATCTCAAGTCGGTAGTCTATGCTGATCGACCCAGAACCATACGTTCTCTAGAGGATAAAATCGCATCTGAATGTGCCAAAATCAGTACCAATGCGTTAAGGAATGTTCAAACATCATGCATTCAACGCGTCAGGAAGTGTCTCCAAGTGGAAGGCCACCAATTCGAACATTTATTATAATTTACTAAAATGTGCCTATGGTTCCTGACTTTTGCGCCACCATATATATATATATATTGCACCCTACACTATTATAGAATTATGAAATTATAACGTACATACTCCATATAATATTTTGTTAGGCTTCCGTTGTGCAGGAACCTACTTCCTTAACGTTTTTACAGATTTCCTGCCATTTCACAATATTCGATAACGTCTTTTCCTTCATGACCATTTCTGCATCTTCCGACAATTGTTCTGTACAAAGTCCAAAGGAAGATTTTAGAAGCATTATTACGAAGCCACATTTTGGCAAACAATGAAGTGTGCTTAAGGTCGTTGTTTCAATTACAATCAAGTGACTGACAGCAACTACAATGGATTCTTCGAGAATTTTTACTTATTTAAAGAGATTCAGGTTTCTTTGTATGCTGCAAACTGGGCCTTCAGCTGAAAAGGATACCCACACTGTAATAGATGGCTTTCCAAGCCCCCCCGGCCCTTTACTGTCTTAATACAACTCTGGGTGGAGTTTTTCGCTGGTCGATGACAAACGCGCTTGACCACCGTTACCTGGTCTCTTAAATTTATTAGTGGAAAAGTAGAGGCAAATAAAGGTACTAGTATTTGACGACAGAAGTGCAAATAGTCGTATATCCTAGAAAGACAAGAGAGAAATTTAGCTGGCAGAAAGAAATTGGGACAAAAGATTAAAAGAATGAAAAGGAGACAAAATATGGACAAAAAACATTAAAAAAAATCCTATTTAAAAGTAAGGGTATCTATAGGGTGATGGGTAAGCGGAATTCTCTTGGGTGATGGGTAAACGGAATTAAAAAATGTAATAAAATTGTGCCTTTAAGAGGCTTCAGGTTACAAGAAAGAAAAAAAATATATTTACACGTATGTTTGACGAAGAAAAAGAACTAATTTGAAAGGAAATAGTGTACGAACGAAAATTATTATATATTGTAAGTATATAATAAAATTGCATCAAACATTTTTAACATTTTTGTATCTTGTAAAAACATAATAAGATTCAGGTTGACTTTAGAGCCAAATAAGAAAAGAGCTGAGTAATCCTAACTTTAAGAATCTTTCGTAATAAAAATTCATGTTAATTGTGCAATATTTGAACACCATAAATTCAGGATAACATCAAACAATGCGCGGACTGAGGATTATCAGATACGTCGCATGATAACAAAGAGCATGAAAAGCATACGTAAAAAGAGCTACGTTTCCTATTGAAATATATATTTAAACATTTCTTATAATTATTATAATTAACCCTTTCGTTCATGTTGACGATAAGATTTGGTGTTCTTCAAAACAAAGTATTTTAGTAATAATTAGGAATTTATACAGGGTGGACCATAAGTCGCTTTACTTCATATTATAACGAAACTCGCTTCGGTAAAGCTACTTATGGCCCATCTTATATTACACACATTTTGGGTCTTTTCCCACAGCTAAACTAGACGTATATAAACATATAGAAACATTTGTTAAAAAAAAAAATTGCATTTTTAGTACAATTTATATTATTATTTTCGGTGGGACATTATAGTTCCACTGGTAATGAAAGGGTTAACCGGAGTTTCAGTCATACCGAAATAACTTAAACTTAGGAATAAATATTTTACATGCATTAGGTGGATTATTATTATGAAATACTTTTGTAAAGTTTTGTTGGTATTTTTGTTACAACTGAAGACTAGAAAGGAAGTTGCCAGAGGATTTTTTTTTATGATTTTTGTTTGCATTAGGATCTAGGGTTTGGACTTCCCTAGTTCCTGCTCCGCACCTCAATGGTTCCAAAATTTCAGCCCCAGCTCCGCACCGCACTGAGTCCAAAGCAGCTGTTCCCTTTCCCCTTTCCGCACCGCACCGGGTCTAAAGTACTGCTCCGAGCTCCGCACCGAAATTTGTGCCAACCCTAGAATGAGCCAAGGAAGATGTTAAGTGGAAAACCAAAATATGCAAGGCAAGGCATATTCGATGCCCGCTTAAAGGTACCCACACACGCACAGATCTGATCGCAGCTATGCGACGGATATGATCGCGTGTGGATCAAATCTTCCGTACACTTCCACCCCACACACAGATTAAACCCTGGCAGATCATAATAAAGCAGTGATGTTCCAGCATCAGAGGAGTATACGCGTTTCCTTTGCAATCACTGTGCAGCATAAATGACAGGAAGTAAGCAGCTTTAACAATAGTCTTGTGTCACACTATTCAGTCTAAAAATCGTAGGCAAAAATCCTATTGGTGTAAGAAATGGTTTCAAAACGGGTACATTCAGATTTTTTCGTTTCTAAAAAAAAAAAAATAAAAAATAAAAAAAATAAATATATATATATTTTTGAAAGTAGTGGATAAAACTACACTAGAAATTTTTTTTTTTTATTTAAAATTTTTACAGTTCATAAACTGAAAAGACCCAAACATTTTTACACATGCCTCTCCTGAAAGAATTTAAGGAAAATAGTCCAGATGATTTTCAAAACTATTTACGAATGTCAGAAGCATCGTTTGATCAGCTATCGCGCTCCGTAACCCCTCTAATTGAGAGAAAAAATGGAAGAAAACCTAACTGTGCATGCGCCAGATTCACAAATCACGCGATCTAGTCCGCAGTCAACCAACCACTGACCGATTTGATACGTCAGCGGATTAAAATTTTCTGTCTGGCTGATCGACCGAGGCCTGCGATTTTATTTTTCTGCTCACAGAGGAAGATTTGATTCGCGTGCGACAAATCCGTCGCATAGCTGCGATCAGATCTGTGTGTGTGGGTCAGGGGCGTACCGAAGGGGGGGGGGGTGACAGAGGCGGTCGGCCCTCCCCTTGGGCCTTGTACCGGTGTCTATAACTATGTACTAAAGTTTGTACATACAGTTACAGAGATAAGCAGGTTTTGTTTTAGTTTGTATATTTTATAGTAAGAATACACTTTAAATTATTACGAATTTATTCTATATGCATTAATATAAAATATTAATACTAAACTTGTCATCCCAGGCCAGTGTTGCCAGGTAAAAAAACTGAAAACCCGCCAAATCATGCTTAAAAACCAGCCCAAAAGCAGCCAAACCAAGCTTTCATACTATATATATGATAGCGTTAAACCTGCTTCGTATATATACATACCTTTGTTTTAGTTACACGCTATTAAAATTTTTTAGTTTACAGTATTTATAATTGTTGAATATTCATACTTTCCGATATTCGTCAAAAAGACGTTATCTGAATTTAAAAACAGTCAAAAATTCGCCAACCCGCGACTTTTTACCCGCCAATTAGTTTTAAAACCAGCCCAATTTGGCGACAAAACCGCGGACTTGGCAACTCTGCCCCAGGTATCCTTAGGGCTGTTCACTGTGATTTTAGTTCTATTCAGTTCTATGCTCTGTATTGGCGATTTGTAATTCTTGTAATTGTTATCAAGTGCTTCTGTGACCTGCATTGTGTACTCATACATCGTGAAGTGAGCTGCCATCATGGATCTTCATCATTATTTCAAAAGAAAGCAAATATGAATGAAGCTGATAAATAATCAGAGTAAATTTGGCAAATATAGACTTAATCAGATTGACAATTTTGAACAATCTTCTGTGGCAAATAGAATAGTACACAGACCAAGACTTCAAATTCTGGTGTCCCAAGCAATGTTCCCTCTAATTTTTTTTAGTCCGTGTGCGCAAGAAATTTTCGTTGTGCGTACATTTAGATTCATGGTGAAAAATTGTGCAAACTTTTCTGAGCGTTATTATCTTCAAAATTAAATATATGTAAATATTAAACACTTAATAAATATTAAATTAATTTCCATAAGGTGATAGCTTCATCATTACGGTACTATTAAATGGATATTAAAAAACTGTTTACGATATTACATATTCTTAAAAAAGAAAACATTTTATCCATTCTAAAAATATGAATAAAATAAAAAATAGTAAAATAAAATTCAACAAAATAAAGAAATAAAATAAAAATAACATTAATTGAAAATGACTATTTTAGTTATTTCTCAAAACAATTTTTAACATTTAGCAATTTAAAATAGACTATCAAGTTTAATACACGATTTTATCCATTCACAAAATAGGAATAAAATAAAAAATAATAAAATTCAATAAAATAAAATACTGTATAATCAAAATAACATTAAATGAAAGTGCCTTTCATTTAAGTACGATTATGATTTCTCCCTACGATCTTTAGCATTTGCCCATTCCAAATAAACCCTATGAAGATTAATACATCCGTCATCATTCAGGTAACTTTTAATTCGCATGAGCGTGTCCAAATGATTTTCTTTGAAGCGATTTCTTAATTTGTTCTTTATACAATTCATTAAACTGAAATTTTTTAAATTACTTCATTTACTCTCGTGACTCATGATACGCTTGAGCCTGTGCGCATTTGATTTTGCTGTGTGCGCGGGTTTCACAACGCGTGTGCGCGCGCACACGCGCACACCTTAGAGGGAACATTGCATAAGAGTATGTATATACATAAACATTTACTAGAGCCAATATTCAGGTTTGACGAACTGCTTGCTGACGCTGCATAATCACTAGATGCACTTGGGACCAATGTTCCCTCTAAGGTGTGCACGTGTGCGCGCGCACACGCGTTGTGAAACCCGCGCACACAGCAAAATAAAATGCGCACAGGCTCAAGCGTATCATGAGTCACGAGAGTAAATGAAGTAATTTAAAAAATTTCAGTTTAATGAATTGTATAAAGAACAAATTAAGAAACGGCTTGAAAGAAAATCATTTGGACACGCTCATGCGAATTAAAAGTTACCTGAATGATGACGGATGTATTAATCTTCATAGAGTTTATTTGGAATGGGCAAATGCTAAAGATCGTAGGGAGAAATCATAATCGTACTTAAATGAAAGGCACTTTCATTTAATGTTATTTTGATTATACAGTATTTTATTTTATTGAATTTTATTATTTTTTATTTTATTCCTATTTTGTGAATGGATAAAATCGTGTATTAAACTTGATAGTCTATTTTAAATTGCTAAATGTTAAAAATTGTTTTGAGAAATAACTAAAATAGTCATTTTCAATTAATGTTATTTTTATTTTATTTCTTTATTTTGTTGAATTTTATTTTACTATTTTTTATTTTATTCATATTTTTAGAATGGATAAAATGTTTTCTTTTTTAAGAATATATAATATCGTAAACAGTTTTTTAATATCCATTTAATAGTACCGTAATGATGAAGCTATCACCTTATGGAAATAATATTTATTAAGTGTTTAATGTTTATATATATTTAATTTTGAAGATAATAGCGCTCAGAAAAGTTTGCACAATTTTTCACCATGAATCTAAATGTACGCACAACGAAAATTTCTTGCGCACACGCACTAAAAAAAATTAGAGGGAACATTGCTCTTATGGTATATTCACACACCTTTGTTTTAGTTACTCACACGCCCCCTCCCCTTGACCAAATCTTGGGTACGCCCCTGGTGTGGGACCGTTGCCTTATGGCAACATGAGCTTGACAATCTATTTTGAGCCTTACGATCTGAATATTAGAGGTTGTTTTAGCGTGAACAGGAAAAAAAATAAAAATAAAAATTTCATAAATCAAGCATGAAAGAGTTAAATTGAAAAGAGTTGAAAGTGCAGAGCAGCAGATGGTTACTCTACTCAAAACCGCGATCATTTGTAAAAATCAACAAAAAGGCTACACTCCAGATCTATTTTTTAGATCCATAAGTATTATACATCGACTTTAGTGCTGCTCCGGTTCTGCAATGCACCAGCACTCTGCTTCGGCTCAACACCGAACCGGATCTAAAATTTCATCTCCGGTTTTTTTTTTTGTCCCCCCCCCCCAAGTTACGCTGTGCCATCGAAAACCATATTGTGAGTTCACACGCTTTCTTTATTAATTTAAGGGCACCACCACACGACACTGACGATGAATTTAATCTAAATAGTTAGGGTGGGCCCCTACTTCTGTAAAAAAAAAAAAAACCTAGCCCACGGACGATGTAAAATACATATGGCGAAACTGCCGCTGCGAATTGAATGTGGTCTACGGCATATTCTTTGGAAGAACACTTGAACATTGACGCTTACCCATAATTCCCCTGCATGAAGTAAATTCAGTTCATGTAGTAATGAGGCCAGGCTAAAATCCAAAGATCTGTTTTAATTATCCAGTCCTTGTTTCAGACCAGAACTATATCGAACCCATGACTCATGAATAATCGGGCATTGAACTGTGTATATAAAAAAAAATTACAAACATTTACCTTCGAATTTCATGTATAACAAACAAACATATTAAACACATCAAAACAATAATTTTCAAATACACCTTTAATCGCTTATAGACCATAATTCCTCCTGACAAGTGAGTAAACACTTACTTTAATTGTTTTATTAAGTGTAACTTTGCAATTAGTCATCGAACGTCATTAGTAATGAGCAAACAATGACTTTTGTAACCATAAATGCTTGCTGTAACGTATATAAATATTCACAGTCCAAATCCACATTTCTTATAAACAGTTTTGACGTCTCAGGGGTGAGTTGATTCATTTACTTCTTTTTCAGTTTGCAAGAGAACTTAAATTTAGATTGTCGTATAAAATTATTAAAAGTATTTCGTGAAAAGTGTTTTTGAAAGTTTTTGTGCAAAGAAAAATTATGTAGCCTACATTTACTAGAAGTTTGCTTCATACTGGTGAAATCTATATTAAAGAAGTGTGAATTGTAAAAGAATTAGAAATTGTAAAATGAATTTTATTAAAGCTTGAATACTAAAACTTGGTTTATTTTGACTAGTAAGTCTGTACAATTCTAAATTTAAAGAATTTTATTTAATTTGGTTGGCCCTTTTCAGTAAAAACTTTGGTCAAGTGGATTTACAGATATACAGTTTAACAAAAGCAGTTTTCTTTTTTTCTTTTACAATTTCCTAATTCTTCAAAATGAATGAAACCAACCACCGAACAATCGCAAAAGCATGGTTCAATTTTCTTGTTTCAAATCCAATTAGCGTTACTCTGTAACACTGAGGCTCCTCATCTTAGTGTCCTCAGTATAGGACGAATGACCTTCAATAGATTAACCAACTAACCAACCAACCAACCAACTAACTCTGAAGCTTGAACTCGAGTAGCCTACTTCGGCAAAAAAAAAAAAAAAAAAACCTGTACCCATCTAAAGCCCTCGCAGTGTCCACGTTGTTCAGTTGTTCTCGCTTTCTCTCTTCAATTAAGAAATATTTTTCGTTCAACGCGAGGCTAATGAAGGGAAGAGTCGAACAGTGGGTCCCGCTTACTCTAGATCTGAGCCTCGACATGCCATATGTTGACGCTCAGCAGAGTCATACTTACAACAGCTGGTGCGGTTACTCACTAACCTTTACCTTTAATAAATCATTACCCCATCAAAATCTCATTTCAGCTTAATTAATGCTATGAAAAAGAAAAATAATTTTGCCTATAATCGTGTCGGAATCCCAGGGTTTCCCGGTTTATTGTAAATACAGTATATATATATATATATATATATAATTATATATATATTATATATATGGACAAATAACGATAAATCCAAATATCCGATGTTATCTACCTGCTTAGCTATGAAAATAAAAGTGTTTCAGTAGAATTTCGTTTAAGAAGTAGTTCGCATATTAAAATATAAAACATTTTATTTTAGATAAAAAGCAAGAAGTTAAAATTTTCGTTAAAAAAAAAAAAAAAAAAATATATAATATTATATCTGTATATATATATATAAAATTAAGAAATATTTTTCGTTCAACGCGAGGCTAATGAAAGGGAGAGTCGAACAGTGGGTCCCGCTTACTCTAGATCTGAGCCCCGACATGCCTATATATATATATATATATGGGATTGAACTCAGAATGGTCCCCTGAGGCTCTTTCATGATACACGGTGTGTGTGTATCATATATACCTTACCTTACCTTACAACCTTACAAAGGTTCCGCGTGATGATTTCTCATTTCGCGAAGGTCAAGCTTGTCGCCCCTATATATATATATATATATATATATATATATATATATATATATATATAATTTATATGCAAGGATTCACTGATACTTTATACACTTTTGGGTGTAAACAGAATAAACCGCCGAGTAGTTTATTCCAATATATATATATATATATGAAAAATTATTTCACGAAAGTGACACGTGAAAAGTATTTATGATGAATAAAACCACGAAGGAAAAAAGAAACACAAAGGGGTGCTCAAGCGCTTTCGTCTAATGACATCCTCAGGAACGCTTGAGCACCCCTTTGTGTTTCTTTTTTCCTTCGTGGTTTTATTCATCATAATATATATATATATATATTAGGAATAAACTACTCGGCGGTTTATTCTGTTTACACCCAAAAGTGTATAAAGTATCAGTGAATCCTTGCATATAAATTATAAAGTGAAATTCATTAAAACTAAGAAAGTGCAACACAATTTACAGAAATTATCACCAATTTTAACGTATATATTCAAAACGACATACGGTTGGCATTCGAGAAAGTTTGAAACAAGGCAGGAAAAAGGTCATAAAACTCAAAGGTCAGAAAACTCTCGAAATACCCTCGACCATCGAAAGGAAAGAAATAGAAATAAAAATAAATAAATAAAGAAAGAATTTGTGTGGGTATTTCTTTTTACGCTAATTAAGGAATAGCAATGGCTATGGGTCCAAATTCTCACTTGATCTGTAATTTGTGTAATCTGGAAACAACGGAAAACTCGGCGATTCGGTGTGATTTCTGTCAACGACTGCAAGACTTTATCTGCATGAATTGGAATGATAGGGAAATAATTCTTGTCTCGAACGCGAAACACGTCGTGGGATTAAATTTCTATGTGGCGCGTGTACACAGAAGGTAAATTCATTCGCGGTATTTAAAGAAATGGAGATAGCAGACTCGAATGTTACAAAAAAAAAAAAGGAATAATGGGGACACAAGGGTCCGGAAATGTCCCAACGAAAAACCGGGTGGATGAGAGAGAGGACGAAATAACGAATAACAGCATAATAACGAACAACAATTTAATAACGAATAACAATATACTCGTAAACAATATAATACGGAAGGAAGACATAGATGAAAGAAAAGAAATAAGTAAAAGTTGCGAAGTAGTCTAACTGTCCAACGAGCGAAATGATGAAAAGATAATAACTAAAAACGTAGAAAATAAACAGCCAAAGAAAAATAATGATAATACCAAAATTAAGAACTTTGAAAATAATAAAAAAACAAGAAGTAGAAGCGTAGAAAATATCGTATGTAAATACTACGCGAAAGGGAACTGCAGATATCGGGATGGGCAATGCATATATGCACATCCCACATTATGCAACACGCATTACACAAGGGAATACTGCAAATTTGATAAGAAATGCAAGTTCCACCATTTTACAGTCTGCAACACCTATGCAAGATATGGGAGTTGCAAATACGGAAAAAAATGCCGTTACCACCATCCTCAAAGGAACGCAACGAGTGAACAGGAAAAACGAACATCAAAGAAGAGTGCCAATTATTTAGACGCAGCCAACACAATTCAGCTGCTAAATACTACCCAGCAATTACAAAATCAGCTGACAAATATAGGAATCCGAGAGCCGGACAGAAGGCACGCACAAAGGCACTTCATGCGTTATTGGGACAACAGGTACCGACAAAGATAAAAAGAAGTAAATTCTCGGAGGACCACAAGGCAACAAAACCGGCACCCCCCCCTTGGAAAACAAATCGGAACCACCTGTATGCGAAAATGATAGAAAAAAATAAAAATAATCCTAGCCAACATTCAGGGATTAAATCAAACCATTCCCCGTGCAAAGTTTTATACCTGAAAGGACTCATGCAAGAAGCCGGAGCAGACTCTGTATGCCTCACGGAAACTCATCTAAAGGACTGCCAGGCGAACTGTGAAAATTGTGAGTCCTGTATTGACAAAAAAGAAATACAAATTGACAACTATAACATCCTCCGAGCCAACATCAAAATTTTCAGATTCCATTACAGAGGTAAGAAACTGGATAAAAGATCTACACTCTCCAACCCTAAATATTTTTCTCTGTGGTGATTTTAATTTCCCATTCATGAAATATAAAAGGATAGGAAAAAATATATGTATACACCAGGACAAGGGGGGCACACGAGAAGACCAGGAGCAGGTAAAAATGCTACTAGCTCTAGCTGATGAATTTATGTTAATGCAAGAAATAACAGAACACAAGAAAAAACAACTGCCTAGATTTGGTATTCATAAATAACAGTAATCTAATTGATAAGGTAGAAATATCCCCAACTATGATATCGGACCACAACATCACTGAAATAACAACTAATATAAAGGCAACAGGAAAGGAAAGAACACGCACAACAGAAAGAAGCAATGTTTCTGTATCCACCCGAGGAGGATGCCAGTGGGCGTCGAAACTGTCGTGGAAATAAACTCTGTCTATTAGAGTGGGTTTTTATTTTCAGAAAGAAGCAAATTCGAAATTTTTAATTTTCACTCCAAAGCTATAAACTGGGAAGATGTTACATTCCAGCATGGAAGTAATAGATTGGAAAACAATTTTCGAGGCCAAGACAACGGAGGAGATGCTAATGACGTAAGAGGAGAAGACGTTAGAAATTGTGGAAAAACATGTCCCAAAAATACAACAAAGAGGAAAGAGAAGCAGGTTCGAGAAACAAAAGAGGGCATTGTTTCGAAAGAGAAAAAGAGTGACTGCAAAATTAAATAACTGTAAAGATAACAACATCAGAAAAATATTAAATGATAAACTGCAAAGTATCGATGACGTCATACAGGAACTAATTGAGAAGCATACAAAAAAAAAAAGACGACGACACTATAGAAGCGATAAAGGCTAACTCAAAGTACTTCTATAATTTTGCAAAAAGAAAGTCGAAAAACCATGCGACTGTCGGACCTTTAAAAAACGAGAACAGTGCTTTATCTGATGATCTAACAGAAGTATCTGAAATATTAAGAGCTCAGTACGAATCATCTTTCAGTATCCCAAAAACTAACAAATTGATATGCGATAGAAACGCGTTCTTTGAAGAAGAACTAAAAGGGGAAAGTATAACGGACTTCGACTTTACGACAGATGATATTACACAAGCCATAGGGGAACTAAAAGCACACTCAGCGGCAGGACTGGATAAATGGAATGCCACACTCATCAAAAACATGCAAGAATGCAATCGCTGAGCCCCTATACTGGATATGGAGACGATCACTAGACACGGGAGAAATACCGGGCATCCTGAAGAGCGCGAACATACTGTAGTCCAAATATATAAAGGAGGAGATCGATCCGAGGCCAAAAACTATAGGCCAGTGTCACTTACATCTCATCTCACTAAAATATTTGAAAGAATAGTTAGACAGAAAATCTATGACTTTGTGGAAACTCAGAAAAAATTCAATGATAACCAACATGGGTTTCGGTCAAGCAGATCATGCCCATCACAACTAATGGAACACTACAACAACATTATTGATGCACTTGAAAGTAATGAAAACTATGATGTAATATACACAGACTTTGCTAAAGCGTTCGACAAGTGTGACCATGTAATCATAATACATAAACTGAAATATATGGGAATAACAGGAAAAGTAGGGAAATGGATATATAATTTCCTTAGTGAGCGGCAGCAAGTCGTTACAGTACAAGGAGTATCTTCATCAGAATCAGAGGTCCTCAGCTCGGTACCACAAGGAACAGTATTAGCTCCACTACTCTTCATAATCATGCTAACTGACATAGATGAGTACGTTACCAGAGACAGCACAGCAGGGCCGGCCTTAGGCCAATTGAACCTATTTGACCAAATTGGGCCCCGCGCTCACATGGGCCCCGCACTAGGGTTGCCACCTCCAGCTTTGAAAAATAAAAAAATGCAGTCTTTGAAGCAGTCGAAAAAACATGTTGATTTATTTGGCTTTTTGAATAAATTTCAACAAATTCCAAAGGAGGAATTACAAAAACATGCTGCAGATTTGGAAATTGCGCTAACAGATGTCAAGCTCATGTGATGAATGTGATGAAGCAAAAAACTTAAACTTCAACAAAATTTTGAAAGAGTTTGCAGAACAGAAAGCAAGAAAGATTTCTTTATAAGTATAGTCTAGTTTTAACACGTTTTATGTCAAAATATAAGCTAATAAATATAGATATTGTTTTATTTGTAATACAACGTAATAGCATATATTCCTGATACCTAATTTGAAATAATCTTAAGACCAGGAGGCCCCACCAAAATGGTCCAAATTGGGCCCCGCAATTGCTAAGGCCGGCCCTGCAGCACAGTAACATCCTTTGCGGATGGCACAAAGATCAGTAGAAAAATAAGAAACCCAGAAGATATAGGATCTCTACAAACCGACATAAACCGAATCTACAAGTGGACGGAAGACAACAATATGAAGTTTAACACCGAGAAATTTCAGCTGTTACAGTACAGAAAAAGAGAAGATCTAAAATCAATGGAATATTATATCCCAAATGGACAGGAAATTCAGAGAAATTCTAAATCAAAAGATTTAGGGGTTGTAATGACTGATGATGCGAAATTTGAAACACAACATAAGATAGCAGTAAACAAACACAGCAAAGAGAATAATGGGGCAGATATTGAGAACCTTTAAACGAAAAGATAGGAATGTAATGATTCTTCTACTGAAAACCCTGCTCATACCCAAATTGGAATACTACTCGGTCCTAACATCCCCATATAAAAAAGAAGACATTAGACAGCTGGAAGGGATCCAGAGAAGCTTCACAGCCAAGATCAACGGGTGCAAAGAACTAAATTACTGGGAAAAGATACGCGAACTAGGCCTCTATTCACTGGAAAGGAGAAATACACCATTATTTACACTTGGAAAATAATGGAGAAACTAGTCCCTAATCTTACTCTGAACCCTCTAACTCCCCAAACAACGGTGGAAAGTAGAAACGGTAGACTCTGTCGTATTCCCAAATTCCCTGAAAGAAAATAGTTTTGTAGTGAGAGGACCAAAACTGTTTACTCAGTTGCCCAAAGACCTAAGAAACACGAAGGTAGTTGCAGTGGATATCTTCAGAAGAAGATTAGACGCCTGGCTCAGAACAATCCCCGATGAGCCGGGCGTACCTGGCTATGTGAAGGGGAGAGCACAAGAAACCAACTCGCTACTTCACCAGGTCAACTCGAGAGGAGGGGCAACAAGCTTGACCTTCGCGAAATGAGGAAACTTTGTAAGGTTGTAAGGTGTATATATATAAAACATTTGGTTAGCTTCCGCCCGAATTGTTTATTCTGACGAAGGTCAAGCCTTTCACTCCACCTTAGACCTACAGTTTAACGTGGAATCCGAACCACGCCCCATCAGCAGCCCAGCGTCTTAACCACTAGGCCACCTAGGGTACCCATTTATCTACCAACCACTTTCTTTATTGTGTGGAAGGATGAACAGCTGGGTTTTGCCGCGCGCCGGCTGCCGTCGGGTCTCGAACTCGGGGCCGATGGATTCGTAGTCAGCGGCGCTAACCACTACACCACCGAGGTGTAAGTTAAATATTCTATTCAAAATCAAACCTTTTCTTGTTTTTACAAAACAAAAAAGGAAGAAGTTAAATATTCAGTTAAAAAGTTAAAGAACGTCGTTTGCAAGACAAATGAGAGAAAACAAAAACGAAACAAACATTATGAGTTATTATCTCAAGTATGATACAATAATACTATTAGACATTATTCGAGTTGTACAACGCAACATGATTCGTGTTATTATAAATTTGTCATCATAGTCTTTATGTTTGTATTTTCTAGATACAGAAGTAAATTAACGTAAAACTATTTGAAATAATGTTTTTTAGAATACTTTGCAAAACTTGGGAAATCCCGGATTTGCTGCTCTTGTCTCGAGTTTTAAGGTTATCATTTTCCGCCCCGGATTCCGGTTGAGAAATTCTAATTTCAACCTATATACTAAGGTTTTCACTCGCACCTGACGAAGCCCTCAAATATAGTCCGAAAGCTCGTACTTAAAGTAAATCATTTTCTTATTGTGGTTTCATTCCTTTAACTGACAATATTCACTTAACATTCACTATTCTTGAAGCATTATTTACAATATGTGTAATACAAAAGGTTTGCCAACACCATTCATTCATTAGCGTATAAATACTTTTTGCAGGATTCCCCAACTTTGAAACTCTTCCTTTTAAACGAAGTCAGAAATTGTACCAAAGATCAAAAAAATGAAATTCTTAAACCCAGAGGTAAGATATATATATATATATATATATATATATATACACTATAGAAAGATGTACAAGTTTCCTGTCTTTTTGGGGCATAATATGCTGTCTGTTTGAGCTCTTCATTTCTATCATATCTCAAGAGCTAAAATTTCTCGGTATTAAATTTCATGTTGTTGTCTTCTGACCATTTGTATATTCTGTTCGTGTCCCTCTGAAGGGGCTCCACCTCTTCTGCAGTACTGATTTTTCTGCTGATTTTTGTATCGTCTGCAAAGTATGTTACTATAGCCTACTGTTGTTGGTTACTCCATTGTCTATGTCTGTTAGCATGATAATGAATAGGAGTGGGGCCATTACTGTTCCTCGTGGTACTGAGCTGCGTACCTCCGATTCTGATGATGATATACCTTGGATTATTACGACCTGCAGACGTTCCCTGAGGAAACTGAAGATCCATTTTCCCACTTAGCACATAAAATGAAACATGGAAATAATAGACAATTATACTATGATCACATTTGTCAAACGCTTTAGCAAAATCCGTGTGCTGTATATGACATTGTAGTTTTCATTGCTTTCAAGGGCGTCTATGATATTGTTATAATGCTCTATTAGATGTGAATCATGTGATAGACATGATCTTCCTGATCGGAATCCGTACTGGTTCTCATTGATTCTTTCCAGTGTCTCCGAGAAGTCATAGATTTTCTCTATTTCTGGACAAACTTTCTTCCAAAACTTTATGTACTTATTAATGCATAATGAGTTCATCGTAAGATGTGTTTATAAATATTACTTTCACTCAGAAAGGAAAATAAGAAACAGTCTTTCCGAGTATTTTATGTAGAATTTCCTCCAACAAAGTGCGTTTGTTTAGGAAAACATATTACAATATGGGTTAAACTAAGAAATTGTAGTTCATTATATTAAATTTTATGATGATAAATAAATGATAACTATCCTTTTTTTCTTTTTTGTAGAAACTGCTATTCCTCTTCACGTTACTTGTGACGTCATTAGGTTGGACATTTGGGCAGCTATTTTATACCGGTGTTGACCCTCAGTATGCGAATGAAGTCGCAGCCTATTGGAGACGCACTTTCGGAGGGTAATGTTAACAAAGTTGACAACTAATAGACAACGAACAATAAATTAACGGACAGGGATAACCCACAGAAAAAAAAATAACTGACAACAGATAACAGACAGCATCCAACGGAAAATACACAGAGAGATTAACAGACAGGAGGTCAACACAAAACACAAGACAGACTAAAAAACAACAATGAGATACAAACAACACACTTCAACAAACAACATACCTCAACAAATACCACACCTACAGCATATTAACAGAGTACATACGATATTAACATTATATATATACACTCTACAGAGAGTAAAATTACCTCAATGGATCATTCTTACATAGAAAATACCTTCCATTAATGGACGTTGTGTCTGATCCGTAGTTGGATGGGTGACCATCCTCTGCGTCTAGATGATGTAGCGACTCGTGATTCGGATCCCACGCCAAGCTATAGGTTCCCTCTATCACATGATCCTTACTATTACGAAGGAGGTTAAATACCCCCCCAAAATAATATTATAATAACCTAATGTTACTAACCTTTTCAATACTCACTGAAGCACTGTGTTACCTCAGCCATGATGGCTGGTAAACTTTGTTTTCTTTGTTTTAACGTGCTTCGGATGACACGTTAAGCCGTGGGTTCGCTCTGTGACCCACGAGCAAACCACTATTACCTCCAAATAAAAAAGGTTCCATATAGAAATTTAATCGGAACATCACTCATTGGAACTTAATTTAACCTGACTTAACAAATTAGGTTAGTTTTACTTACTTTAATTAGTTTTAGATAACTTAGGTTAATTTAAGTCAAGATTACTTTGATTAAATTAAGTTTCGATGATTTTCCAGTTTGTCAATCCGGCCTTGGGTTCCTGTGACTTAAGGGTGATGCACAATAATTTTAATTATACCCAGTTACAATTCCTAAATCGTTACAGTTCTCAGATTATAATTTTTGTTAAAAACAGATGACAATTATATATATATATATATATATATATATATATATATATATATATAACACACACACACCAACACACATATATATATACTATATAATATATATATTTTTTTCCTTCCGTAGGATTCCAGACCGTCTACGTCGAACGCCAACTGTGTAAGTAGAGAGAGAGAGAGAGAGAGAGAGAGAGAGAGAGAGAGAGAGAGAGAGAGAGAGAGATTATGAGTTTACAAGGACCCTAAGATCCACTCTAAGCTAGCCCAAGAAAGAGTAGAGACAGAAAATAGAACAAACAAATGGAAATAAAGAACACTAGATACTGCTACCATATTTACACTTATAGACCTGTAAAGTTTCCATAGAGAAAGTTGCGGTAGCAAAAAACAGACGAGGCTCCTCTCCTCTCCCTTCTTGTAAAAGAAAAGAAAATAGTTGTGTGTGTGTGTGACTGATATATATATATATATATATATATATATATATATATATATATATATATATATATATCAGTTGTGTAGTGGTTAGCATCGCTGACTACGAATCCACCGGCCCCGAGTTCGATTCTCGACGAAAGCAGACGGCGCGCGGCTTACCCAGCTGTTCATCCTTCCAGAAAAAATAGGTTGCGGATAAACGGATACCCTGGGTGGCTTAATGGTTAAGACGCTGGGCTACTGATCGAAAGGTAGTGAGATGGAGTCCGGGTAAGGACTTAGTAATTTCTAACCGCTCGTGGTAGGTCGTGGTTCGGATTCCACGTTAATCTATAGGTCCAGGTGGAGCAATAAGCTTGAAATTCATCAAATGAACAATTTGGATGAAAACTGAAACCAAGGTTAATCAAGGTTACAGTGGCATTCATAAGTATTCGTACAAAGAAATATTTCAGTTATATTCGTCCTTAGCTTTTGTACCACGCTTACGATAGCTATGAAAAGGTTAAAGTTCGTTTGGGAAAATTTAACAAGTAAAAAAAAGTTAGTTCAAATCCAACATCTAAAGTAAAACATCAAAAAATTTCAAGAAAATAAAAAAGTTAAGATACAAAAGTTTCCGTACATTTATTTACAAAATTATTTAATATTTTGCGTATCCACCTTTCTCTCGCAGATAGTTTTTTTTTAAATCAAATCATAAATTATAGATTAAATTGAGATCTGGGCTTTGACTAAACCACTCGATGGTGGTCTTACTTTTATGTTCAGTATCCAGTGGTGGCATTCAGCCGGTTCGCACCGGTTCGTGCGAACCGGTTCCTAAAATTTCTCGAGTTCGATTTGGAGGCGATTTGGAAATATTTAAAAGGAAATTAAATAAAGAATTTCAATAAAAACATTTTTTAGTTTTCATTTCTGACACGGAAGGGAGAGGAGAAGGGGGGGAGGGGAGGGCGAACCGGTTCTTAAAATTTTTGAATTCTACCACTGTCAGTATCCAATTCCGATCCATTCGCAACTCCCGAAATGAAGGCAATACATTTTCGTTTAAAATTTCCTGATATTTCTTCGAATTGAAGATTCCTTTGATGACACAAGCTTTCCTGGACCAGAAGCACTAACGTATCCCCAAACAAATCAAGAATATCTGTGTGTGCACACCATCATTTTCGTAACAAAGGATTATGCGCCTCCATGTGCGGTGTGAGAATCGATGCAGCATTGCTGGAGTGATTGCACCAAATGCATCTCGAACAGCGTGTTTCAGTTCCTCTCTTGTGCGGTAACGCACCTGGAATACGTTCCGCTTGACGAAACCCCATAACGCATTGTCACATGAAGAGATCTGGACTCCAGGGCGGCATTCATTAGGGGCAGGTAAATGTTGCGAGCCACGGCCGATCCATTTGTCTCTGAACACTTCGTTGAGGAATTCCCTCACATTAATGGCAAAATGGGCCGGAGCCCCGTCTTGTTGAAACCACACCCGACCAAGTAGCCCTAAACGTTCGAGCTCAGGCGCAAACCAGTCCCGTAACATGTTGAGGTAGGCAGTTTGGTTGACAGAACCCTCAAAAAAATATGGACCGAACAAGTTCCTGGCAGACACTGCACCCCATATCATCACATGCGGTGGATGGTGTTCCAGTTCCTCAAAGAAATGTGGATTTTCCTTGCTCCAAAAGTAAATATTTCTCATTTTGGCGCTACGGTAAATTGCACATTCGTCAGAAAAAAATCACTGTTCCACGTGCAGGAATTGTGGGAAAAACGGTCAAAAACTGTTCACAGGCTTCATATCGTTTCTGCATGTCTGTATCGCTTAATTCATTAACAAATGACGGTCGGTATGGTTTCATGCCGAGATCTTTTGTCATGTAATCTCTCATTGTGGACATAGGGACTGCAAGTTCTTGTGATCGTTTCCGAAGTGATTTTTTTCGGTGAACGAGCCACCGATGCAATCACACCTTCACATTGTTCTGCTCGCGTTGTTGGTCTTCCCGACCATGGTCTGTCCTTGATGGAGCCAGTTTCAAACAGCTTTTTCTCCCAGCGTAATACCGTCTCGTTTGGTGGTGCAGCCTCATTGAATCTTGTGTTGAAATCATTCTGGATGTCATGCATCGTTTTGCTAGTATGTGACCTTTCATGTGCTCATCACTATCCTTTCCTCCAGAGTGTAAGTGGACTGGTCTGCCATTGTTCACACAACTCTAATACCTGGAAAAAAAAATGTCAATGAATCACATATAAATTCAATTAATCACACAAAAATAAAATTGGCATTACAATACGTACATTTTGTAGGGGTGACGAGACTTTTCAAACACCCTGTAGGAAGAATGTTTTTTTTTCTTGAAAGCAGTATTTGCTTTTCGCCAAACATACCGTTGCTCGTTGTTTCCGAATAACTGCAGCAACCGTCGTAAATGAAATTGAAAGTTCTTCTCTAATCTTCCTATAACTCTTTCTAGATTTATGTGCAGCAATGCGGATCTCTTAAGATCTGTAAATAGCTCTTTACCATGACCCTTCATTGCTTACTAATGGCTTGTACAGTCATCCATCTTTCATGAAAATTCACAGAGAAAATTCTAGAATTTAGAATTGTCAACAATGGACGTAGACACACAAAGTATTAAATAATTTTGTAAATAATGTACGAAAATCTTTGCATTTTAACTTTTTCTTTATTTTCCTCACTTGTTTTTTGTTTTATATTTACACGTTGGAGTGAAACTAATTTTTTTATTTGTTAAATTCTTTTCAAACGAACGGTTAACTTTTGTTAACTATTGTCTGTATGGTACAAAAGATAAGGACGAATATGACTGAAATATTTCTTTATACGAATACAGCAATCCCTTGCCAACCTCGGGTTTTGTAACCGCGGAACCTAACCCCTTATTTCCCATAAGCCTTTAGTTTTACCAACCGCGGTTTTGCCAACCAAGAGGGTTTTCAGGAACCTAACCCCCGCGGTTAGCGAGGGATTGCCGTACGGTACAAGTGAACATTCCTTCATATTCTTCTTGGACCAAAACCATTAAACTAGGTTCAGTCGTTAACGAGTAATAACGTTCGCTAACTTTAATAAATGCATTTATCTCAACCTCGATTTTCGGGCGTACGCCCTTTCTATTCTATACGTCTCATATTTAGATTCACTTTTTGAAATATATTTTTGAAATTTACTTTTGTTTTTAATTTTTACATTCTTCAACTTTTTCGTGTTTATTTGTTTCAGAAATTACAGGGACTATGCTATTGATGATGATGATGGATATCAGTACCTTACCGATGGATTTTGAACACATTAATTCAAAGCTTGAATATATATATATATATATTAGGTTAAATTACTGAAGTGTTTTTAGGTTAGTTGGTACTTGTAGGTTATCTCCTCCCCCACCCCCCACCAATTTTGACAGAATATTTTCGTTAAAAACTAACGAAAATATCACGACTTAACCTAACCAATTATCAAGGGCGTACAGTTGACCTATTATTAATTATAACATTGTTTGTTTCTGGAATAGTATTTACTAGTCACTAATAGATCAAATGTACGTCCTTGATAGTTGATTAGGTTGAGTCGTGATATTTTCGTTAGTTTTAACGAAAATGTTCTGTCAAAATTGGTGGTGGAGGGGGGAGATAACTTACTAATACCGGTTAGTTTATTGGGTTGACTTTATTAAAGTCAATCGAATTCAATGTTCTATGTTTTTATTGTTCCTTTCTGAACACTTTCGATTACCAAATCAAATAAAGCTTACAAAGTTACGCGTGAGTCCTTAAATTTTCGCTTTGCCAAGTAAGGAAGAACAGTATTAATTAACCTGTGATAATAATAATTGAGAAAGTCCATAAACTGGCACGGCGGTCATGCCACTTGATGAAGCTCGTTCCACTAACTCTCGGATAATTATTTACCTGCATCGAATTCCAGACCTCAGTACCTTCACTTCGCTTACAGGAAAACGGGGTTATACCCACTGTGCTTCGTCTGCTTTCTAATCAATTCGTATAAAATATGTTATAGCGAGAAAACCAAACAAATCGGAAAACAAGAAAAACGAGTGTGTTTAAAATTGAAATCCACTCAAAATTCTAGGAAAGGTGTTTAGAAAAGGAAAAGTTCCATGAAAATCCTCGTAAGTTTCAATTAATTATTTATCTGAACCCCCCCTCCCCCACATTTCTGAGCCATCTGTGACCAATAACTTTGTATAAAATATTTACATTTTGTATATAGACGCAAATTATGTATTCATATACAGTACATTGGCCAACCCGCAGGAAAAAGACACGTTTAGCAAGGATTTTAATTTTAAATGTACGACCATTACTCACCTTGTGAAATTTATGAAGTTTGTTAAAAATTCCAATTCTTGTTGGGAAATTATTTTAATAATTA
Organism: Bathynomus jamesi; assembly: GCA_023014485.1. Classification (NCBI taxonomy): domain Eukaryota; kingdom Metazoa; phylum Arthropoda; class Malacostraca; order Isopoda; family Cirolanidae; genus Bathynomus; species Bathynomus jamesi. Next base: position 568,651 of record JAJOZX010001930.1, read on the forward strand.
CATTATCGTAAATTCTATTTTGCAATTATATACACATATTATATTCATCCAATATACAAGTCATTTTAAACTAAGGAAATTTAATTACTTTGCCCTTGCGTGTGTGTGTGTGTGGAGAGAGAGAGAGAGAGAGAGAGAGAGAGAAGAGAGAGAGAGAGAGAGAGAGAGAGAGAGAGAGAGAGACTAATAAAGTAGATAAAGAAAAGGTTTCCTTTGTTATTTAAAATTTTACTTAAAGTATAAATGAAAAGTAAATTAAATAAATAAAAAAGAAAGTGTGGATCAAGTAAAGATAAGCACCCCCAGCCTTCTTTAATTAGCCTTATAAGGCTAACTAACGAAAATATCACGAACTAACCTAACCAATCGTCAAGGGTGTACAGTTGACTTAACGATTGGTTAGGTTAGTCGTGATATTTCGTTAGTTAGCCTTATAAGGCTAATTAAAGAAGGCTGGGGGTGCTTATCATTACTTGATCCGAAAGTGTCAATAAATAAATTGTCCGTTGGTCATTTTATGGAGAAAAACATGTAAAACAAGAAGATTGCTCGTTGTAAATAAATTGTTTGGCCTAATGGTTGGCAAAAACTTGTTAATTAACAAATTTTTTAGCGTGGGGTGGGATGGGGTGGAATCTGTATCAGATTTGCGTACTTCATTATAATAATGTTGTTACTCGCCGGACACCAAAAAAACTATTTGGTTGCAACCACCAAATGTTTGGTTAACTTTGCCACCCACTACAAATGGTTAATCCAGACACGTAAAGTAACAATGACACTAACCATTTAACTTGATTACGGAGTTACAAAGGCCCTAAAATCCAAGAAAGAAGTAGAGAAAAAGATGAACATAAAAAGTACAGAAAAATCTCATGCTACGCTTACACTAATAAACGTGTAAAAGCTTTCGCGCAGCAAAGTATGGAACAGACAAGGTTCCCCCTCCTCCGTCAGCCACTGCTGACAGAAAATTGAATTGTTATGAAAGGTTTTTAGGAAAGTAGGAAAAGTATACTGAAAAATATAACTTCAGAGTTCATTCACACCGCGTATACTTATCTCGTATACCCAATTACTCATTAGATAAAATGTAATGATGGGGTTGTTTAACCTCCTTCGCAACATCTAAGGTCATATGATGGAGGGGACCTACAACTTTACGTAACTGGGTCGCTACATAGTCTGGACGAAGAGGACGGTCTTCCATCCAACTACTATCCGACCCAGTGTCGTTTAACTTCGCTGATCAACCCGAAGCGGTGTTACGACATTAGCTAACGACGTAGTCCATTCATTACAGGACAGTGGAAAATAAAGGACAGAATGAAACACTAATAGTTAATCTGATCTACATCATGCATTTCTTTAAAGGACTTTTTTATTCATTTATTAGATACAAAAAGTAATTTATTATTATTTATTATTTATTATATACAAAAAGTTATCATTCAATTGTATGGTTAACTAATTTGCATTGTTTGGCAAATAGTTAACCGTACGTTTGGTGGTTATAACTAAATTACTTGTTAATGTACAGTTCCGAAAAATTTTTTTTTGGCCTAAAATTAAAATTTTTAAAAAGCCTAAAAAAATTACCAATTGGTTGTATTCTATTTTTCTTTGAGCATTTTATTCCTTTTGGTAACAGTAATAAAGTTCAAAAACAAATCTCAGTAATTATTAACTAGTAACTTCATATGCTTTTTAAAAATGTTGTTTCTCGGCGAACTTTATTCCGAAACTACGCTAATCTGCGGTAAGAAGACATTGATAATACCATTAAATATCAGTGTTAGTCAAGCTTGATTTTTTTAAGAAAGTATTTTTAATTAAATATCTTCGACTACATTACAAATTAGAGATAACACTAAAATAATTTCTATGTAACGATTTATGTAACACAAAGTAAAAAAATTAGGATCAAGTAAAGATAAGCACCCCCAACCTTTTTTAGTTAGCTTTATAAGGCTAACTAACGAAAATATCACGACCTAACCTAACCAATCGTCAAGGGCGTACAGTTGACCTAACGATTGGTTAGGTTAAGTCGTGATATTTTCCTTAGTTAGCCTTATAAAGCTAACTAAAAAAGGTTGGGGGTGCTTATCTTTACTTGATCCAAAAATTGGAAGAACAAGACAAGAGCCGTAACCTAATACTATGAATGTTCTCTTACATCACGTTGGATTATTTCATTTTGGTTGATTGAAATTAAAGAATGATTTACAATCTTTATAACTGTATTAAAAATTATTTTACCTTTTCGTATAAATAACATTCGCTCTTGCCTTTAAAACGGTGGTTCCTAAAATGTGCCCTCGAGCTAACGCTACAGTATACATTATACAGTATATGTGTCACGCGACCCAATAGGACTAGAAGTATGGGGCATTTGAGGAGAGGGAGGTGGGAATGGGGAGAGAAGGGGTGGGGAGGGGAGTGCAAAGGGGTGGGGATGTCACTGCCCCAATGCTACTATGAATACAGAATATAGTTACCTAACCTAACCTAACCTGAAAAAGTAAATAAATAAATAATATATATTATATAATATATATATATATATATATATATATGTTACACTCTTCTTCCTTTCGTGTTCCTTCCGTTGTAACAGAAATATAAGACTCGGCGAAGTAGACCGGAAGACATCGCGATTTCGTACTTACTCAGGCACTGAAGACTGAGTGCGTTGGCGGGTCCGGGGGGACAAGAAAATGTTTGGCAAAGTTTTTGTTTAATGTGCTTGAATCAGATTGCTTTAATATTCAAATTAAAAATAAGTGGAAATCAAATCATTTCTGGTTCGACTTTAAATCAGAGTTACTTTCTAAATTATATAAAATTTCGGAATCAGTAGGCACGGACTTTCCCTACCGCGGGCTACTTTAAATTCAGAGTTATTTATTATACTTGGATTTTATCCAAGATTTCTTACAAGCGATTCCTGCCTTTCTTACCGCGAGGCTTAATCTGAATTGCTTAATCGTAAGTTGTCTGTTGGCTCTCCTCGAAGAGAGGTAATAACGGGTAGGGCATCCAGCCCTATTCGGAGATCTGCGTCTGACCTCCGCGCGCAAAAATCTGAGTTAAGGGTGTGAATCACTTCCTTATATATGCGAAAAAACGGAAGTCCTCTGCGTCATTCACATAAGGTGGTGACGTCAAAGCACGAGGTGCCTTCGTTATACCTCAGCTCTTGTGGCTTTCGTTTTGAAAGAAATCCCCAACGCGAGGTGCCTTTGCGTCACTTAGCGTGTGATTTCCGGTTGAAAGGAAATACTGAATGAATAATACAATTCTTAAAATAATCTAAACCCTTTGTTCGCATGGGTTGCAGTCGTGAAGCGACTTCAAGTTTTTTATAGCTTCGGGCTTTATATGGTTTTAATCGAAATAAAGTGAATTGGAAATGAAGAAAGATAATATAGCAGCCGTCCCACTTTAAAAAAAAATAAAAAAAACTGACGCGCTCGTATTAAAAAATCTTAGATTTACATGATATATAGTTCTACAGGGTGTCCCGTAAGTCTGGACCCATAGGGATTTATAATATATTTTTTTATTATGTTATTATTATTATTATTTTATTATTATTATTTTTTAATTATTTTTTATGATTTTTATTTGTGGGGCCACTTGAAAGCCAAAGTGTACGAGGTCAAACTTCAGAACATTTTCCACCTTAAAGCACGCATTGTGGAGGCGTGTCAAGAAATTTCTGCGACTGTGATTCAGAAAGTGCTGTCGTAGTGGAGATTGCGTCTTCAACTATGTGTGCGACACAACGGCGGACACTTTGAACAGATTATGTAATAAATTTTTGGACTATTTTGTAATTTTATTATTTTTCCCTATGGGTCCAGACTTACGGGACACCCTGTATAGTACATTAATCCTCCTAAGGGAAATCAATTTATAAATGCATATTAGTTCAAATTTGAAGATAAACCTAATTAACCCTTTAACGCAGGAATTGTTTGTAGGGTTAAGTTATGAATGCGTGTATTTAAAAGGTTACCAATATGTAGCGATCGTCCTTTTAGGGTTAAGATTACCTTTGTTTACAAAACAGCACTGTATGAGGCTTCTAGGACAACATGCTATTAACATATTGCAACATCTCTAATCAAAAGTTATTTATAACAGTTAACATCTACAGTAATTTAAATCATTCATTTATACAATAATGGAATAAGCAAAATTTTGGCGTACATCATCATGAAATAAACAGTTAGTAGGTTTATCAATTTAAATCATTCAGTTATACAATAATTGGAATAAGCAAAATCTTAGCGTATACCATCATGAAATAAACAGATAGTAGATCTAATTTAAATCACTCAGTTATACAATAATTGGAATAAGTAACCTTAACATATACCATTATGAAATAATATTTTCTATTACATTAACATATATAAAATTTCTGGATTACTTTAACATATTGCTTCTCAAAGCATTCGGGAAGCAATATGTTAAAGTGATTCCTCCTGGGAAGCAATATGTTAAAATGATTAACACTGGGAAGCAATATGTTAAAAAGAGAAAGGTTGGTTGGTTAGAAAGAGGTTGGTAATCTAGGCTAACTAACGAAAATATCACGACCTAACCTAACCAATCGTCAAGGGCGTACAGTTGACGTAACGATTGGTTAGGTTAGGTCGTGATATTTTCGTTAGTTAGCCTTATAAGGCTAACTAAAGAAGGCTGGGGGCCCTGATCTTCAGGTGATCCAACTATTTTACATTCACAAAAAATGGCAAATCATAATAAGTTAAGTTGTCCATAAATTTACATTTTCTCGACTAGCTAATCTCTAAATATTATAAACTATTGTAATGTAACTGTAATTGGTTGTGTAATGTCTATTTTTGGGAAGCAATATGTTAAAGTGATATACAGTGGGAAGCAATATGTTAAAGAGAGGTTCCTGGGAAGCAAAATGTTAAAGTGATCCAAATTTCTTTATTAAATCATTTTAATACATAGTAAAATAATAGTTAGTAAAATAAAGAGAAATAGAAATTAGAAACACACAGACGAAGAAAATATAAATTATATAGTTTTCAGATCCTTTCCTCGCTTCAGAGAAGAGAAAATTTAATAATTCGTCTTGTCATTAGACGTGGTTAAATTAGAAGCTTATACATCCTATGTAATAACAATTAATCGATGTACAGTTTATAAATGAAATGCTTCTGTTCTAAACAAATGTTTTTAGGCGAGCGGCCAACCCTGATAACAGGCCATATTTTTTAAGTTTAATACCCCTCTCGTACAGAAATGTAAAACATGTCCTAAAATGATCTGCACCATCTGGACATATAAGTTTGGCATGTTGTCCTCCATTCTGAGTGTGCTAAGATAGTAAAATCAGCCATTAACTTCAGCTATGCACAGGTACTCGTGTATTCATGTTTTCAATTCACGCATTACAACTGAAATCTTTGAAGACACAATGAACAGTGAAAACAAGGTTTATTTCCCATGAAGTTATACATTTTCTGAAAGCTCTAGTTCTACACTATATCAATTTATCTATAAAACATTCTTTTACATGATATATTTTATTTTTTGCCTAAAAACGTTATTCTTAGACCCCAAAAATATCACCTAAAAATACAAGTGTTTCACAAAACTGATTAATATGAGTTACACAAAACTAATTTCGAATATAATAATTCAGATATTTTGATACTCGAAGCATTAATACACTATGTTGAACAAAATGAATGCTATATTAAAATGTTGAATCACCATACAAAGTACTGTGCCTACATGGGTTAATAACACTGGCCAACAAAATGAAACTTTTTTTTCTCATCACAAACATGATCACACTTTTCTTAATGCATTTTTCGCGCTGATTCCGAATCTGGTTTTATCTTTTTTGTAGCACGTATAGTTATATAGATACACTGGTTTTGATATTTTTAAGTTTTTGATATTGCTATAAGAAAATTTATGGATGTATAGATCACACTTAGGAATGCTAAACAACAAATACATCATATACCTTATTCAATGTACTTATAAATAAAGAATATATACATTATTTTATTAAAAGCGCTGTGAGTGTGATTTCCTTTTGTAAATTTGGCCTGGATTGTCACGATACAGCATCCAACAATGGTCCGCCATCATGCTTTCATTCCAATATCCTTGGTAGCGCTTCTCCATCATCTGAATATCTTGATGGAAGCGCTCTCCTTGCTCGTCACTCACTGCACCAAGGTTTTCAGGAAAGAAATCTAAGTGGGAATGCAGGAAGTGAATTCTTAACGACATTCGACACTCCATTTCTTTGAAGGCATCAAGGAGGTTCTTGACTCCATCCTTATACGCAGGTGACTTGTTGCTTCCAAGAAAGTTTTCACATATCCATTTGAACGCCAGCCAAGCCTTCAATTCCAGCGGACTTAGGACTTTTTCAAATTCAGTGTCATTCAAAACCTCCCTTATTTGTGGCCCAACAAAAATTCCTTCCTTCAATTTTGCTGCAGTAACCTTCGGAAATTTCCTTGAAAGGTATTGGAACCCTTCAGAATTGACTTTACCCATTGCTTTAACAAAATTCTTCATTAAACCAAGTTTAATGTGAAGAGGTGGCAGATAGATCTTTTGGGGATCCACTAAAGGGACAGACTGGACATTGCTTATCCCTGGGACATATGTATACCTAAGTGGCCAGTCACTTTTGGTGTAATGTTCTATAGTGGCGCGACTGTCCCACAGGCAAAGGAAACAACAAAATTTTGTGAATCCTGACTGCATACCCATAAGCATTCCTATAACTTTTAGATCTCCACAAACATTCCATTGATGACTGTCTTATTTGATTGCCTTAAGTAGTATATCCATATTGTCATATGTCTCTTTTAGATGGACGGAATGGGCAATGGGGATGGATGGCATTATATTACCATTATGCAAAAGAACTGCTTTCAGGCTTCTCTGCGACGAATCAATAAAGAGGCGCCACTCAGATGCCACATACGTCTGAGATATGGCTGTAAATAGTCCATTGATATCATGGCAATAACAGAGAGGACCGTCTACTGAAAAGAATGCTGTTAATTTAAAATTCCGCTTTCGGTAGTAACTAATACGAACATTGTTCTCAAGTAAATTGTTCTCCTTTAGTCTTGAGGCGAGAAGCTCTGATTTCTCTTTAGACAGCTATAAGTCTCTAACAAGATCATTCAACTGTCCTTGAGTTAACGTTTTAGGCTCTAAATGTCTACCTTCAAAAGTGTACTCTGGTTCTGTAGATGGTCCGGAAACGCCAGTTGCACCTTCATCACTTTCCATGTCATCTATGATAGAATCTAGCCTATCACTTGGGGGAATTGGAATGGGCAATGTTTCATCATTTTTACTGGTCTACGTGCTGAATCCAAGTTTGGATATACAATCTGGTGTTTGTTCTTGGCAGAAAACCCCATTAAGTTCACACTACAAAAATAACAGTCTTCTTGATGATCTCTCGGCTCCCTCCATATCATGGGTATGGCAAATGGCATTGAAGCTTTCTTTTTGTTAAGCCAATCACGTAATCCATTTGAACAGCCAGAACAGATTTGATGTGGCGCCCATGGTTTATCTTGGTCACCTAGATGGCAACCAAAGTATAGCTTGTATATTTTCTTAATGTCAGTTGTAATACTTCGTCGCTGTGTTTTAGTTGTCAACTGGCCGCATACGAAACAGAACTTGTCGGGGTCATTCTTACATTGTCGAGGCATGTTGACTGACCTGAGCAAACTATAAATTAAAAAAAAATGCACACCAACTTGACACAACAAGTTCTTGGACTGGACTGATCTTTTGACACACAAAGCACGGCGTTGTTGCCTGAATCACAATGCTGCTAGACGTAAAAGCTCACACCTGAAATACATAAGATGTATAATTAAAATAATTGAAATAAATAAGATGAATAAACTAAAAAAACACAATAAAATAAACACAATCAAATGTTGAAATATTAGTATTTTGCCTATTTAAAATGGTTAAATCTGTGTAGTTATATATATGCCTTCATCTTGAAAACTATACGTGCTAGAAAAAATCTGAATGCAGTTTTGGAATCAGCGTGAAACATGCTATCCAGCCACCACATATTTTACTCTGATGAAAAATCTTTGTTGACCAGTGTAATCAGTGGCGGATTTAAGGTGCGCGGGGCCCTAGGCCGGTTGGAGTGCGGGGCCCCAAACTACGCAAAGCTAGCTTAATTAACTGAAATGAAGATTTACACCCCCATCCCCCAGTGGTGACCTTACGGGGCCCTCAAATCAATGGGCGAGCGAAGCGTTAAAATAAATTTACTTTTTAAACAATATTCAATTTATTGATAACACTAGGCAACAAATTTCAACTTTTTTTTTGTTACAGACACGTGAACTACTGATTCCTACTAAAGCGCTGATGCTGATTTCAGATCTGATATCAAAATTTCTCTATCACGTCCAGATTTTGTGTAACCGAAAACCCCTATTTTTCATTTTTTTCTCACCCGCTTCTATTACGAAAGCCGTCTAAGCTACTTTTCCGTGCCACGTTTTATGTTAAGCATACTTAAATAATTAGTGAACAGGGATGTCTTTCCTCCTTTATTCTGGCTTAAGACAGACAGCGGAATTCCGCTGGCGGAGTTACCACCCCTGCGCCCAACCATCCACCCAAAGCGCGTTAGTATTTTGTTGTTACTACTGAAAGGCAAATTCCTGTTCTTAAGTGAAACTTTGGTGTGTCCTCTTCCTTTGTCGCTTGTAGGATGACGAGCTCTCCTTCTGCAGGAACCAACAATAATCTCCCATCATATTTGGGTTGAAATTACCTTGGTATCTGTTTTCCATAACTGAGATCTGTTGGTGGAAGCGCTCACCATGCTCGTCACTTACAGCCCCAAGGTTGGCCGGGAAGAAGTCAAGATGAGAATGTAAAAAATGAATTTTCAAAGACATTCTGCATCCCATTATTTCATAAGATTTAAGCATGTTTTCTACGAGTTTACGGTGGTTTTCAGCTTTGTGGTTTCCAAGAAAATTTTTGACAACTTCAACGAAAGATGTCCATGCTCCTAGTTCATTCTCATTTAGGTTAGATGGAAACGATGAGTCGTGGATGACACTGCGGATCTGTGGTCCAGTGAAAACTCCAGCTTCTAGCTTAGCATCTGTCAATATTCCTTTGAATTTATCCTTTAAATATTGGAAACCACTACCTTCATGATCCATACCCTTCACGAAATTTTTCATAAGGCCAAGTTTAATGTGAAGTGGTGGAAGATGTACTTTCTGAGGGTCAATAAGTGCTGGGTGTTTCACATTGTATTTACCAACAACATGTTGAGTTCTAGATGGCCAATCATGTTTTTTGTAGTGGTTCTTGTCATCTCTGCTGTTCCATAGACACAAAAAGCACATATGCTTTGTGTAGCCCAACTGTAACCCAAGAAGTAATGATACAACTTTAAGGTCGCCACAAATATTCCATGTGTGGTCCTTATATTTGATGAGTCTTAGCAGCAGTTTCATCGATTCATAAGTCTCATTAAGGCCAGTGGCATGTGCTACAGGTATTGAAGGTTTTTCATTGCCGTTGTGCAGTAATACAGCTTTAAGGCTAGCTTTACTAGAGTCAATGAACAGTCTCCATTCTTTTGGATCATAGCGACAGCCAATCCCTTGCATCAGACCACTGATATCGTGGCAGAAACAAACGTTTTCTTCCTGTAAGTAAAATGATGAGAACTGCAAATGGCGATGGCGGAAATGGGAAACTTTGGTGTTTGGTTGGAGAAGATTAAATTCTTGAAGTCTTGAACCAAGCAACTCTGCCTTTTCTTTTGGTAATTCCAAATCGCGCACTAAGTCATTTAACTCCGCTTGACTTAACAAATGTGGGGAAATATTTGCATCTGGAACATATATGCCATCTTTCCCTGTTTCTATATCACTAGCAGAATCTTCAGATGAACTGCTGTCTGTTATCGTTGCTGGTGGAACTGGTGGTGGATTTGTTTCATCATGTGGTACTGGTTTCATTGCTGATTCGCAGTTTGGGTACGTGATCTTTGATTTGTTTTTCTTTGTGAAACCAGCAATCTTTGTCAAACAAAAATAACAATCATTGAAGTGATTTTTCGGCTCACGCCAAACCATGGGGACTGAGATCGGCATAGCTTTTCTTTTACCATTCATCCAAGCTATTAACATTGCATTGCACTGTGCACAGCAAATATGTGGTGCCCAGTCCCTCTGTTGGTCTCCTAACTTACAGTCAAAATAACACTTGTAGGCAAGTTTAATCTTTGTTGTTATGTTTCTACGTTGTGGCTTAGGTGTATATTGTCCACAGACAAAGCAGAAGTTGTCTGGGTGATTTACACAAGCACGTCTATTTGATGCCATTTTGAATTACCATACAATATCTGAAAAAACGTAGAAAGTAATTAAGTAATTATTACGATGTGCAAAATAAAAAGAAATACACACCGTAGTACAAAACAAATGCTATAAAAACACACAAGTCACCACAACCTGTCACTTGCTCATCAGCAGAGAGCTTCAACAACCGTTCTGCTTGACTGTCACGTAGCGACTGACCGTTGGGCCGTTGCCCGTTACTATGCTCTTGACTCAGTGTTGCCAACTCGGGATAAATTTTATTTATCAAAATTGTTCGAATTTGTATATAGTTGGCAAAAAAAATTGCTTTAACCTTGAAAAGCAAGTTTCATATTACTGGCATTAAGCCGATTAAAACCAAAATCTGGACGTGGTAGAAAATTTTACTAAAAGTGATTTGCATTTTACACAAAATCTAAACGTGATAGAAAAAATCTAATTATAGATTTGAAATCAGCATACCGAAATTAGCTAGGAGCACCTATTTGGTCTTCTGTAACAAAATCTTTGTTGCCTAGTGTAATTAATTAGCCAAATGACCATTTCATAGTTGAACATTACACATTTGTTTTTTGAAGCTTAACAATAAAAAATAACTATAATAATACACCATTAACAAAAAATAACTATAATAATACACCATTAACTAAAGAGAATACCACTTGACTGACATGCAAATGATGCAATGAGTGGGTTTTGTTTATTGCAGGCAATTTGTACGGTACACTTAACTATTTCTCAGTCAAAAAATTTTTTTCTAGCCTTCTTACTTGCAAACTGTTTGATGACATCAGTAAAATCAAGCACCCTTAATTTCTCATGCTCAATGCTCAACAGGGTGAGTGAAGACAAACGGTCCTGCCCCATGGTGTTTCTTAGATAATTCTTGACTAGTTTCATCTTGGAGAATGATCGCTCCCCAGTGCAGTTTGTGACAAACATGCAGAGATAGAGTCGTAATACAATTTCAACATTAGCAAATGTTTCTACCATGTCATGTCTGTGAATTATCTCATACATTTCTAGTTCAGGACTTTTTGCAGCCTTTGCACCACCTGATGAAGGAGCACTTTCAGGTGAATCTCTTGGAATGGATTTCATAAGGTGTGCAAACTGCAAAAGCTCCGACTCCAATCCAGCCTCCAAGTCCTTAGGATATGAAGACACAAGCTTTTCAGCAGATGCTTTAAGCTCAGTGTTCGTTTTGTTTGAGATTTCTGATAAAAACCCAAATTTCTCTCGAAGGTCGCTGTAAGCAGCAATGCGTTGTTGTAGGGCAGCACAGAGCTTGTCAATGATGGGCAAGATGCAACAGTACTCTAAACTTGTCTCTCCCTGTCAGCATAAACATCCTCCGCGGAGTCTAGTTCATCGTGGTGACGCTTGCGCTTCCTAATACGCTGCGTGTCGGCGTAGTATGCATCATTACTCGTCACATCACAGGGATCACACTTTAGCCATAGCTTTTGCTTCAAAGTCATCGAACCTGGGATCTCAGGTCTTTAGCAAATTGTAAAAGAGACCTCTAGCAGTGTGACGCTGTGTTGAGGGAGAGCCCAGATTTTTGCATCTGGATACTGCTACTCTGAAACCTTTCCAATACTGTATCCCAAACTTCAAGAAGAATCATTGTTTCAAGTTTTTTCAAACCTTTGAGAAGACCACTTGCTTCAGCTCTTGTTTCAGCTGGCTGATTCTGATCTGAGAATAACTCTTCCAGAACAATGATGTTTTCTTTGTGTGCTCTACTGAGAGCAGCTACAGCATCTGCTCGTGCTGACCAACGAGTGTCTGAAAGTATTTTATCAACTTTCAACTTCTTATCTTTATTAGTCTCTAGTGCCTCACGGTGTCTCCTCCAACGATAAGTAGATGCAACAAGAAAGGAGTACATATTTTGTACCAGAGCAAACAATGACACTGCAGCAGGACAGCTTTCTGCAGCACACTTAGCCACCAAGTTTAAGGAATGAGCCATACATGGTATGTACTCAGCTTCACTACACTCATTCTTGATTATCTGTTGGGTCCCCAGATATTTACCAGACATGTTGCTGGCATTGTCATAGGACTGTCCTCGGCAGTCGATAACTGGAATGTTCTTCTCTTTAAGAAAATCAAGAACAGTTGTAGCAATATCTCTGCCAGTGTGGCTTAGCATGGGAATAAACTGCAAAAACCTTTCAACTGGACCTGTAGTAGGCAGTACATAGCGGATTGTAAAAGTAAGTTGATCCATGTGTGAAATATCAGGTGTGGAGTCAACAGAAATTGAGAAGTACTTTGCTGTTTTTACTTCATCTGTTATTGAGGACATAACCTTTTCTGCCATTATTCCAATGACTTCCTCAGAAATGACATGGGACAAGTAGGAAGTATGACCACTACCTTTGTTTGCGTGTTTCTTGATATGTGCTGCCAAGAAACTGTCGTATGTGCTCAGCAGCTCTAGAATCCCAAGATAGTTTCCATTGTGTACTGATCCAATTACTTCATCTTTACCTCGAATGGCTAGCCCGCGTTCGCAAAGTAGCTTTAAAACATCTACACACCTCCTCAATACTGCTTGCCAGTACTCGCATTCACTTTCATATTGTTGTACTAGATTAGAGTCAATACGGGCACCCGCAGTCTTTCGATATATCATTTCGACCATACTTTTCCTGTGCTGATCTGACCTACTGTGAGATTCTATGACATACCTAGCGTTCTTCCAACCATTGAAGCCAGTTGTGAATGAGCTTTCCACCTTTGACATAAGCTTGCAAGCAAAACAATACACTTTACCAGTTGTTTTAGAGTAACAGAGCCATTTAAGATTAATTTCTTGGCCAGATAATGAATGAGTTCGAGTGAATAATGTCTTTGTACAATGACGGGTTCTGTTTAGCTCTTTCACAGCTGACTCTTTGAAGTCACCATCACAGTGTCGACATTCTGCGCTTCCCTTTTTCAACCAATAGTCACACACATTTTCAGTAATTATTTTAGGCCATAATCCAAGATCCGTTTCAAATCCTTGTTCAGTACCGGTATTCATAACTTTCACTTCCTCTTGTGTCTCCTCACTGTCACTGTGTTCAGGTTCAATTGCGCTAACTACACTAGGTTCAGTACTAGTTGTGGCTTCTCCAGTTGTTTCAGGCGTAATTGGTGTCTCTACTGATTCAGATTCAGTTTGACCGGATTCAGTTTGAGTTTGTGATTTTGCAGATTCAGATACTGTTGGATATGTCAACCATTGAGTTATTTTTGGTAGTTTTTTTACTCTTTGGTTTACGTCTGCCTTTTCTTGTCGTTTAACAGAGCCAGCTTTATACTTCCTCCCTTGATCACGATCACGACTTGTTGATTTCTCCATTGTGCCTCAGTGCAGCCTCACTGCCTTATCCTGAAACATAAAAACATAAAAAACAAACTATTTACACTTGACCCTCGGTTTAGTATTAATTAATACAGTTTAATTAATTAATTAAATACAGACACTAAACAGTTGTTCGGGTGAAAAAGTCGCTTTATGGGAAAAGTCGCCAGCCCCCACCAGTGGCGACTTTTTCCTTAAATATGTATAAAATGTATTTATTATGAAATCTAAGCCATTTATTGACTGGCGACTTTTTCGAGATACGACTTTTACCATTACTTACCACTAAACACACTCACATGTGCACTCCACAGCGGCCTGAATAGAACTAAATTCCCGCCAGCAAAGAGAGTGATACCATAATTATCACTAATCATTAATCAATTGTATTATTTATAGTGGAATCCAACATTATAATTATATGTGAGGGCGCGGGGCCCTCACAGGCGCGGGGCCGTAGGCCATGGCCTACTCGGCCCCCCCCTAAATCCGCCACTGAGTGTAATGGAGACCTCTGTTCGCATGCCAGCAGAAAGGTTTATCGTTCAGTTATGAAAAACAGGCAAATGTTGGCATGATTACAATACATATATAATAATGTTGCACTTGAAAATAAAGTTTGAATTGTTAAATGTGTGAAAGGACCGATATTGGGATTTGAAGAACGTCAATTTTGTAAAACATAAATTAAGTTACTATCCGTATATCGATGTACATAACACAAAATCAACTAAATCAACTAAAATCAATGCACACTACTATAATATGGTTATTTATCTAGCTCATCCAGCATTGGTTTGTGATGGGCTTGTTCATTCATACAGACCTCAGTAGCCTTGCAGACGCATTCCTCTGTGCATGCCATATTATTCGTTGCACAACTGCAGTTCTTACAACATTATCTGCGTCCACGGCATGAGCACAGAAGCTCAGTAGTATAGCCGCAAAAGGTTAGAGTGCAAGAATGTTGCAAGTGATTACGTAATGTTGCAAAGGGGGTAGGGGTTGTTGCAAAGGGGGGGGGGGTTGCAAGGGGTGGGGGGTGTTGCACAAAAAAGAAAAAAAATCCCCCCAAAGGGCCCTTTGTTGCCAACCGGGGTTGCAAGGGGCATGCAACTTGGAGGCGGAGTTCTCCCCCAAGCTATTCCCCCCAAAGGGCCAGAAAGGAGAGAAAGGAGGAGAGAAAGGAGGAGAGGTGTTCACCTGGCAGGAGCCAAGTGCATATTAAGACTTCAGCCGAGTAGGCGTTGTTTTATAGGCTCCTAATCAGCCAGTTGGCTGAATCAGTCAGTTGGCTGAGCCAAGGGGGGGAGGGGTACACCTGCAGGAGAGAGAGAGAGTAGGTGCCTTTGATTGCAAGGCATGCAACTTGGAGGCGGAGTTCTCCCCCAAGCTATTTTCGTTTACCTAACCTAAGAGGCCTCTAAGGGGTTTTCCCAAAGGGCCAGAAAGAGAAGGACCAGAGGTCCTTGCTCGGCTGGGAGCCGAGCTTGTAATGACTCCGTCAGTCGTCTCTCGGTCTTTTATAAACCTCTATTCTGGCTGAGTTGCCAGATAGCGCCATGTATTCAGTTGCCAGATAGCGCCATGTATTCCAGATAGCAAAAACCATATATTAATCATCCATTTAAATAGTGTACCACAATATATATTTATATGACGGTAGATGAATCCAATTAAATTCTGTTTATTAAATAAATAATTTTTACACACTTAATTTTTATTATAAATATTTAAGTCACGAATAACGAAACGAAATGAAAATTTACGAAACACACGAGCCTCATTCCCCCCAATCCCCTGCGAAGAAAATTGAAAAAAAAACGAAATCTAAAGCAATTAATCAATTGAAATTAACCAAAACACAATCCGCTATAACGGGGTCGGAGACTAAGGACATCTTTATATTTTCGAAGAACACCTGCTGGTTGAGAGACCTTCCCCCCAATCCCTGATAAGTCTCCCTTCACTCCAAATGAAAAGAAAATTTACGGAAAAATCAAAACACACGATTGTCATTCCCCAAACCCGTATATATATATATATATATATATATATAATATATAATAAACGAATAAACAACTCGTGCACACACACACACACACACGAGGAAAGAAACTAGGTCATTTCGAATCGTCCCCCTAGAGACCTTTTTCTGACCGAGAGTCAACCTTTCTTCGTCTACTTGAACAAAAACCACCTTTCACAACAATTCTTATTATTATCATTATTATTATTATTTCTACAATGAAAATATTTTATATTTACGCGTAATTTGTATGGTGTCATATTCTTATAACTACATCTTAACTGCTTAAATCTTTGATTTTTAATATTTAGTGTTAGAAGTGAAAATTTAGCACAATTCATACTAGACCTCGATTGCTCACTATTTCATCGAGATAATTAAAGCTCATATACAGGACCTGCATTGTCTATAAGATCTGCGGGAAACTCTGAGTAAATGGAAATATTATTTTCTCGAAAACTATGGGTGATAGAAAAATTCTGTAACCATATTTGGAATCAGTATCAAAAGTTCTATAAGAAACACCAAATAATTTTCAAGAAATGTTGTCCCCTAGTGTAATTTCTCGCCGAATTGGAAAGGTTCTCACTCCGGCTTAGACCCACAGTTTAACGTGGATTCAGAAATACATCTCGTCGATTGCTCACTATTTCATCGAGATAATTAAAGTTCATATACAGGACCTGCATTGTCTATAAGATCTGGGGGAAACTCTGAGTAAATGGAAATATTATTTTCTCGAAAACTATGGGTGATAGAAAAATTCTGAAACCATATTTGGAATCAGTATCAAAAGTTCTATAAGAAACACCAAATAATTTTCAAGAAATGTTGTCCCCTAGTGTAATTTCTCGCCGAATTGGAAAGGTTCTCACTCCGGCTTAGACCCACAGTTTAACGTGGATTCAGAAATACATCTCGTCGATTGCTCACTATTTCATCGAGATAATTAAAGTTCATATACAGGACCTGCATTGTCTATAAGATCTGGGGGAAACTCTGAGTAAATGGAAATATTATTTTCTCGAAAACTATGGGTGATAGAAAAATTCTGAAACCATATTTGGAATCAGTATCAAAAGTTCTATAAGAAACACCAAATAATTTTCAAGAAATGTTGTCCCCTAGTGTAATTTCTCGCCGAATTGGAAAGGTTCTCACTCCGGCTTAGACCCACAGTTTAACGTGGATTCAGAAATACATCTCGTCGATTGCTCACTATTTCATCGAGATAAGTAAAGCTCATATACAGGACCTGCATTGTCTATAAGATCTGCGGGAAACTCTGAGTAAATGGAAATATTATTTTCTCGAAAACTATGGGTGATAGAAAAATTCTGAAACCATATTTGGAATCAGTATCAAAAGTTCTATAAGAAACATCAAATAATTTTCAAGAAATGTTGTTCCCTAGTGTAATTTCTCGCCGAATTGGAAAGGCTTTCACTCCACCTTAGACCCACAGTTTAACGCGGAAACCGAACGCTCTTTTAAAAATATAATTAGGATATATTTCTTTGAGAAAATATAAAGATGCCATTACTCGTCCGGCCCCGTTATAGCGCATTGGTACACATCATAGCTCCACCCAGCTACACCGGCAGCCAATCACTACGAACATCTGGTCTTTTGGGGCGGAGCTTGGCGATTGTGCATATAAAAGGGGATATTTTTCAGTTGGGAGTAACAGTAGCTATTTTCGCGTCAGTGAATAATCATTCCCTCCACCATGGACCTGTACGTCTCCCCGGATTTGTATGAAGAAAGTGACACTGCAGCATTAACGGCAATTAGTCTTTTTAATGCGATTGACCGTGATGAATTATTTCCAACGCAAACCGTTGAAGATATTTGCAGTGACGCTCCTTACAACCCGACGCAAGGGACTACCATAGAAATGTAAGTGTCTATAAATCAATTTATATATATGGAGAGTTGTAGTATCTCGTCAAATACTTCATTTAGATACTCGCCAAAAATCGAAATTTTTTTATGGCAATCAATGTTATTTGGTTTTACCTCTTATCCCCATTATGCTAAAATCGAAATTTTTTATGGCAATCAATATTATTCCTCTTAAATGAACCAAAGATATCTTCACATAATGGGGATCTGCCTGTATACTCTGTATATGTTTTAAAAGAATGAACATTATTCCTTTAAGGTCCGATGAGGATTTGACACGTGTTATACAATCTTTTGAAGAATCTCGTGTCATGAATACGGAGGATATACTGATCAGTCAGCAATGTCACACCGAAATAATGTAAGTGTTTTTCGAGCTTTTTGGGGTAAGAAGACACAATATATTTTCATAAATTTATTAAATGAAAGAAATCAGTACAATAACAAACTACAGAATATACCGTTACAAATATACGAACAAAAACATTATACTATACAACGAGTACGTACAATTGGAAAACGGATTTTTATCTGTCTGCATACCATTTCATCGTTTCGGCGAGTGTGACACGGGTCAAATAAATTTAAAAAATTTATAAATTCTTTATCACATGACATATGCGTGAGAAATGAGACGCAGTACATTCCGCAAACATTACTAAAATATCCTTGTATACGAAATGGGTTCCATACAACTTCGGGAATATGTAACTGAGCGAGAAATTTTACAATAATAGGGTCACTCCAGGGTTGAGTACCGAGTGAATCAAAATAGTACAGGCGCTGTCTATTTTTAAAATAGACAGCGATCCAATGAATCCCTTCATTACCGATGACATCTGTGTTCACAATAAGACTACCGCATTCTCGCGTACTTGGCAAACTCAATGTTTCATTCTTCGCAAACACGCCGATAAATTTGGAACGTGTGACTCGTTCCATTACTTTCTGAAGTGTATTAGCATCCATTTTAAAAGTCAGTGATAACGCTCCTAAATCTATCTACTTCTATTAGGGCTTGCGATTCAAGATATACTAGTACACTAATAGGAGCGTCTATAGGCTTGGCGAATTCCAGCCGCACTGAGATGTTTCCGCTCTGCTGTGGGGTTAAATGGGTATTTACGCTAGCAGATAAGTCAGGTGTAATGTCAAACGGATAAAGGTTAAATTGATCAATGAATTCTTCCTGCGTTACCCCATTACCAAGCTCATCACAATCACCTGCAATATGGGTCAGATTACT
This sequence comes from Bathynomus jamesi, assembly GCA_023014485.1. Lineage (NCBI taxonomy): Eukaryota > Metazoa > Arthropoda > Malacostraca > Isopoda > Cirolanidae > Bathynomus > Bathynomus jamesi. Next base: position 587,616 of record JAJOZX010001930.1, read on the forward strand.
ATAGGCTCTGGCACAAAGAGGTAACACAGCGTCTGATGAATAGTCCGTACCCATTGTTCCACCCAAAGCAGTGCCATTAACGTATAGAGTTATATTTTTAAGTCCGAAATTCTCGAATTTAAAGGCACTCTTTTTATATTTTCCATTCACCGAAGCATGGTCCTGCATGCCGATTAATATCCTTTTAGGAAGATTTCCCAGGGCAATGTTTTCTATCTGCTTCGATGCCAACCCTGCAGGAACCGTATATAGTTTGATTTGCACTCTGTTAATAGGATATTTCACTGTAGCGTTTAGTAAATTTTTCTCAATTTCTAGTTGTTTTGGTGAACTTAATTTCACACGCCGTACGCGGAGGTATGTGTCCATAATGTGAACCACAACGGGCTTTGCACCCTCCTCTTGATCAGCATCCAGATTTAAGCAGATCTCAGGACTCGTGCGGGTGAGCTTTATTTTCATATCCACCCCGTTGACAAGCAACTTCTCCTGGAAAGTGAAATCTGTGTGCAACCGTCCAAAACACTCGTATATTTTCTTTTTAGAATTTTTAAATTTGTCCTTTATACTATTTTCATCTTTAGTTTGATAATATCCCTCGGCACTTAAAAAGGTAGCCTTCGCTTCTTTGGAAAAGTTGAGGACATTTTCCAGATAGGCTCGTAGATGATAGTACCCCGTGCCTGCCGATATGTTGGTCTGATTTAAATATACGTCACACTGGTTGAATATGGAGTGCAGAAAGTTTGTTTCAGGGTATACAGCATATTTGTCATCGCAGACCGTTCCATCAGAATGGGCTATACGTAGCTTAGCGTACATGTGCACACAGCTTGGATCAAAAAAGTAAGGGCCTGAGCTGGGTATCACGAATTCTATAGGTGCACTCGGGGAACTAATTGTGTTTAAAGGGTTAATTGTAATAAAGTCACTGTGCTCAATAGAAACTTGGGTTGGAGGCAGCTCAAAAAGGGACAGCTCCGATTTACAGCATTGTGAACTACATGGGTGGATGAAGCGTGCCATGGCGAAATAGTGACTCCTCTCTCGACAAGTGGTAAACAAACTATGATTCATGAGATCAATGTCCTTAGCTTAGTGGTCAACCATAGGTTTCATTCGCTTACAGCACTTCTTTTTTGATAGCCTTTTACGTTTAATACCACGTGACCCCTTCTTCTTCCGGGGAGCCCTCTTCTTCTTCCCGCCACCACGCATTTTTCTCTTTGCATCTTTGATGATTTCGTCCCGTGTACGCTTTAAATGTTTTTTTAGAGCTTCTTTAGGTTTAGACCCGGCCAATATGTCTTCTGCAGTGTTAAGGCCTGATTGTAGCGCTTTCCTTCCAAGGTATCTGGCCCCCCTCTTCAGCAAAGGAACAGCCGTACGTAGTATGGATGAAAAAATGGATCCAAGTCCACTACCGCGCTGGTATCTCACCCCTCGATAGACGGTGAAAGGCTTTCTATCCATTATAACTCAGTGCGTCGAAAGTGTAGCTTCACTGTTAAGCTCCCGTTACCGAATGGGAAGTTTTCACCCTCAATCGTTCTTATATATATTGAGATATTGGTTATTAAATTAGTTGCGACATTCACATAATGGGGTCTGTCATATGTAATACACAAACTCCTTCCTCTATGGTTGGGGATGTGAGCAATGCGCAGCAGGCGCGCCTGGGTATCCCCAACAAACTGGTGCTCCACTATATTACTGTAAATATAGCACATGTCTGGGGACCTTTCAGCCAATTTCTCCATCTTCAATTGATACATTAATCTGGACAAGTCATGCTGTGTCTCGTGAAATGTGTCTCTTTGGAAGACTGCGCTATATCGGCCATTGGCTAGAATTTGGAACTTTCTATGGTCTTTAATACGTCTGTTAGTCTTTGATTTTAGGATTAGTGTATGTGCAGGGTTGTTTACGATTTCGTATACTAAATCATTCGTAAGGTTTGAGTTTCTTAAACTTACGTTTAAGCCTCTCACAACATCCTCGGCCGAACCATATTGACCCGGTCCTAGTCTTACTTCTGTACTGTAATACCGTGCAACCTTAGTCCGAGCGATACGCATAGTTTCATCCATAGCTACCCCAGCTTTTTCACACTCGTCAATGTCTCTAAGAATCGTAAAAACGGTTTCTTTATGTTCAATATTTAAAAAGATGGTGTCCAGCTGAATTTCGCATATCCCCACCTCATACGAATCACGACCCAATTCAATGTGCTTGTGGAGCTCTGTTACAAAGTTGGCTAGTGTGTTGTTAGGGTGTACAGACAGGGACGAGGAGGACGGGAGTGTGACGTAGAAATGGTTAGGAGCCATGTTGCATACTATTTAAGCTTCATTATTGCATCAGCTTTTATATAGGTGTTGAAGCTTTCTGGGTACCCTAGCCATTTCACCAGGTACATTTTTCTCTTTCCTGAACCTTTGCTTCCTAAAATGTTCTCAATTTTAAACACATTTTTTCCTAAATTAAACGCAACTTTCTGCAATTCCTCGCGGTAAAAACCTCCTGAGATTTCTTCCCCATTCAAATCTTCAATGTAATACATCATTATCTCACCTTTAGGTCTCAGCCCTAACTTTAAAAATCTCGCGTGTCCATCCTTGCTCAAATCCCTTTGCGAATTTGTTCCCCGAACGCGACAGCCTTACATAATCATTGATTTTGAAGCGCGCAGAGTGTGGTGGTGGTGGTTATGGAAAAACCACAACATGGTATCGTATGTGATACCTTTATTTCATAATTAAATATAAATTATTAATTAATTGAATTAATTATCTATACAAAATTGGCTCGGGATTGTTGACATAGCCTAATGGGAATGAAATGATTGCCATACATACATAGAAACCGTATGTAGGCGTCGGTCTGCATAACCACGTGAAACCTTCATTTATTTCACGTGAAACGAAATTTTCCATTTGCTAACCCATGCAAAATACAAGGGAGAAAGAGTCAACAACCTTTGCCAAATCAGCAATTTATACAGAAATATGAAGATATATTAAAGGAATAGCCTCAGGGCTGTTTATGTTACAGCAAACGCTTTAAACAGGGAGGATGTCTAAAATCCTCCCTCAAGTTCTGAGTGAATTCCTTATAATATAAAACCTAATGACTATAAAAGGGTAGGCCTATTCCTTCAGGGGTTAATAAGTGATTGCCTATATTAGTAACAAAGTGTTAATTCGTCGTGTAACTCCATCGTGGCGGCCCTACACCGAAAAAGATCGTAACGCCCTGCATCGAAGCAAACTAAGATCCATCAAAATTAAGGTGAGGCAATTTCATTTTCATTCTAGGGCGTCTAAAATCCCGACGCTAAAATTACCATAAACAATTAAATATAAAGAGGTCCTTTAAAGACCTACATATTCATAACTCTCTAACGAAAATATATAGGGCTTTTGTCGTTCACTCTCTACTGAAATCTGCTGGACATTTCCAACGGAGGAGGGTAACAGGCAATCAACCCAATGCCCTATATAGTTTTTCACAGTGGTGATCCATCTCTTCTCGGGAGCGTACCTCTTTCTAAAACTTCGTTAGGTGTTGTCCCAATCGTGCGATGGTGTGAGCGGTTGTAGGATGATGCCAATGATTCCAGAATGTCTAGAAATCTGTATGTGTTTTTATGTGTAAAATAACGGTGCATGCGTTCCTTTATGGTGCGCTGAACTCTTTCAGCTAAAGAAGCCTTATGTATAGAATTGGTTGTGTAATAGCTGATATTAAACTCTGTCAACATGTTCTGAAAAGCACGGCCTATAAATTCCTTCCCCATATCCGTACAAAAATAGCCAGGAACCCTGTTTTCTTTTAACATTAGCGTTTTGGTGGCTTTAGCTACTGTTTCAGGTGATTTATTTTTCAGAGGAACTAGCCACAGATATCTAGAGAATACGTCTATTATGAATAGAATGTAGCGGTAACCATCGTTATACACAGAATATCTTTGCATGTCTGTTAAATCTGCTTGCCAAATAGAATCAATCGAGGAAGCCGTTGTCTTGGCTGTTTTAAACCTTTTTCTCACAGGCTTATGAAGCGTATAAGCGTCCTGCTCCCTCAAAAATCTTTCAACATCTTTTTTTCCTACTCCGTAAACACTTCTGTACAGTCTATCTACGCCGCCGTAAGAGGATGGGTTAGAAATGTCATAATAGCGTTTAGTTAATACGTTAGCCATTTGCGTATTTTAGAGGCACGTGGGTACGGTTGGTTTAACCTCTTCTTGCTCCTCTTCAAAGGTGTTACCGCCGGGGGTGACGGCTCCTTCAACTGTGTCACATGCGTTGCATGTTCCAAGTCTTTTAACCTGTTCAGATTTCCTATCAACGTTTTAGGGACATTTATTTGTTGTAGTCTTGCTTTAATATGCTTCCATCCTGATGGTGATGGCCTATCCCACTTTCTCACCAGATCATGGACAATGTCTACGATATTCGATCCCTGTACCTTTGATCCTTCCACAATGAGCTCGCCTGTATCGGTCCATTGTATGGCTGGATCCTCATTCAATAGATTATAAAGACTTAAGCCTTTACTCATCAATGTATGTGGGAGGGTGCTTTTTAATACATGTTCGATATGTTGTGTGGCTAATCTTTTTGGTTGGTCAGCTGTATCGTCGGGCACAGATCCTATGTCGCCATGTCCATCGTCCCCCGTGCTGTGCCTAATAACCACAGGAATCTCTGTAGGGCTCTTATAATTTTCGTACTCGTGAAGAAATTTCTGCAGAGCTTCTTGGTATAAGATTCTTTTCTCATCAGGTGTTTTTTCACTGTTTAATAGGGCCAGCAATTCGCTTTTCATTCTTTTAAGTCTGCTTTTACGGGGATCTAGATCCGTGTCTGGATTCCTTTGCAGTGAAGCGTACACCTCGTGGGGAATCACTACCACTTTCTTCATTATATTAATCTAGTCAGTAAAGGACCCAAAACTGAAAATAAGATGGGGAGAAATGACCCTCCTGTTTGTACAATAATTCGTTTTTTCTTCGCTACAGTTTGACTTTTACGAGCGAGTGCACGTATTATGTTCTTGTAGCGGCGTAGGCGAGCCTTCTGATGGGTTTTCATTGATACATTGCAATTTATAACGTTAAGACAGATTTCACAGATGCATTTTAAAAAGTCGGCGTCTATATTTTTAATAAACATCTGCTGCATTGCCCTGGGCAGTCGATGATAGATTTTTATTAATTCACGGTATTTCTTTAGTCTCTTTGTCATTCTGGAATATACACCGTTTCAGGCTCGTTTGGAAATATATTCGTTCGTAGAAGCACTCTAAACGTGTTTCGCGGATGAAGGTCGCAAAGCAAATATCCGTAACGCGTGCTTGTAGCTTCTTTATAAACTTCCAAAAACTCCTTACGCTGATTCGAGAACATTTGATTAGCTAATACCCCAATTTGTGATACATCTCTACGGTGCGCGAATAAGACTAGATATTGCGTATTTAACGACACATCGCGTATGTATCTATTTTTGAAAAATAGATTCTGATTGATGAAGAACACGCTTATGTTAAGATGGTGGGAGAATACTGTAAATGTCTCGGCAAACGTTTTATCCATCTCCAGCATGAGATCGTCAATTACAATGATTGTATGTTCATTTCCCTTTAACGAATTAACGTCATATACGCCTTTGTGGAACAAAATATCATCTTGGTACTCGTTGAACACTGATTGATACGTCGAATAGCACCATATAAGTTTATGCACAAATTTCGAGAACATCTCTCCCTTTTCTTTAATGATTTTAAGCATAAACACAGTTTTACCACATCCTGTAGGTCCAGATATAATACATGTGGATGGGCTCGTGAATCTGAATTTTTCTACAGAGTCCATTTCTAACACGTCACACTCCTAAGTGGGTCATTTACAAAATATTACAAATTTTGAGTGCTGTTCCTTATATTTTGCTTTCTTCTCCCACAGAACCGTGAATGACGATGAGGTAGAGCACCCCATCATTGACATTACGGACGACCTCGACGACAGTGTAGTTGTGATCTCCCCTGCCAACGAACCCTCACCAGCGATACCGGTAGCACGTCCAAAGCGGAGGTGTGAGAACTCCACGTCAGATATAAAGCGACCGAAATACGCGCCTGTTGCAGCAGTAATAGAGCCCCAACCCTCAACCTCTTACGCAACAATCCCCCCAGCAGCACCTCCCGCTAATATATCCCCTTATTCATCCGCCACAGTTGCCCCCCGTTCTGTTAAGTCTACAATAATAGATCCCCAACCCTCAACCTCCTAAGCAACAGGCCCCCCATCAGCACCTTCCGCTAATATACCCCCTAATTCATCCGTCACAGTTGCCCCCCGTTCTGTTGAGGATGCTATAACGATCGAATTGGTGCGATCCGCAGCCCCCACCCCAGCCTTGACTAGAAATCGGTATAGAGTCAGGGTCGACCCTAGAGCCATGTATAGCAATGGAATTGAGCGCGGGCTACGCCGGGTTGTACAGCGTATTGTAGAGTTTGCTCTTCAGAATCGCGACGAGCGTGAAGTCAGGACGAGTCTGTCCTTTGGATTCGGGTCAGATGACGGTGATGTAGACGATTATTGGGTGATAGTGCCATTTAGACGTTTGGCGGCTGAAGATGTAGAATATATATTAGGCCGTATAATGCAAGCCGCCCAAAGTAGTATAGCCTTTAATATGGACAACTTCACGGTAAATATTGACGTGTATTCCGTGTTGCGGGTCATAGTGCCATACCGTATACTCTTAACTTCAATTCTCCGACTATTTACCGAAAGCATATAAACGTCGATCGTGGTTGCGGCTTTATAGCAGTACTCTTAGCACGTATGTTTACTGTACAAAATACACAGGCCCCAAAAATTTGGTTGCCTACGGTCGTGGAGCGTGCCCGTAAACTAGCTGTAGACTGTGAACTTGAATTTGACTGTAATATGGGTCCTGAAGAGCTGAGAAGGGTAGAACAGGAAATGAATGTCCGTATAGTTGTATTTGGGCTGGATGATCGTCGTAGGACTGTGTATGTTTTTAAAAGCTGTGTGAGAGATCGTACAAGACCCCTACTTATTTTAGGATTGTCAGGGACAACGTATCTCCCCATCCGTAATATAAGGTGGCTTTACGCGAGTTATGACAAAAGTCGAAAATATGGGAGACATCATGATTTGTGTAAGGGGTGCCTCGAGTTTGCGGATGATATTGTGAGACATTGTAAAGAATGTCACATGGTATGTGAGCAGTGTAAAAGCACCAAATGTGAAAGCCGTGTAGTTGATGCTGAGAAGAGAGACTGTGATGTGTGTAGACGCACATTTTTCAATAATAGCTGTTTTGATTTCCATAAATCAATTGGCACGTGCAGGAAAATGAGAATCTGTGAATGTGGTATGTTTCACACAATGGATAATTGGGGAAATTTAAGCACAAGTGTGACGTAATTCACTGTCCTACATGCCAGGAGGAATATAAGGCGGATGGAGTAAAGCATGTATGTTATATGAAAGATGCTAAGCCTAAAAATAACCCTTGTATAACTGTATACTACGATATAGAAACATATACGAACGCTGAAACCAAAGAGGTAATTCCACATTTACTTGTGAGCCAGACCATCTGTGATGAGTGTATGGGTATCGAATGTGACGAGTGCCCCAAATGCGGTAAACGGACAAACGTTTTTAAAACGAATGTCCGCGATAGTCCTGTGAAACTATTTGTGTCCTATATTGTCAAGTTAGCCGACAAGTTCAAAAAAATGACTGTGTATATTCTCGCCCATAACGGGGCAAAGTTTGACACGCAGTTCCTTTATAAGGAGTTGCTTGAACACGAATCCTCTGAGATATTTACAGGTGATCCATTGAAAAGAGGCAACAAATTAATACAGATGCAGATAAGAGGCAATGTACAATTTAAAGATACTTTATTATTCACACCTTGTAAATTAGCAAAGCTACCCAAGGTGATGGGAGTAGCAGCTGAAGTTTCCAAAGGATACTTCCCTTACACTTTCCTCACCAGCGAGACTTTAAACTACGTAGGCCCACCACCGCCCAAACATTATTTTGACTGTATGGATGAACGTGAAGACTTTGATCGATACTACAACAGTTTTAATGAAAGTAACCCTTATAATATAGCTGATGAATGTGAGCGTTATTGCGTGAATGATGTGCGCGTGCTTAGAGTATGTTTCCAGGCCTTTAGAAGGATGTACATAGCCCGTTTCAAATGCGATCCACTGCAAGTCGCAACCACCATCGCATCATTATGTTTTACGGTGTTCAAGAATAACTTCATGCCTAAAGACACCTTAGCCATTATTCACCGAAACAACCCCCGCAGTTACGGACACAAGGCTATTTACTGGCTCATACACCTACAGCAACAGACAGGTGTATACATAAAGCACGCCCGCAACACGGGTGAAGTACCCATTAAGATTAATGGACGTGTTTTTTGGGTTGATGGGTTAAGTGAAAACCGTGTCACTGGTGTGAAGACTGTGTACTCCTTTAACGGTTGCTGGTGGCATGGATGCCCCCGTCCTGAGTGCGGAATCGCCGGAGATATCCACGGTAATCTCCTGCCGACTGTCTTGCATGGACCCGCACCCGCGATCAACTTATAGGATCACAGTTCACTCACAAAGTCTTGTGGGAGCATGAATATGATGCACGGATGGAGACAGACGAGGTGTACCGTGAGGAAATAAACACGATCAAGCGTTCAATGGTGCTGGATCCTCTCAAATGTGGTGATAGCTTGTTTGGAGGACGTACAAATCCATTCAGACTATACTTTCCACCTACGGAGGGCGTGAAGCTCCATTACTACGATTTCTGTTCTTTATACCCATACGTGATGAAGAACAATCCGTACCCCGTGGGCGCTCCTGAGAAACTGGTGGGACCTAACCTGCCATCCATCAATGAATTTTCAAGAAATTTGAATGATCGTTACTTTGGGCTCTCTTTCGTAGACGTACTCCCCCCACGCAATTTATGGATGCCAATCTTACCTGTCGTTATCGACGACAAGCTCATGTTTCCCCTGTGCGTGAAGTGCGCGGAAGAGGATAACGGCGATTGTAACCATATACCCCACCAGCGTAAGATCAGAGGCGTATATACAAGTCCTGAGCTGGCCCTAGCCGTACGCCATGGTTATAGAATACTGAAGATACATGAGGTGTGGAGGTTTCAGAAGCTACCCAACCTTTTCACACCATATATAAACGCCTTTTTGAAGGATAAGGTTGAGGCATCAGGGTATCCGCGAGGAGTTGATACCGAAGATGAAAAGTCTGCCTATATTCAACGTTACCGCGACCGCGAAGGTATACAACTTGATCGTGCCCAAATTGTAAAGAATCCTGGCAAGCGCTTTAGTGCAAAGTTGTGTCTAAACAGTCTATGGGGAAAATTTGCGCAGAATACCGGCAAAGGGAACATTCATTTGGCACAAAGTTATAGTGATGTCTGGGATTATGCCAATGCTCCCGATAAAGAGGTCATGGAGATCGTGAATGTAGGTAATACTTACATAATAAAGTACAACAACACTGAATTGGCCACAGATACCTCAAGGGTTACAAACATACCTGTGGCCAGCTTCACAACAGCCTACGCCCGTATAAAACTTTGGGGTCTATTGCATTCTCTTGGGCGGAGAGTATTGTATGCCGATACAGATAGCGTGATATTCACAGAGAGGGAGGGTGAATACATGCCCGCTATTGGGGAGTTCCTCGGCGAACTCACTGATGAGATCAAGGATGAGTATGGGGACAACGCATACGCCGACTCTTTTGTCTCAACAGGACCTAAAACTTATGGGGTACGGGTCAGGGTGGGGGAGGAAATGAAATATATCGTGAAGGCAAAGGGTATTACGCTCAACCATGCGAATCGGCGGGTTGTTAACTTTGAATCGTTGAAGGATCTAGTATGTTTGGACGATGATGAGGGCGAACAAACCCCCAACTAATTGTAGGCACCCACAATTTTCGGGCGCAGAAGCTGGGGGGCGTGAAGGAACTTAGGGGTACGAAGGTGTGCCGTAACACCTATAGGAAACGTTACCAGTTACCTGGTACCTATGATACCGTACCCTTTGGATACCATAACGTATGATGCTTCTATTGTTAACTCACACGTATTTGTCTTGTATATAATCGTATCTATTGATTTATTACACGTATTTGTAAATATATATATAACTTGAATATCTCGTTTATTAAATCGTATTTGTAAATATATATATATATAACTTGAATATCTCGTTTATTAAATAAATCATGTTTCAATTAGCGTTTCACTTTCTCCTTTGTGTGTGTGTGTGTGTGTGTGTGTGTGTGTGCAGGTGAAAGTTCTAAGCTCCGCCCACTGTAAGACCGTGAGTCATGCTACTATCTGGGAGTCCCTGCGTGGTCAGTCGACTGCAGTAAGCCCGAGAGATCAGACGTGTATTCAGAAGAAATCAGACGTGTATTCAAATGGCTACCTTTAATATTGCTTGTACAACGTTTATGAAATGGTATTCAGCAAAGTGCCAGGATGTGGTGGATACCGAAAAACTTCCTATTCCTCCCTCCTATGTCTCTTTTAAAAACACATTGGATTGTGCGAAGTTCCAAGATGTACAAATACTCTACGGATGTTCTGGTGAGACCGTTGAAGGCTTTCGTTGCACAGACGATGTGCTGAAGTATGCTGCAGAGCTAAACTTTATAAAGTCTCACATATACCGTGAAGTAAAAGAAACAACGCGTGCAGAAGAGAAGCAGCAGGTATGGATAATGAGTCTTGCGGATGGGTGGTGTGACAAGCGGTATTACGTCATGCTACACCATGTCGATTACTCATACCCTACGACTGAAAATGTGAATCTCGTGATCATGGACAATCTTAAGTATTTTTATCACTATATTAATGTATATCATGATGAGGTTCGTAGTGAGGTTGTGGCTAGTTCCCTGCGTGAGTTTTTAACAGACTTTAGAGACGAGTATCGTTTGATGGGCAGAAAGGAAAAATATGAGCATATGTTCCTCTCAAATAGTGCGCCGGAGTGTGAAGATGTTTAGTAAAACATAAAATGTGCCTAGTTCTTACCTGAGGTAAACTGTCTGGTGCGTAGGCTGGTAGTGATGAAATTAATTCTTGTACCGGAAAAACAAATATGTACAACAATTCGGTACGACTCGCGGATCATACGAGTTCGACAACCCCATTCACGTATCATCGAGTCAGCCGCCCGTCGAACCGTTCCTGCCTACCTGCGTGCCTCACACGGCTCATAGTTATCTCAGAGCTTGAGCCGAGTGGACGTGCGCTCCTCGAATACGATGGAACTTCCTTTGAGCAGCATTCTCAACGCCTCGTACGATGTGTCCGTGACGAAATCGTTGCGCGTGTTCAGGCGTAAATCCGGTACCGTTAGCTATGTACTGGAAACGGAATGTAGACAAACAAACAAACGGGTTTATTTAAGTGTCGAGGAGATGAATAGAATCTTCGTGATAGTTGAGAAGTGGAGTGAAGATCGTTATAAAATACCTGCTAACGTAGGTACAAGAAGAGAGCAGATTAGTGACGCACCCTCATACGCCGTTGTATGTACGTTGTGTATAAATAACGATCGGCCGTGCATTGATATACGGCTGATGTGGAAGAATGCTTCTGATAATAACGCTCTTGTTCCTACGCGAAACCGTTTCATCCTCGACAGAATGTTTGAAATCGTCGGATTCCGCAAGCTGAAACCTATATTAGACGCGCGTGTTACGGATATGCTTTATTTTGATACAGTACTTGAATACGCATACACCGCTCTGCTCGATGGGTTTACCGAGTGTAGGGCTGGTGAGAATGGTCTAGTGCTGGACGTTTATTTAAAAAGTTTAGACTCTTTGAAATACCATGAACTTTGGTACAAAGCAATTGATCGGTACAAGGCTGAGCTCACCTACACCGTTCACCCTGAAGAACTATTTCTTTATATAACGCGCAGTTGTCGTAACGATTTAGAAGATTATTTCAATTGCCGCTATGTTGAGTGAGTTCACGATTGAAAAGCTCGAGTCGGTAGAAATAAACCCTCGATTGGAAAAGCGTGTTTATAAACTTGTGTTTAATAATGTAGCTAACGATGAACTCTTTGTGCGTGCTTTTGATTGTATTCTAGACGTATTTAAAGATGATTTACCAACCGGTTGTAAAGTGGGAACAAAAATAGTACTGAACGATATGAAAGCCCTTCATATCGAATACAGGTTTCCCTATACTTTAAGCGGTGAAATATTATTAAGCCGCATATACTGCGTAATGCAGAGCAATAATGATGTAATTGTAAACTCGATTAAATGCGAGTTTAATATTTTGAAAAAAAAGTGAAATGTATTTATATATTTTGCGTGATATTTCTCCTGTACTGTTATGATTATATACATATTTCTATTATTATTGAAATGTATTTATATATTTTGCGTGATATTTCTCCTGTACTGTTATGATTATATGCATATTTCTATTATTATTGAAATGTATATTTATTTCTATTTGAAATGTATATTTATTTTATATATCTCCATAATTGTGTGTATATATTTCCTGTACTGTTATGATTATATGCATATTCCTCAATTATTATTGAAATGTATATTTATTTTCTATATATTTATAATAAAAAGAATGATGCAATGTTGTTTTACTTAATTCTAATTGTTACGCCTTCTAAACCTACTACCGGTATTCTAAATGTATACAATGGTATCGCTAAAAAGTGGTATCTGGCAACTGAATACATGGCACGAAATCTTTTAATTGGAGACAACTCACCATAATAATGCTAAAAAGTGGTATCTGGCAACTCAAGCCATTTACTTCTAAGCCAACTGCTGATTAGGAGTCTATAATAATGTATACAATGGTATCGCTAAAACGGTATCTGGCAATAATAATGCTAAAAAATCTGGCAACTCAAGCCATTTACGTCTTCTAAGCCAACTGGCTGATTAGGAGTCTATAATAATGTATACAATTATATATATATATACGGGTTTGGGGAATGACAATCGTGTGTTTTGATTTTTCCGTAAATTTTCTTTTCATTTGGAGTGAAGGGAGACTTATCAGGGATTGGGGGGAAGGTCTCTCAACCAGCAGGTGTTCTTCGAAAATATAAAGATGTCATTAGTCGTCCGACCCCGTTATAGCGGATTGTGTTTTGGTTAATTTCAATTGATTAATTGCTTTAGATTTCGTTTTTTTAAATTTTCTTCGCAGGGGATTGGGGGGAATGAGGCTCGTGTGTTTCGTAAATTTTCATTTCGTTTCGTTATTCGTGACTTAAATATTTATAATAAAAATTAAGTGTGTAAAAATTATTTATTTAATAAACAGAATTTAATTGGATTCATCTACCGTCATATAAATATATATTGTGGTACACTATTTAAATGGATGATTAATATATGGTTTTTGCTATCTGAAATACATGGCGCTATCTGGCAACTGAATACATGGCGCTATCTGGCAACTGAATACATGGCGCTATCCGGCAACTCAGCCAGAATAGAGGTTTATAAAAGACCGAGAGACGACTGACGGAGTCATTACAAGGCTGGCTCTTTCTGGCCCTTTGGGAAAACCCCTTAGAGGCCTCTTAGGTTAGGTAAACGAAAATAGCTTGGGGGAGAACTCCGCCTCCAAGTTGTATGCCTTGCAATCAAAGGCAACTACTCTCTCTCTCTCCTGCAGGTGTACCCCTCCCCCCCTTGGCTCAGCCAACTGGCTGATTAGGAGCCTATAAAACAACGCCTACTCGGCTTAAGTCTTAATATGCACTTGGCTCCTGCCAGGTGAACACTTCTCCTCCTTTCTCTCCTCCTTTCTCTCCTCCTTTCTCTCCTTTCTGGCCCCTTGGGGGGAATAGCTTGGGGGAGAACTCCGCCTCCAAGTTGCATGCCCCTTGCAACCCCGGTTGGCAACAAAGGGCAGTACTCTTTTTTTCTTTTTTCCCCTTTTTTTCCCTTTTTTTCCCTTTTTTTGCAACACCCCCTTTGCAACACCCCCACCCCATTTGCAACAACCCCACCCCTTTGCAACATTACGTAATCACTTGCAACATTCCTGCACTCTAACCTTTTGCGGCTATACTACTAAGCTCATCTTATACTTATGCAGTTGTTGGTCCATCAAATAACTTCAACTTTAATTCATCACCTTCTCTTTGCCACCCATTTCCATCTGGTGAAGACATATCTGGTTTAGCAACGTGAGCCAACATCCAAATGCGGGTCTGAAATGATGCTCTCTTAAAGTGTTGAAGAAAGTTAGGTTCTGATGGGGGTAGTTTGTGTAATGGTACATTCTTGTCGGCAAGGCGGACTCTCAGAAGATTCAAGTCATTATGTTCTTTTTTATATACATCCTTTGGATCGTATAGACTGCAACAAACTGTCGGGCTGCATGTTCTGCCCCAACTGTGTTGTCAGTACCCAAACTACCAAGGAGTGGAATCGAACCTTTCTTCTTCTTTTCCACATTTTCTTTTTTCCTATGCCACAGAATGATGAGACGCTATCACATCCTGTCAAAGCGTGCATGGCGGGAAGTAGACTAGAAACCACATGACTTAATTCATTGCATATGCTGTGAACAGGAATGTGGTATGTATATGTGAACTGCGATCTTGCATTCTTTTAAGCTCATCTTTTCCTAGGGCAGTTAAAAAACGTCGAAGATGATTATAGCTTATAGTGAAACCATGGACATGGAAAATGTCTATTATATCTCGTTTTCCATGATCATGATGGAGTTGCGCTGCAAGTCCTAGATGAAGGGGGGTTATAATATAATTTTATCGAATAACACTTTCTGCAAGAGCTAAGACTTTACGTTGTAATTTTTCTGCTGGCTGGTAATTTGAATCACACGATTCAAATGCCTCTTTCTCAGCAACCAGAGAAACGCCTTCTGTAAAAGTGCTGGAACAAATTCTTTAGATGTTTTCAGGCCGATTTCAGCAGCTGTGTAGTATTCAGTTGGCTTTTCAATTTGTGTTATTTCCAGTGCTGTGCTCGTTACTTTATAAATGTAATGCCGTTACCGTTACCGTTACTACAGTCTAAATGTAACACCGTTATCGTTACAGTTACCATTTTAAAAAAGTAACGAGTAACGACACCGTTACTCGTTACCGTTACTTTTAATGAAATGTAAATATATTATATATATGCATAGGTATATTATAATTTATATATACATAAAATATTATATTATATAAACATTCGTTTGTACGAGTGTGTGTTGGTTTGTATCCACTGGTTAATGCATAGGCTATGAAGTCTGTGCATGCCTTCATTGCGTTGTTATGACTTATAAGGCATAATATTTAAAAAAGTGAAACAAAATTACAGCAAGATTTATTACTAGGAATTGCAACATAACAGAGGATGTAGCATACTATTGATACTAATTTACTAATGCTAGAATATACCAGGAAAGTTTAGTTTTGCAAAACAATAATACAAAATACTAAATAAATGAATCAAATGAGTTATTGTGCATGACAATGATAACTGAAATTTATTAGCTAAGAAAACAAGCTTCTCAAAAGTTGCATCTAAGAGCGAGCCTCGTTTCGGACGCAGTATCTCCTTCCGTGCTGAAAAAATCCGCTGAACAGCGGCACTAGATGGTATAGGAGTGTTAACTTTAATAAACATATTTTTAAAGTTAGTGGATAGGAAGGATGCAGAGCTAACGTGCCATGAAGGCCCAGATGAGAGGAATGACGAAACCTGTTGAACTTACAGTAGGTCCCTCCCTGCTCCAGGGTTCTTCGCCTTTTTACTTTGACAGTGCTGTCAGTGTAGGGGGAGAGGGTGGATGGGGGTAGGCTGCCCGCATGCCAACGGCCAACATGCACATTGCACAATACACACCTCGCTCATAGTGAAGGGACAAATTTTTAACGGTTAATGAATAATGAATGAGGATCGAAAGACACTAATTGCGAGCTACGATAAAAAAGTAACGAGTAAGACTAACGAATGTATTTCCCTAAAAAAGTAACGTCGTTACTGAAAGAGTTACTTGATTTGAAGTGTAACGCCGTTAGCGTTACCGTTACTAAAAAAGTACCGCGTTACGTAACGGCCGTTGCTTGTAACGCGTTACTGTCCAGCTCTGGTTATTTCTTGTCTAAGCATATCAATGGCAGAATGAAGCAAGCTTTCTGATTTCATTGGAACATTTGATTGTTCTTCAGCAGAACCAAGTGTCATCTCATTAGAGTTGAAATCTTTCAGTTGAGCAAAGGCTCTGACAGCATCTCCTAAGCTGACACTGCTACTGACAACAATGCTTGACTTGGATTGTCCTCAGTAGCATGGGCGCAAAAGGAGAGTGCAATGCAATTGCAAATGTTGATCAATGTTGCAAAGGAAATATTGAAAGAGGTTAAGCAACAAAGGGAATGCTGCAACAATGGGAGGGGGAATGTTGCAAGATGTTATGCAACAAGGGGGGGAAATGTTGCAAGGGGTTGTGCAAGAAGGGCTATGCAACTATGAGGGAGAAGGTGAGACGCCTCACCCCCAGAGCGATTTACCTAACCTAAGAGAAAGAGAGGAGAAGGAGAGAGGAGTGTTCGCTTGACAGGGGCCTCGCATATTAAGACCATCCCAGCGCTTGCTGTTTTATAAGCCCCTAATCAGCCAGTTGGCTTAATCCGCCAGTTGACAGTGTATACAACGTTTGGACAAATGCACGTACACTCCGCCTATACGCACATAAAATATTAAACACACACAACTATATGCTCGATTATATGCGCCGGGTTCGAGACCCGGTGACGGTGCATCCTTCCACGGTTGGTAGATAAATGGGAACCCTGGTTATCCTAGTGGTTGCTGGTTAAGCTGTAGGTCTGAGGTGGAGTGTAAACATCCTTCCACAGTTGGTAGATAAACGGGAAACCAGGGTATCCTAGTGGGTCATGTTTATCTGTTTGTTTATTTCCCTCTCTCTCTCTCTCTCTCATATATATATATTTTTGTTTTCAGAGGAATTGGCCACAGATATCTAGAGATAATTGGGAACCCTGGTTATCCTAGTGGTTGCTGGTTAAGCTGTAGGTCTAAGGTGGAGTGTAAACATCCTTCCATGGTTGGTAGATAAATGGGAAACCAGGGTATCCTAGTGAGGCTCCCGTTAAACTGTGTTGCAACACTCGGTCATGTTTATCTGTTTGTTTATTTCCCCCTCTCTCTCTTTCTCTCTCTCTCTCTCATATATATATAATATATATATATACACACACACACACACATATATATATATATATACATATACATATATATATACACACACACAATTATATTAAAAATCGTTCTGAAAATTGTGGAGTTTAGTGGCAACAGTTTGGCGGAAACGATAGATAATAACGATTTTAAAATTCCAATAAATAAACGTCTTTCCGCAGGAGTTTATTTCGAAATCATAAACTCTGGGGGTTAATGAATCGCATCCACCACCCATCTCTGTAATTTTTTTAAAATTTATTTTACGACATTGTATCGTGCGCTAGCGCAGGACACCATAAAATTTACAACTACGCTCCTTCACGGCCACTTAATTTTTAAAAATTAATTTCCAGTTTATGGCGATTTATTTTTCAAAGGAAATAATAAATTTTCCGAATCTATTTTAGATGGAGTATACCATAAACCGTTTTACAAATTTATTTTCTAGCATCGTTAAGCCTCTCATATATAAGTGGTTGTTCCCTTCTCCACCCAACTCATCGGAGCCCCAGAAAACAAGATTTATAAACAATGCGTTTCTCTCCACGGCTCTGGAACGGGCAAGATATATTTGACACGCCCCAGATTTCACGGTGCAGCCAATTACAACCTTGTGGGCGGAGCTCAGGACCTCTGCTTGGTGAATGGCATCACTCACGCATTGTTCCGCCCAAATTTTACCGATAGCCAGTAGGAAACTCGCGAATTGGATATTGTGGGATGTTCACAGTTACGACCCGTCTATAAAAGGGGGCATTTTCATCACAGGCTTCCAATTCAGTTGTTTTTATCGAACAGTGCTTTTGAAATACCTCGCCATGAGCCAATCGCCGCAGCTCTACTTCTCTCCGGATTTGTTTGAAGATAGAGATGCCTCATCGCTGTCTACAATTTATCTTTTCAACGCTGTAAACCTGAATGAACTTCTATCCACGCAGACTGTTGCAGAAATTTGTGACAGCGAGAATGATTTTCTCGCTAACGACTTCACAGAGATGTAAGTAATTACGTAATAATTTGTGATTATCTACAACGTTTCATTCATTGCAAGTAATATATTTTTAAAATTCGTAATAAAAGATGTGAAAGGATATCAGCCCAGCGGTCGAGGCCCGGTCTCTATTCATATATATATATATATATAATATTATATATATATATATATATATATATATATGTTCCTCGGTGTGTATTTTGATGAAAAACAATAGGTTCTTAATCAATGTCCATTCTGTGTCGCCATCGTGATTAGTTCGGTGTGTATATATATATATATATACACACACACACACACACACACGTATATATATATATATATATATATATATATATATATACATATATTTACGGTGTGGTTGTAATAACACACTTCTACTCACATTTTATCGTAATTTATAGAAAGTTCTACTTTAGAATTTTAGAAATGTAAAAACTTTTAAGATTACCCGGTGCTTACTTTTGAAACATGTCAGGATATCTGCTTTGTGATTATAATTTGCCAGGTATCCTAATCATCATTTTCTCTTATTGTAACTCTTTAATTAAACTTTAATTTAATTTAAATTTGGAAGTATGTGTCAACAACCCGATGTGTAGTACACTCAGCTAATCTTCCTTTTGAACTGTAAATTAGTGTACTTTTAACGCCTTGTAGCTGTCTCTCTCTCTCTCTCTCTCTTCATATATATATATATATATATATATATATATATATATGCACACCTCTGTGTGCATTTTGGTGAAAAACAATAGATTCTTAATTAATGTCCATTCTGTATTGCCTTCGTGATTATTTCGATATATATATATATATATATATATATATATATATATATAGAGAGAGAGAGAGAGAGAGAGAGAGAGAGAGAGAGAGAGATATTTACGGTGTGGTTGTAATAATACACTTCTACTCCATACATTTTATCGTAAATGTTTCATTAGCGGGTATCCTCAATCATAGCCTAGTTTGCATTAGCACTGAGCTATGATTTCTGAACACAAAGCGATTTATGAAAAATGGACTTTAATTAAAAAGAATTAGTATGAACTAATCATGTTAATTTCTCCTTAAAGGACCGATACGGAGCTCGAATATGTTATATCAACTTTTCGTGACAGCTTTGATGAAAGGGAAATAAATTATTTGGAGATTTTACCGCGCAGCCCGCCCATGGGCCTGAATACAGAGGTCGAGGTATTGGCTCACATCCGGTCCAACGAATGCCAGGTCATCGAGGAACTAATGCAAGTTTTTTTGGAGGTTTAAAACAAAACACATTGTATTTTCAGTTAATTTATTAAATGGTAGAAAACATGTACAAAGCGGCTTACAGAACTAGTGTCCATTAAATAAGCCTTAATGGAGACATTTTACAAATGTATATACACCATTACACAATATAGATACAATTATATATACACAAGTAAAATTTTACACAACACAATGGGTGCGAACATATGGGAACCTTTTTTTAATTTTTCTGCATATCGTTTCATCATTTATTTCAGTGTCGCACTAAAATAGATTGCAAACCAATGAACCCCCTCATCCCCCGCAATGTCGGTGTTCACGATAATCCCATACCAATCTCTCGTAGTTGACAATTTCAATAGTTCATTCTTTGCAAACACGCCGATAAATTTGGAGCGTGTGATTCGGTCACTTTTCATTACTCTCTGGAGTGTATTCGCGTCCATTTTAAAAGTCTGTGACCACGTTCCTGAAACGGTCAACTTCTATTAGAGCCTGTAATTCGAGGTACACGAGTACGCTAATAGGCGCGTCTATAGGGTTGGCAAATTCCAACCTGACTGAGATGTTCCCACTCTGTTGTGGACTTAAGTGTGTGTTTACGCAAGCAGACAAGTCAGGGGTAATATCATATGAATAAAGGTTAAATTCTTCCACAAATTCTTTCTGCGTTACGCCAAACCCAAGCTCGTCACAGGCACCAGCATTATGAGCCAGACTACTATAAGCTCTCGCGCAAAGCGGGAACACAGCGTCTGATGAGTAATTAGCAATCATAGGCCCCCCTAATGCGACGCCATTTACCTATAGTTATATTTTTAAGGCCGAAATTCTCGAATTCAAAGGAGCTCTTTTTATATTTCCCATTCGTCGAAGCGTGATCTTGCATTCCAATTAATATCCTTTTAGGTAGAATTCCCAGGGCCACGTTTTCTAGCTGCTTCGAGGCCAACCTGGTGGGCACCTTGTATAGTTTAATCTGTACTCTGTTAATTGGGTATTTTACTGTTGCGTGTAGTAAATTTTTTTCAATTTCTACATATTTCGGGGAACTTAATTTCACTCGCCGTACATGTAAATATGTCTCCATGATGTGAATCACAACGGGTTTTGCGCCCTCTTGTTGATCAGGTCCCAGATTTATGCAGATCTCAGGACTCGTGCGGTTGAGCTTTAGTTTCAGGTCGACGCCGTTCATAAGCAGTTTCTCCTGGAACGTGAAGTCTGTATGAAGACACCCAAAACACTCGTATATCTTTTTTAAAATTTTTAAATTTATCCTTTATACTACTTTCATCTTTAGTCTGATAATAGCCCTTGGCGGTTAAAAAGGTGTCCTTCGCTTCTTTTGAAAAGGTGAGGACAATTTCCAGATAGGCTCGTAGGTGATAATAGTTCGTTCCTGCCGAGATGTTAACTTGATTTAAATACACCTCACACTGGCTGAATATGGAGTGTAGAAAGTTAGTTTCAGGGTATGCAGAGTAACTATCATCGCAGTCCGTTCCATCTGAATGGGCTGTATGCAGTTTAGCGTACATGTGCATGCAGCTCGAGTCAAAAAGTAAGGGCCTGAGCTGGGTATCACGAATTCTATAGGGGCACTCGGCGAACTAATTGTGTTTAATGGGTTAATTGTAATAAAGTCGTTTTGCTCAATAGAGACCTGAGTAGGGGGCATATCAAAGAGGGACAGTTCCGATTTACAGCATTGTGAACTACACGGATGGACGAGTCAGAAATAGTACCACCTCTCTCGACAACTAGTAATCAGCCTATGATTCGTGAGAGTAGTGTCCTCAGCTTATATCAGTTAAAAACATGATCAGCCATAGGCTTCATACGCTTAGAACACTTCTTTTTTGAGATCCTTTTACGTTTAGCGCCACTTGTTGGTAACCTCTTCTTCCTGACAACCCTCTTCTTTCCGCCACCACGCATTTTTCTCTTTGCATCTTTGATGATTTCGTTCTGTATACGTTTTAAATGTTTTTTTAGAGCTTCTCTTGGTTTAGTTCCACCCATTTTGTCTTCTACCGCTTTAAAACCTGAGTGTAATGTCT
Source organism: Bathynomus jamesi (assembly GCA_023014485.1). Taxonomy (NCBI): domain Eukaryota; kingdom Metazoa; phylum Arthropoda; class Malacostraca; order Isopoda; family Cirolanidae; genus Bathynomus; species Bathynomus jamesi. Next base: position 609,270 of record JAJOZX010001930.1, read on the forward strand.
TCCTCCCTAGGTATCTACCCCCCCCTCTTCAACAGTGGGACAGCGGTGCGTAGTATGGTTGAAAAAACAGATCCAAGCCCACTCCCACGCTGATATCTCACCCCTCGATAGAATGTGAAAGGCCTTCGGGTCATTATAACTGAATGCGACGAACATGTAGCTTCACTGTTAAGCTCCCATCACTGAATGGGAAATTTTTCCCCTCAATCGTTCTTATATATACCGAGATATTGGTTAATAGATTAGTCGCAACATTCACATAATGGGGCTTGTCATATGTAATGTATGTAATGCTCAAACTTTTCCCTCTGTGGTTGAAGATGTGTGCAATGCGAAGCAGGCTCGCCTGGGTGTCCCCAACAAATTGATGCCCTACGATATTGCTGTAAATATAGCACATGTCTGGGGATGGGCAGCTTTCACTCAATTTCTCCATCTTCAACTGATACATTAAGCTGGACAAGTCATGTTGTGCCTCGTGAAAGGTATATCTTTGGAGAGCTGCACTATATCGGCTCTCGGCCACAATTGTGAACAGCTCTTTATCTTTAATATTTCTACTATTAAAGTAGGCGTGCAGGCGTGTCTATGTTTACGACTTCAAAAAGTAAATCGTTTGTCAGGTACGACTTTTCAAGACTTGTTTAACCGCGTCACAGTGTCCATGGCTGTGTCATAATGACCGATTCCTAGCGTTATATTTGTACTATAGTACTGTACCTCACCGAACAGGACTGATCGCATAGTGTTGTCTAGGGTTATGCCTAATTTTTCACACTCATCGAATCTTCTAAGGATCAGAAATATGATCTGATCATTTTCAAGAGTTAAAAATTTGGTGGCTAACTGGAGTTCACATAAACCCACCTCATACGAATCACGCTCCAATTCAATGGGTCCGTGGAGTTCTGTCACAAAGTTGGCCAGGGTGTTGTTAGGATGTACAGACAGAGACGAAGAGGACGGGAGTGTGACATAGAAGTGGTTAGGTGCCATGTTGCATACTATTTAAGCTTCATTATTGCAGCAGCTTTTATATAGGTGTTGAAGCTTTCTGGGTAACCCAGCCATTTCACCAGGTACATTTTTCTCTTTCCTGAACCTTTGCTGCCTAAAATTTTTTCAATTTTAAACACACTTTTTCCTAAATTAAATGTCACTTTCTGCAACTCCTCGTGGTAAAAGCCTCCTGCGATTTCTTCCCCATTCAAATCTTCAACGTAATACATCATTATCTCGCCTTTAGGTCTCATAGCACGAACTTTAAAAATCTCACGTGTCCATCCTTGCTCAAATCCCTTCGCGAATTTATTTCCCGAACGTGATAACCTTACATAATCATTGATTTTGAAATGTGTAGAGTGTGGTGGCGGTGCTCCATCTCTTCTCACCTCTGGGCGCGTACTTCTTTCTAAAACTTCGTTAGTGTTGTGTCAATCGTACGGTGGTGTGAACGGTTGTATGACGACGCCAATGACCCCAGAATGTTTATATATCTGTATGTGTTTTTATGTGTAAAATAGCGATGCATGCGTTCCTTTATGGTACATTGAACTCTTTCAGCTAAAGAGGCCTTATGTATAGAACTGCTAGCGTAGTAACTGATCTTAAACTCTGTCAGCATGTTCTGAAAAGCGCGGTCTATAAATTCTTTCCCCATATCCGTAAAAAATAGCCAGGAACCCTATCTTCTTTTAACATCAACGTTTTGGTAGCTTCAGCAACTGTTTCAGGCGATTTATTTTTCAGTGGAATTAGCCACAGATATCTAGAGAATACATCTATTGAATAGGATGTAGCGGTATCCTTCATTATACACTGACTATCTTTGCATGTCTGTTAAATCCACTTGCCAAATAGAGTCAATCGAAGTCGCTGTTGTCTTGGCAGTTTTAAACCTTTTTCTCACCGGCTTATGAAGTGTATAAGCATCCTGCTCCCGCAAAAACCTCTCAACATCTTTTTTCCCTACTCCGTAAACACCTCTGTACAGTCTATTAACACCGCCATAGGAGGCGGGGTTAGAAATGTCATAATAGCGTTTACTTAATATGTTAGCCATTTGCGTATTTTAGAGACACGTGGATAAGGCTGGCCGTTTGTTCTCTTCTTTCTCCTCTTCAGAGACGCTACTGCTGGGGGCGATGGTGTACTCAGTTGTGACACATGCGAGACTTGATCCAGTCTTTTAACCTATTCAGATTACCTATCAATGTTTTGGGGACATTTATTTGTTGTAGTCTTGTTTTAATATGCTTCCATCCTGTTGGTGAGGGCCTGTCCCACTTTCTCACCAGATCATGGACAATGTCAACGATATTGGATCCTTGTACCCTTGTTCCTTCAACAATGACCTCGCCTGTATCGGCCCACTGTATGATGGGGTCCTCACTCAATAGATTATAAAGACTTAAGCCTTTATTCCTCAATGTATGTGGGAGACTACTTTTTAATACATATTCGATGTGTTGCGTTCCGTTATTCTTTGGTTGGTCATCTTTAACGTCGGGCCCAGGTCCTATGTCGCCATGCTCAGCGTTGCTCGCCCTGTGCCTAATAACCACGGGGAGCTCTGTCAGATTCTTATAATCTTCGTACTTATGAACAAATTTCTGCAAAGCCTCTTGGTACAAGAGCCTTTTCTCATCATGTGACTTTTCACTGTTTAATAGGGCTAGCAACTCGCTTTCCATTCTTTTAAGCCTGCTTTTATGGGGTTCTAGAGCCGTGTCTGGAATCTTTGAACTTTGCAATGAAGCATACACCTCGTGCGGAATCACTACCACTTTCTTCATTATATTAATCTAGTCAGTAAAGGTCCAAAAACTGAAAATAAGATGGGGAGGAATGATCCTCCTCTTTGTACAATAATTCGCTTTTTCTTTCCCACAGTTTGACTTTTACGAGCGAGCGCATGTATTATGTTCTTTAACGACGTAAGCGAGCCTTCTGAGGGGGTTTCATTGGCACATTATATTTTATAACATTAAGACAGATTTCACAGATGCATTTTAAAAAGTCGAAGTCGATATTTTTAACAAACATCTGTTGCAGTGCCCGGGGCAATCGTTGATAGATTTGTATTAATTTACGATATTTCTTCAGCCTATTTGTCATTCTGGAATATACACCGTTTCAGGATCGTTTGGGAATATATTCGTTCTGAGAAGCATCCTGTGGTGCCGCGTTTGTTAGCGGGCTAAAGATAAAGTAAAGGCCAATTTGAGGCTTTATTCAACATAAACATAGCATAGATCTGAAACACAGAAAACAATAATTAGTAAAGACTTGTTACACAGAAAACAATAATTAGTAAAGACTCATTACATTCCTCTCTTCTTTTATAATACGTGATACATTGCACGGTAAGAAACAAAACGACAATTTCAAGATATTTTGGAAGAAAGAAGAGTCTACAAGTTTAGGCGTTGAGCTGGGTATCTGATTCGAGTGCTTCTTCTCAGAGGGGGACTCGTCTCGGAGGTTACTGACACAGGTGGGCCTCTCTCGACTTCGACTGGAGTCGCTTCGACGGGAGCTGTTGGGACCGTGTGTCGGCGGATCTCAGCGGGTTCTGAGTCGTCCGTTAGCGGGGTGGAATTGATTGGCGGACTGGGTACGGGGGGTTCATAGTGATTCGTGTCATCCGTATTGCTACGTCCCGCCGGTGCCAGGTCCCTGATGGATACGGTATCTTCTCTCCCATTCGGATGCCGTATAAACGCGTAGTTGGGGTTTGCCTCAATTAACTCAACTTCCTCGACGAGGGGGTCGTTCTTGGATCGGCGAATGAATTGGCGAAGGAGTACAGTTCCCGGAGAAGACAGCCACGTCGGTAGTGCAGAACCGGTAGAAGTACGCCGCGGGTGCGTGAATAGACGCTCGTGAGGAGTTTCGTTCGTGGCCGTACACAGCAGCGATCTAATCGAGTGCAGCGCGTCTGGTAGGACGGACTCCCATTGCGACATCGGCAACCCGCGATCTTCTATGGCTAGTTTGATGGTGTTCATGATGATTCCATTGTAACGTTCGCATTGCCCGTTTCCTTGGGGGTGATACGGCGTTGTGCGACTAGTCGCGATACCATGTTTAGTTAGGAACAGTTTTAGTTCCGAAGACATAAACGATGTCCCTCGATCTGTGTGGATGTAAGAGGGAGTTCCGAAGGTTGAAAATAACTCGGTGAAACGGGCGATAACGGTTGACGTGTTCGTATCACGGCACGGGAAGGCAAAAAGAAAGCGTGAATACTCGTCGATTACTGTTAGGATGTAAAGTCGCGAAGTTGCGCTCGGAAGCGGGCCTTTAAAGTCGATGTTAAGTCGGTCAAACGGGGACATGGCCCGTATTAAGTGACTAACTTCTGGTTTATAGTACTGTGGCTTACATTTAGCGCATGTTTGGCATTCCGACGTAACTCGTTTGATGTCATCCACTGAGAATGGTAGGTTCCTAGCTCTCACAAAATGAGTCATTCGGCGGACTCCTGGGTGTATCAGATTAACATGCAGCTGGGCGAGGGATATTCTTGGAGTAGCAGCGCAAAAGGATCGCGACAATGCGTCTGCGGCTCGGTTCTCGAGGCCCGGTCTGTATTTTATTGTGAATGAGTAGCCGGCTAGTTCTACACGCCAACGGAGAATCTCATCGTTCTTAATACGACCAGTAGCTTTTCCATCGAAAAGTGTCGATAAGCTAAGAAGTGCTTCCACTTGCGAATGGATTCGATTACAGCGTATGCCTCCTTTTCAACGATGTGATGGCGACGTTCTGTTATTCAGAGCGCGAGAAAAGAACGCCACCGGGCGGCCGTTCTGGGTGAGGGTGGCTCCGATTGCTGAAGAGGAAGCGTCCGTCTCCACAGTGAACGGCAGTTCTTCATCGATTGAACCGACGACAGCTTTCGAGATATCATCTTTGAGTGTTTGGATCGTTGATATTTCCTCGCGAGTTAATGGGAATGATGAAACGTTGAGCAGAGGTTTGATCTTGAGGGAATAGTTCTGAATCCATTTAGCATAGTATGCGAATAGTCCGATTACTCGTTGTAGAGACGACTTGTTGCGAGGAGTTTGAAGTTCTTGTAGTGGCCGGAGGCGTTCGGGATCGGGCCGCAATACGCCATGAGAGATAGAATATCCGAGCAGGTGCACTGATGTCATCGAAAGCTTGCATTTTTCCTTGTTTAGACTCAGATTTACTCGTTTAGCGGCTTCCCAGAAATGTCGAAGGTTCTCATCGTGCTCTTCCCAAGTGGTTCCGCAGATGGTGAGATCGTCGAGGTAGGCGTATGTTGATGATAAGTTGTTCGAGGATATGAATTCGTTCATGACGCGCTGGAAGGCCGCGGCTCCGTTAGTTACTCCCATAGGGATCCTTCTGAATTGGTATAGATTTCCGTCAGCCTCGAATGCTGTGAAAGGTCGTTCAGACGGATCGATTTCTACCTGGTAGTATGCGCTTGACAGATCAATTACGCTGTAGTATTTGTGTTGTGAGACTTTGTTGGCTATATCATCGATTCGCGGAAGAGGATATGCATCTAACATGGTAAATCGGTTGACGGTTTGAGAGAAATCGATTACCATGCGTTTTTTTTTTTGTTTCGGTAGATGTGATGACTACTTGAGCACGCCAGGGTGAGTTACTGGGTTCAATTATCTCATCCCTGAGTAGCTTTTCGATTTCTTTCCCAATGAAAATTTTGTCCTCAGAGCAAAATCGTCTGGACTTCGTGGCGATGGGACGACAATCGGCAGTTAAGTTGCCGAATAGTGGTGGGGCTGAAATTCTTGATCGGGTAAGGCCGCATATATGGAGTGCTGGCTCCGGACCTCCGAAATTGATGTTCAATTCCTTGTGTCTGATTAAGAATGGGGTACCGAGTATTATGTCAGCGCACAGATCCGACAAGACGGATAGTTCGAGCTTTTCGTAGTCGCGGTCTCCCATCGTAACCTTCACTGTACATCGACCTGAGATTGCTGCGGATAGATTAGGCGAAGCCATTGATACGACGCCCGAGTGCGGAAGAATGGGCAGCTCTAAGTGTTTGGCTAGATCCTCACGAATGAAGTTGTCCGAGCTGCCAGTATCCAACAAGGCGAGACACGAACGGCCGTTGACGAGGATATCGACTGTTGAGTTGGTAGGCATGGAGGAGCTACACGATAGAGTGGTACTAATGGTCGCTAATGCTGCGGCTGAATGAGACGCTGTGGTTTTATCCTGTTTTTGACGTGCCGAGGAAGTACTTGAGCGGCAGACTTTGGCCCAGTGGCCGGTCTTTTCACATTTCGCACAGATAGAATCCTTTGCTGGACACCTGCTTCGTGGGTGGCGTCGAGACCCGCAGAAGAAGCACAGAGCGGCTTTGTTGTCGAAATTCGTAGCGGCTGAAGAGTTTGGGAGATCGTCTTCTTGGACGCAGGCAGGCCGGGCAGAGTCAGTAGTCGGCGACGGTTCGTGGCGAGAGCCAGTGGCTGCAACAGCACCGTAATGAGTGAGGTACGATTCTGAGTTTTTCTGGGCCTGATCTAATGTTCGAGGCTGGACGATAGCCTTTTCCAGTGAGAGTGTGTCATTTTCGAGTAAGCGGGTACGGATGGCGCTATCTCTAATTCCTCGGATGAAAGCGTCTCTCACAGATGAACTCCTGTTTTCGTCGGCGGAAACCGATTTGAAGTTGCAGTCATTGGCTAGTTGTTGAAGAATTTGCAAGTACTCATCGAGGGTTTCCTCGGGCTTTTGGTGACGGGTGGACAACAGGTGGCGAGCGCATACCTCGTTCGGCGCGACCATAATTTCCATAGTTTCCCAGCTTGGGGAGAATTCGGAGAAGTAATAAATTTATCCGGGCGAATCACCTTCTCCATGATATAGTAAGATTACTGGATGAATATTTGCTTGCTGTATCTGAAAGGCCGACTGAATGGCTGATTGAGATATTGAATAAATTGTGGTGCCGCGTTTGTTAGCGGGCTAAAGATAAAGTAAAGGCCAATTTGAGGCTTTATTCAACATAAACATAGCATAGATCTGAAACACAGAAAACAATAATTAGTAAAGACTTGTTACACAGAAAACAATAATTAGTAAAGACTCATTACACATCCTAAACGTGTTTCGCGGGTGAAGGTCACAAAGCAAATATCCGTAACGCTGACTTGTGGTTTCTTTATAAACCTCCAAACACTCCTTACGCTGAGTCGAGAACATTTGATTGGCTAATACCCCAATTTGTGACACATCTCTACTTTGTGCGAATAAGACTAGATATTGTGTATTTAACGACACATCGCGCATGTATCTATTTTTGAAAAATAAATTCTGATTGATGAAAAATACGCTTATGTTAAGATGGTGAGAGAACACTGTAAATGTCTCGGCAAGCGTTTTATCCATTTCCAACATGAGATCGTCAATTACAATGACTGTATGCTCATTACCCTTTAACGAATTAACGTCATATACACCCTTGTAAAACAAAATTTCATCTTGGTACTCGTTGAACACTGACTGATACGTCGAATAGCACCATATTACTTTATGCACAAATTTTGAGAACATCTCCCCTTGATCTTTAATGATTTTAAGCATAAACACAATTTTACCACATCCTGTAGGGCCAGATATAATGCATGTGGAGGGGCTTGTAAACCTGAATTTTTCTACAGATTCCATCTCTAACATGTCACACCCCGAAGTGGTTCATTTACAAAATATAACAAAATTTAAGTGCTGCTCCTTATATTCTTGTTTTACTTCTTTCACAGAACCGTGAATGACGACGATGTACAGCCCCCCCCATCATCGATATCACAGATGACCCCGATGACCGTGTAGCTACAGAATCCTTCCCCGCTGACGAACCCTCACCAGCGATATCTGTAGCATGCGACAATTCAAAGCGGAAGCATGATGAAGAACCCTCCATGTCAGGTATAAAGCGTGCCAGGATTGCGCCGGTTGTTAGACCCCCAGTAATAGAGCTCCAACCCTCTACGTCTTACGACACAACCCCCACAATAGTACCTTCCTCAAATATGCCCCATTATTCCTGTTCAGTTCCGGGTACTTCCTCCACAGCATCAGCAGCTTCTCATACTGTGGAGGAAGGTATAACGTTCGAGTTGGTGCGCACCGCTACCCCCACCCCTGCCCTAACTAGAAGTCGGTACGTGGTCAGGGTTGATCCTGGATCCCTATATACCAACGGTGTTGGGTTGCGTCGAGTAGTTGACGCAACCCAACGTGAAGTCCGGACGAGGTTGTCCTTCAGGTTCGGTTCAGATAACGGGGACGTAGATGATTTTTGGGTAGTAATACCGTTCAGACGTTTGGCGGCTGTAGACATAGAATATATCTTGGGCCGTATAATGCAGGCCTCTCAAAGTAGTACAGCCTTCAATATGGACAACTTCATGGTAGATATTGACAGAGTATTCCGGGTTGATGGTCATAGTGCCACACCTTATGCTCTTAATTTCAATTCTCCGGTTATTTACAGAAAGCATTTAAACGTCGTTCATGGTTGCGGCTTTATAGCAATAGTCTTAGCTCATATGTTCGCAAAAAATTTGGCTACCTACGGTTGTGCAGCGTGCCCGTAAACTGGTTTCAGATTTTAAGCTTGAGTTTGAGTGTCATATGGGTCCTGAAGAACTGAGAAGGGCCGAGCAGGAAATGAATGCACGTGTAGTCGTATTTGGAATGGATGATCGTCGTTGGACTGTGTATGTTTTTAAAAGCTGTGTGAGAGACCGTACAAGACCTCTACTTATTTTAGGATTGTCAGGAACATCGTATCGCCCCATCCGTAACATAAGGACTCTCTACGCTAGTTATGATAAAAGTTGAAAATATGGAAGGCATCATGATTTGTGTAAGGGATGTCTCGAGTTTGCTGATGATATAGTGAAACATTGTAAGGATTGCTACATGGTATGTGAGCAGTGTAAAAGCCCCAAATGTGAAAGTCGTGTAGTTGAAACCGAGGAGAGGGAATGTAATGTGTGTAGACGTACATTTTTCAATAATAAATGCTTTGAACTCCATAAATCAATTAGCACTTGCAGGAAAATGATGATTTGTAAGTGCGGTATGTTTCACATAATGGATAACACTGTGTAACACTGATTCTGTTTATATAGAATTTTTTATGTTTTTATAAGCATTTGTGGGCGCTGAGTCCAAATCTGGCCTTGGTTTGTGTGTATCATCAATGGTTTCAGAGATAATCCATTTTTCATGTTTTACCAGTATAATGTTATTATGGGCGCAGCAATATCAGAATAATCAGGAATTGTTGAGAACAATCCGGATGTTCGTTGACAGTTTCTTGCTCTAGAAATTGCCCGAAACTTCCACTGTGCTATATAAAGAAAAGCGCAGAGTCTGAGAAGTCAGTAAGTGTGAGCACATAAAGAAAGCAGGTTGTTTGTCTGATGGTTATCAGCACTGAGGTACTGTTTCTGTGCTTCTCTGTGCTGACGATTTGAGTGTTATCGATCCTTTTTTATTGCGAACATTATTTCAGTGTTGTGAATACATCTTTTTTCTGTAATCTGTTGCAGATTTAATAACTCTTCCCTCTATATCTGCAGGTTATGATTAATGTAGTACAGTTTGGTAAAGAGAATGGCAACTAGAGCTTGTAAACACTCGCCGGATATATTCTGCTACGTTTGTGGGTATTACATAGGCCCCAAGCAAGTATCGCACAAAATTGTGAAAGGCACCAAGTTCCGGATCGCGTATCGGCTCTATTTTGGTATGCCTATGGGTGACCAAGATAAGCCCTGGGCATCCCATGTGATCTGTGGAAGCTGCCGCTCCACACTTGAAGGGTGGCTGCGGGGAGTACGCAAGGCAATGCCCTTTGCGGTACCCAGAATATGGAGACAACCAAAGAGAGACCACGACGATTGCTACTACTGCATGGTAGATGTTTCTAAGTACAGGAAAGTTAAAGGAAGGCAGACTCTTCAGTATCCAAGCATAGCGTCGTCCATAGCTCCTGTACCACATGGCGAAGGTCTTCCAATACCACGTCCACCAGAACAGGTATCTATCCATTACTTTACCTTCTGCATTTACAGACTGTGGATCATTATGTGTCAATTTTTCTTAGTGCTGATGCTCTTCTACATATATACTATATATCTATGCTTATATTTTGTTTCTTTGCTTTGCAGGTTGAAAATGAGGATGCAGCTAGCTCATCTGAGATGTCGGCTGGTAAGGACAGTCATGATGAAGAATATACAGTAACTTTCAGTACAAACCCTCACTTTCCAAATCAGAGGGAATTGGACGACTTAATTAGAGATTTGGGTCTGACGAAATCTGGGTCTGAGCTTCTGACCTCCAGACTCAAAGAGTGGAATTTGCTTGGAGAAGACTGCAAGAGCACTGTATACCGAAAGCGGCATGAAGAGTTTGCAAGGTTCTACGATGTCAATGGCTCTCTCTGTTATTGCAGCGAGGTTAATGGTCTATTCACAGGTGTTGGGTTAACACATATACCTTCAGAGTGGCGCCTGTTTATTGACAGTTCAACTCGGAGTTTAAAAGCTGTTTTACTCCACAATGGGAACAAATATCCATCTATACCAGTTGCACATTCTGTTCAAATGAAAGAGGACTATGAAAATGTCAAACAACTGCTCACTCAAATCAGGTATGAACAATATAACTGGGACGTGTGTGGTGATTTCAAAATGATTGGTGTCCTGTTAGGTTTACAAGGAGGGTTTACTAAATATTCATGTTTTCTTTGCCTGTGGGATAGCAGGGCTTCAACTGAGCACTATAAAACAGTTCAGTGGCCTCCACGTGAAGGACTGCAACCAGGAAAGTACAATGTACTCAGGGAACCTCTTGTGAAGCCTGACATAGTTCTGCTACCACCTCTCCATATTAAGTTGGGTCTAATTAAGCAGTTTGTAACTGCGTTAGACTTTGGAGGGAAAGTTTTCCAACAGATTCGGGTCATGTTCCCTAAACTCTCTGAGGCCAAAGTCAAGGCTGGCATCTTTGTAGGACCACAAGTCAAGGCGCTGTTGAATTCAAAGAACCTTGAAGCCAAGATGACTCCTATCGAAAAAGAGGCTTAGTGTGCTTTCCGTGATGTGGTTCGTGAGTTTTTAGGTACCAAACTATAAGGAGTTAGTGTCAAACTTGATTAAGTGCTATGGCAAAATGGGGTGCCGTATGTCTTTAAAATTACACTATCTGCATTCACATCTAGATTTTTTTCGTGATAACCTGGGCGATGTGAATGAAGAACATGGCGAAAGATTCCATCAAGATATTCAAACGATGGAGAAAAGGTACCAGGGCCATTGGAATGCTTCCATGATGGGAGACTACGTATGGTCGCTGATCAGAAAGGATAAGAATGTTCATACGTCGCGTTCTTCAGTGCATTTTTAAGGAACGCACACTGCATAACGAGGCTTGTTATTCTCTTATCGGTTCTTCTCATGATATATATTATATCCTTTGCACCATTTTGGGTTTGTCAAACAATTTTGGCTCAATAAACATTAATTTCCAATAGTGTTTTTATTTTCAGAAAATATTTATGTTAGCCTTCTTTATATACTTTGCCATATGAAAAGTGTGATAACCTATATTTTTGAAACGGTTGATGATAGAGCAAAACCAATATCATTTTTGGAATCAGCGCCCCGAAATCATTAAGAAACGACAGAAAATCACAATAAACAGAAAATTTTTCAAATTTTGTTACCCAGTGTAATTGGGGGAATTTCAAACATAAATGCGATAAAATTCACTGTTCTACATGTCATGAAAAATATAAGGCGGATGGAGTGAAGCTTGTACAGTATGTTATATGAAAGATGTTAAGCCTAAAAATAGCCCTTGTATAACCATGTACTACGATATAGAAACTTACACGAACGCTGAAACCGAAGAGGTTATTCCACATTTACTCGTAAGTCAGACTATCTGTGATGAGTGCATGGAGATCGAGTGTGATGAGTACCACAAATGTAGAAAACGGACAAATGTTTTTAAAACGACTGCACACGACAGCCCATAACGGGGAAAAATTTGACACAGTTCCTTTATAAGGAGTTGCTTGAACATGAGTCGTCTGCGATATTTACAGGTGATCCCTTGAAAGGAGGCAACAAACTAATACAGATGCAGATAAGAGGTAATGTACAGTTTAAAGACACCCTGCTGTTCACATCTTGTAAATTAGCAAAGCTACCCAAGGTCATGGGCGTAACCGCTGAAGTTTCAAAAGGGTATTTCCCTTACACATTCCGCACTAGCGAAACTTTAAATTAAGTAGGACTACCTCCATCCAAACATTACTTTAACTACACCAACATGAGTGAGAGTGAGCGTGAAGATTTTGACCGCTACTACAACAGTTTTAATGAAGCTAGTCCATACAATATAGCTGATGAATGTGAACGTTATTGCATGAATGATGTGCGCGTGCTTAGCGTATGTTTCCAGGCCTTTAGAAGGATGTATTGTATATAGCCCGTTTCGAATGCGATCCGCTGCAAGTCGCAACTACGATCGCCTCATTATGTTTTACGGTGTTCAAGAATAACTTCATGCCTAAAGACACATTATCAGTCATTCACAGAAACAATCCTCGCAGTTATGGGCACAAGGCTATTTACTGGCTCATACACCTACAGCACCAGACCGGGGTATACATAAAACACGCCCGCAACACGGGTGAAGTACCCGTTAAGGTCAATGGTCGTGTTTTTTGGGTTGATGGCCTAAGTGAGGATCCAACCACTGGTGAGAAGACTGTGTATTCCTTTAACGGCTGCTGGTGGCATGGATGCCCACGCGCTGAGTGTGCCGTCACAGGGGACCCCCATGGAAGATCCCCGCCGACAGCCTTGCATGGACCCGTAACCACGATCAACTTATAGGCTCCCAGTTCACTCACAATATCGTGTGGGAGCATGAGTATGATGCATGGATGGAAAGAGATGACCAGTACCGTGAAAAAATAAGGGCCATCAAACGTTCAATGGTGTTGGACCCCCTCAAATTACTACGACTTCTGCTCTTTATACCCCTACGTGATGAAGAACAATCCGTACCCCGTAGGTGCGCCTGAAAACCTGGTGGTCCCACCATGCCAACCATCGAGGAGTTCTCAGCTAACTTGAGTGAGCGCTACTTTGGACGCTCTTTCGTAGACGTGCTCCCCTCGCGATTTATGGATGCCGATCTTACCCGTCGTTATAGACCACAAGCTCATGTTTCCCCTATGCGTGAAGTGCGCAAAGGAGAACAACGGTGATTGTAATCATACAACCAACCAGCGTAAGATCAGAGGTGTATACACAAGCCCTGAGCTGGATCGAGCCGTTCGCCATGGGTACAGAATATTGAAGATACATGAGGTATGGAGGTTGCAGAAGCTGCCCAACCTTTTCACGCCATATATAAACGCTTTTTTGATGGATAAAGTAGAAGCATCGGGATATCCGCGAGGAGTTGATACCGAAGATGAAAAAACGGCTTATATTCAGCGTTACCGGGACCCTGAAGGTATACAGCTTGACCGCTCCCAAATTGTTAAAAATCCTGGCAAGCGCTTTAGTGCAAAGTTGTGTCTAAACAATCTTTGGGGGAAATTTGCACAGAATACTGGAAAAGGGAACGTTCATTTGGCACAAAGTTATAGTGAAGTCTGGGATTATGCCAACGCTCCCGATAAAGAGGTTATGGATATCGTGAATGTGGGTAATACTTACATAATAAAGTACAACACCACCGAACTGGCCACAGATACCTCACGGGTAACAAACATACCTGTGGCCGGCTTCACAACGGCCTACGCCGGCATCAAGCTTTGGGGACTATTGCACTCTCTTGGGCGGAGGGTGCTGTACGCTGATACAGATAGCGTAATATTCAAAGCGAGGGACGGTGAATACATGCCAGCTATTGGGGAATTCCTCCGAGAGTTAACTGACGAGATCAAGAATGAGTATGGTGATGGTGCATACGCTGACTCATTTGTATCAACAGGGCCAAAAACTTATGAGGTACGGGTGAGGGTGGGGGAGGAAATTAAATATATCGTGAAGGCTAAGGGTATCACACTTAACCATGCGAACTGACGAGTCGTTAACTTTGACTCGTTGAAGAATCTAGTGTGCTTAGAAGATGAGGGCGACCAGCCACTCCAACTGACTGTGGGACCTACAATTTCCGGGCACAGAAACTGGGGTGTGTGAAGGAACTTAGGGGCACAAAGGTATGCCGTAGGAAACGTTCCCAGGTGCTTGATACCTACGATACCGTACCCTTTGGTACGTATATTTGCTTCAATTAAGGTTTAATTTTCTCCTTTGCGTGCGTGCGTGTGTACATTCCTAAGCTCCGACCACTGTAAGATCGGTCACGTGACTCCTGCCACTACCTGAGCATATCTCTTCCCTGCGTGTTCAGTTGTCCGCTGCAAGCCCTGGATCTCAGACGTGTATTTTCTCGCGTAGACGAAAATTGGTAATGGCTACCTTCAATATTGCGTGTTCAACGTTTATGAAGCGGTATTCGGCAAAGTGTGAAGATGTGGTGGATATTGAAAGACTCCCTATTCCACCCTCCTTTGATACTTTTAAGGCTACATTGAACCGTGTGAAGGAACAAGAGGTACAAACACTCTACGGCTATTCTGGCGAGGGCATTGTAGGATTTCGTGGTACAAGCGATGTATTGACGTATGTTGTAGACCTAACCTTTATAAAAGCTCATATATACCGCGAACTAGAAGAAACAACACGTTCAGAAGATAAGCAACGGCTATGGTTAGTGAGTCTTGTTGATGAGTTGGGTGACAAGCGATATTATGTCATGTTACATCGTACCGAGTACTCGTACCCTACGGTTGAGAATGTAAATCTTGTCATCATGGAGAATCTTAAGTATTTTACCATTATATTAATATATATCATGACGAGGTTTGTAGTGAGGTTGTGGCTAAAGAGGTGTGCGAGTTTTTAACAGACTTTAGAGAGACGAGTATCGATTGTTAAACAAAATGGATAAATACGGTCACATGTTTCTCTCAAATAGTGCACCGAATTGTGAATAAGATGTGTTTAGTTCGTGAAAATGAACGAAAATGTCTGGTGCGCCTTCCGATAAAACATTAAAACCGGTACTGCTTTATGTAGCGGAAAAATTCTGATAGCCCAATATAATGGGCACAAGTATTCACATGACTCTTTCATGTTGGAACAAACTCGTACACGTTTCAGCAGTTTATGGTGTGGCTCGCTCCCCCAGTCGAGCCGAGCCGCCCACCCGTGTAGCTCACCCTCCGAAACACACGAGTTCGAACAAACCCGTACACGTTTCATCAGCTTATGGCGTGACTCACTCCGCCTGTCGAGCCGATCCGCCTACCTGTGGCTCATAGTCATCTCAGAGCTTGAACCGACTGGACGTGCGAATACGATGGAACTTCCTTTGAAAAGCATTCTCAACGCCATGTACGACGTGTCCGTGACGAAGTCATTGCGCGTGTTCAGGCGTGAAACCGGTGCCATTAACTATGTACTTGAAACGACTTGTAGGCAAGCAAACTCTGGTAAACGTAATGTTATTTATTTAAGTGTTGAGGAGATGAATAGAGTCTTCATGATAGTTGAGAAGTGAGGTGAGGATCACTATAAAATACCTGCAGGTGTAGGTACAAGAAAAGAACAGATTAGTGATGCCTCCTTATATGCCGTTGTTTGCACGTTGTGTATAAATAACGATCAGCCATACATTGATATACGACTGATGTGGAAGAATGCATCTGATAATAACGTTCTTGTCCCTACGCGAAACCGTTTCATCCTCGACAGAATGTTTGAAATCGTTGGATTCCGTAAGCTGAAGCCTATATTAGACGCGCGTGTTACGGATATGATTTATTTTGACACGGTTCTTGAATACGCATACACCGCTCTGCTCGACGGATTTATTGAATGTAGGAATGAACAAGAATTGGATGCTTAGTTAAAAGGTTTAGACTCCTTGAAATATCCCGAACTTTGATACAAAGCACTTGAGCGGTACAGGGCAGAGCTCGCCTACACTGTTCACCCTGAAGAGCTGTGTCTCTATATAATGAGTAGCTGTCGTTACGACTTGGAAGATTATTTCAATTGCCGCTATGCAGAATGAAGAAGAGTTCACGATTGAAAAGCTCAGGACGGTAAGAAAAAACCCTCGATTGGAAAGGTGTGTTTATAAACTTGTATTTAATAATGATGTTGTAGCTAACGATGACCTCTTTGTGCGTGCCTTTGATTGTATTCTAGCTGTGTTTAAAGATAACTTGCCAACCGAATGTAAAGTTGGCACAAAAATAGTATTGAACGATATGAAGGCCATTTATATCGAGTATAGGTATCCGTATAACTTGAGCGGGGAAGTAATGTTAAGCCGTATTTACCGCGTAATGCAAAGCAATAATGATGTGACTGTAGACTCGATCACGTGTGTTTAGTGTTTTGCGCCGTAGAACAAAGTATTTTGATGTATATTTATTTTCAGTATATTTAAATATTTAATATATATATATATATATATATATATATATATATATATATATATATTTCCTGTACTAATATGTTGCTGATTATACTCCTTCTTTTTGTATATTATTTTTTATTTTCAGTATTATTATTATTTTAAATATATTTAATTATTTAATATAACTTGGTGTATCATAACTATATATATATATATTTCCTGTACTAATATATTGATGATTATGCTCCATCGTTTTGTATATTTTTATTATATATATATATATATATATATATATATATATATATATATATATATATATATATTTTCCTCGTTCGTATTTCTTATGCTATTATTATTTATTTTTTTATTTTTGATCATATATATTTCATTGTTTGATTGTATATTTATTTTCTATATATTTCGTGAAATTGATTCCAATAATTCGTATAAATAAACAGAATGATGTAATGGTGTTTTATTTAATTCTTTCGGTTGTAAACGACATTATTCTTTAATTATACCAAATGGCTGCCTTCTAAATCGACTGACGGATTTCTAAACCAACTGTCAAGAATATCTGAATAGCGCAATCTGGCAGTTGAAAAGGTAATATATATATATATATTATATATATATATATATATAATATATATCTGCCTTCTAGGTATTCTATGTCAACTGCTGGTTAAACCAACTGGCGGAAAGCCAGAATATATGCTTTAATTAATTAAATAGCGCAATCTGCCAACTCAACCCTAATAATGCACACCTGAACAAGCCATTTACGCCTTCTAAGAAGCCTTCTAAGCCAACTGTTAAGAATATATGCTTTAATTAAATAAATAGCGCAATATGGCATCTCAGCCAGTTAAACCAACTGGCTGATTAAGAACGTATGAGACAGCGGGCGTTCAACTGAAGTCACATTGTGCGCTTGGCTCCTGCCAAACGAACACTCCTCTCTCCTTCTTCTCTCTCTCTCTCTCTTAGTTTAGGTATACCCCTTTGGGGGGTGAGGCCGTCCCAACTTCTTCCCCAAAGAGGTCTCCCCCAGCAAGCTGGGGGAGTTCATTGCAACTTGGGGGATAACCCCTCCCCCATAGTTGCATAACCTCTTGCAACATTCCCCCCCCCTTGTTGCATAACACCTTGCAACATTTCCTTTGCAGCATTGATTAACATTTGCAATTGCATTGCACTCTCTCCTTTTGCGCCCATACTACTGCCCTCGCTGGGCATGAATAACAATGTTATGACCATAATGCTTCATGAGACGGCGCTGAAGTTTTTCTGCATGGTATGCTCGGGTATCAGTGTGGTCAGGTAACAGCTGCTGGAATTTGTCTAGCAGGGTTTTCAACTTATAAGCTTTTCCTTGTTGTAGATTAACATTTATTTCTCCTACTAGTGCCATAAATGCCTTCTCGTATATGTTCTCTCCTTCTTCCATTTTCGTTGAAGCACTGATGTTATGCTTGCTTGTATAGCTTGCCATGCAGGATTTGTGGTAAACAGCATCAGCTGCAATGAGGTCTTCTTCAATTTTGGCAAGCATAGAAATGTCCTTCCCAGCTTGTGCTGCTTGATAGAGATTACTCTGACACGTAGTTGCTTGTACCTTATATATGCTGTCCCTCTTTCGCGCGTTGCATATTAAACACATTGAAAAATCTGTAAGCTTGGATGTTTGAGTTCGTGTGCGAACACTTTGTTCTCCAGTACCATCTGATGCAGAATCATGCGTGCTACATTTTGTACTAACATGAGAAATGTTTTTCTTACTTGTAAATTATTGATAACAGCTACGATGATATGTAATAGACATGCTATGTAATTTTGTAAGGTCATTGAACTCAGATTCAAGTCTTTGTAAAAGGTCATCCTGCCGTAACAATGATGTTGACAATAATGTTTCAATACCCACTTTTGTGGGTACAACCAGTTTTTCTTTGCGACTCTGCTGACATATAACGCATGTCTCCCAATTTGTTGACAGCCTCTGTTTCTTCGCCCGTACAAATTTTATTCGACTTGAGTCAGGTTCTGCCATGCTTGATATAGATGGTCGTCTGAAGTAATAATAATAATTAAACTGTGGTTTTCAACAATACCACACATTTGCACAATATTTGTCACAGCACACATTTGTCTTATTCTAATATTATGATAATAAAAGGAGGAAGTAAATTTAAAACTGGGCTTAACCTATAACAATACATGATTGTATTACGTTTCACTACAATGTGATAATTCAACTGTGTATGTAGATAGTAAACACTTATAAACCAGAGGACAACACTTAAAAATGTGTTCACTGAACACTAAGGACTAATAAAAAACATTACAACTTTCTGTACAAGGGGGGAATTAAAATTGTTTAAATCGGGGTCTGGTCGCTCGCCTATTTTTCTTGCCTTGCAGCGAAATGGGCTCTTAGTCATTTTCTAGATTATATACTTATTCAAAGTTACGTCATTAAATCGTTAAAAGTATAATGTTCTCTTAGGAATGTTTACAAATTACAGTCAAGAACTTATTGAAAGTGACGTCATTAAATCTTTACATTACTAAAGGCAATTATAATATATACACGAGGGCCACTCAATATATTTTTCCCCAACTTTTTTTTCTTTCCAAATTTCCTTGTAAGTTCCAAAAATTATGTACACAAGTAGTTACATACCTTTTTTTACAAGTTTTTATTTTTCCACAGTCTCCATCCTTTTCTACGGCTTTCCTCCGCCTCGAAACAAGGGCCTTTATTCCTTGCTGGTAAAAGTCTGCTGGGTTCCGCTGGAGCCACCTCTTAACCTCCTTAACAACCTCATCGTCACTCTGAAACTTTCTTCCACGAATAGCATCCTTCATTGGCTCAAACAAATGGAAGTCTGAAGGTGCCAGATCCGGGGTGTATGGAGGGTGGGGGTACACAGTCAAGCGCACTTTTGTGATGGCCTCTCTTGTTTGCAAATTGTTGTGTGGTCTTGCGTTATCGTGCAAAAAAGAAGGACGTCTTCCACTTTTCTCTCCGATCGAACTCACTTTATACGTCTCTGGATCTCTGTAGGGTAGCAATATATGCCTCTGAGTTGATTGTTTGTCCTTTCTTCATAATGTCCACCAGAATCACCCCTTTCATGTCCCAGAAGATGCTGGCTATAACCTTTCCTGCAGAGGGAGCCATTTTGAACTTTTTCTTGCGTGGGGAGTCTGCGTGATGCCACTCCATGGATTGGCGTTTTGTTTCAGGTTCAAAGTGGTGTACCCAAGTCTCATCCCCAGTCATAATTCGTGAAAGGAAGTCGTCCCCTTCTGTCTCGTATCGAACCAACGACTCAGAAACAATTTGTTTACTTTGGGCTTTGTGGTCTTCAGTCAGTTCGCGAGGAACAAACCGTGAACACACTTTTGAGTATCCCAGTTGCTGAATTATCGTATTCACACTTCCTTCACTAATTCCTAGCTCGAGTAATGGCTCCTTGTATGTGACGCTCCGATTTGATCGAATGATGCTGTTAGCACGTTACACAGTATGAGATGTCACAGCCGATGCCGGGCGACCGCTGCGTGGCTCATCATCGAGGCTGGCTCTCCCTCTCTCCGATGATCTCACACTTTTAGACCAGCGTCCAACTGTGTTTCGATCAACAACAGCATCTCCGTAAACGTTTTGTGGACGTTTGTGAATATTTCCAACTGTTTCCTTCTCTGCGGTTAAGAACTCGATAACAGCTCTATGTTTACAACGCACATCACTGTCAGACGCCATTTTCGAAACTGCGTTAACCATCGGTTTTATACAAGGGCGTTTAAAAGCGGTTTTATGCAAGGAGGGGAGGTTCAAACTGGAAAAATCCGGTTATGTGAATCGCAGAAAGTTCAAACTTACGGTCCAAAAGACATTTCAGCCCCATGGCCTATTATTTAGCTAAGAAAAAAGGGTGGGGCAAAATATATTGAGTGGCCCTAGTATATGAAATAAGAGCACTTAATCGAACACAGGGGTGGAATGCTGTATTCATACATTTATACATAATTCTACATAGGAAAGGGTTTAGAATGAGAAAATAAACGCATAGTTCGAGAATAATGTAAAACACTTAGATTATTACTATGAGAATTCATTAGAGCGTACTAAATTACTGGTTTAAAATAATTCAGGATTTGGAAATGGTAATAAAGCATTTCAATCGGGAATTTATCAAAGTACAGTTTCCCTACAATTTTCAACGTTTGTTTCCAGAAAACCAATTATGTTTCTGTACGCAAATTATTATTCTTACGTTATACACCTTTTCACTTAACACTCGGTAGCTCGAGGGTTGGTCCTACTGGGTGTCCAGGTGGCTGTTGGAATTCATCTAGTGATTTCTTGGATTGAGGCCCTCTCGTGGGCGTCGATCGAATCTTACGACGGGTGTGAATTTCCATCTGGTTCCTGGTTTAACGGAGAACAACGAACCCGTTGTCGTAGACGTTCAGACAGGTGAAGTGTCCTGAGCCTTTGGACATAGGGGTCCATTGGAGGAACATCTACTTCGAGTTGGCAAGTCCTATTTGCTTCTTCCGAAAAGAGGGAGGGAAGTGTCCCTGCAAAAGAGACACCACAAAACAATCCATTCCCCCTTGAGATGCAAGTAAAACTATGAAAATATACTTTCTTTGAAGTTAAAACTTTTATTAACTTATTGCGATAAAATTTACGGTACAATTCTTTTCATTTAACTGTTAATTAAATTCAAAACAAGTTTAATTTTTATATATATATACACACACACCTCAAAATTTTTTTTAACACGCAGCTCACTCCAGCATTAACCTCTCTTGAAGAATTATGAACTGATCAAAGAAATTTTTGCAAACAACTAACGGCAAACCCGTTTTTAATGTTTCTCCATAAATATATATTAATTAATTTATGTAAATAATTCCACATCCTGTTGTAGTGTATTGGTTTTTAATAAAGATAAGATAATAATGTCTAATAAGAGTGTAGTGTATTGGTTTTTAATAAAGATAAGATAATAATGTCTAATAAGAATTAAATGTTTTGTTTATAAGAACTTAATAATGTTTTGTTTAATAAAGAAGAAAATAATGTTTAGTAAAAAATTGATAATGTTTTGTTTGAAATTAAAAATATAAAAATACAAATTGGCAACATTCTGAGATGTGCCCAAGCTAGAGGCTGTGTGAAGTGTCCAACCCAGTCTCGGCACGGGGGTAGCCTCGTTTAGGTCGTTTTTCGTATTACGATGTTATTGTAAATTTAAAATATTGATTCTGTCTCTCTCCACGATTAAATGTTAACGCTAATTCCACTCTCGCATTACCCCGTTCGTTTAAAGTATTTCGGCATAAATAAAAAGTCAGTAAATTGTAAATAAAAGTGTGTAATGTATTCCCGGTCCTCCTTTGTGTGTTTGAAAGTAAATGGCACCCACCGGCTGAAGCGTCTGCCCGTGTTCGTTTATAATGACACAAAGAGAAAACGAGAGTAAAGATTGAGAATAGAAGAAAGAGCAAATAGATAAAAGGACAAAATAAGAAGGAAAGAGGGATCTTTTCGGTTTGACGACCTGTAATATTTTTTAACATTACTTGTTTTTTATTGTCCAGTTTTAATCGAGGATTTCAAAAATAACATTCATGTTTTAGAGAAACAAATAGTGAGGCTGTTATACATTTTAGTTTAGAGAATATCATATTCGCTTTAAGAGTCCAAAATCCCTGAAAGTTTTAGGTCAACTGTACGCTCATGACGATTGGTTAGATTAAGTCATGATATTTTCGTTTGTTTTGAGAGTAAACTAACGAAAATATCACAACTTAACCTAACCAATCATCAAGGGCGTACAGTTGACCTAATCGGGCATTCAATTAATCTAACTGGTTAATTTTGGTTATTTCACCTAAATATCTTCTGATCTTTTCGTATTAGGCACTCAGTGTCACATTTCGGGCAAGTTAAGGATGAGAGAATAACGCCGTAATTGATAAAAACATCGAGTGCTTTGTCTTCATCTAGTATTATCGGGACTACCTATGAAAAACACATTTTCCGTTTTAAGCGATTTTATTCATTGTGGATAATATAATATAATATGATATAATATAATACGTCCTTGATGATTGGTTAGGTTAAGTTGTGATATTTTCGTCAGTTTAAACGAAAATGACGAGAGCAAAAATACATAATAAACAGTTTGGTAGTCCCAATAATACGTAAGTACCCAATACGGTTTAAAAATATACATTTTAAATTTGTTAAATTGCCTATAACTACCTCACTATTTGTTTCTCTAAAACATGAATGTTATTTTTGAAATCTTCGATTAAAACCGGACAATAAAAAACAAGTAATGGTAAAAAATATTATAGGCCGTCAAACCGAAAAGAACCGGAAAGAGATTTGTTCACTACATTTTTGGTGGCTAGCGGTGGTCCCAACGGCATTCCCAACGGCATTCCCAACGGCATTCCCAACGGCATTCCCACGTCCTCTGTACGTGCCTTATATTTCGGTCAAATACATTGCTACCCTTTTTTTTTTGTATTTATAAAATTATTAGATATGGTCTTTCGGTAAATTAAACAGTAGAATGAATTGTGTACCTCATTTGCAAGCAGTAAACACCCTTTGGGTGTGCCCCATTCCGATTCCCATTCCTTAAAAAATTCGTTGTAACTATAATTCAGTATGGCGCGGGCCATTTTCGAAATATATATATATATATACATACATACATACATACATATATAATATATATATATATATAGATATATATATATATATATATATATATATATATATATATATATATATATACACACACACTTTAATAAGATGGAGGGAAGAAACTTCATTTCTTTAGACATAGGGTAGTCAGATTTTGATAAATTAATTAAATCACCCTACTTTTACGAACATTTTATGTGAATTCTATTCAATTTATAGGGTTCGCAATCAGGTTGGAGAGCGTTGCAACGATGAAGGATTTGAATGCTCAACCGACTCAACATCCCCCATTTTGAACCTTGATTCCATATATAGTAAGTGTTTTTACATTTGTTTAAATGTATGTAACTAGTTATTTATATAGGCGACTGACCAATGGAGACACACCTATCCAATGGAGACACTTTCAACACTATAAAAACAATCGGTATACTATTGACGAGAGTTTGTGGGAACAATACATAGTAATAAAGGTAATATTTGAGATATAGTGCATTAACCTAACTATCAGTTATTTACAGGGAAGTTTTGCTGATTGTGTCTCCATTGGATAGGTGCGTCCCCACTGGGCACTACGCTACAGCGAATAAACGGGTATAAACAGGGGCGGCGTTAGTCATTTGGGGACCCCTTGCCATACGCCATAATGGGTCCCTGTCATAATGTAAATTATTATTATTTTTTTTTTGTGAATAAAGTTATAGTAAACACTTTCCCTCCCAACACAAATTCACAAACGCAAATAAGTAGTTTGTTTTGGCTCTTTATATATCTTCAACTGAAATTACACTACAGTACCCTGTGGCGATCACTCAATCTGGGCTCCAAAAGATAACTAGTATGAAAAAAAGCATTAACTTCCAGGAACTTCCTGATTCACATCCCACAATTACCAAACACACAATGGGACAGAAAGCTCTGCAGTTCCATCAGGTGGATATTCAAAACTGGGAGGGGAAAATGAATATGCCACCAGACATATATAAATAAGCTTGTAATAATCTTGTCCAGTTTTTTCGAATCATCATGTGACAGTGTTTTTTTTTCTCGAGACTTTCTTTCTCAGCAAGTCCAAACCAAGGTAGTTAAGGGGCCCCGACGTGAAAATTTGTTGGAAAAAATCGGTCGCGTGGGGCTCCCCTGCAACTGGATTCAGAGAGGACCTCCGCACCGGTGAGAAGACAGTGTACTCTTTCTACGGATGTCTTTGACATGGTTTCCTACGTCCTGAGTGTGGTCTCACAGGTGATTACAAAAGTAGATATCCAGCCATAGTCTGGCTTGGACCCGTAGTCGTGACCAGCTTATAAGTTCACAGTTCACTCAGAATATTATGGGAACACGAGTATGATGAGTGTATGGAGATCAACGAGCAGTGTTATCAAACGTTCAATGGTGGTGGACCCTCTCAAGTGTGGGGACAGTTTGTTTGGAGGGCGTACAAACCCTTTTAAAGTGTACTTTCCAACTATGGAGAGTGTAAAGCTTCATTACTTTGACTTCTGTCCTTTATATCCGTACGTGATGAAGAATAACCTATACCCCGTAGGTGCCCCTGAAAAGCTCGTGGGACCTGCTCTACCTCTCCATCGAAGAATTCTCAGACAATTTAAATAAGAACTATTTGGAATTATCCTTCGTTGATGTACTTTCCCCCTCATAATTTATGGATGCCCATCTTACCCTTTGTCACAGATCACAAGCGCTTATGTTCGCCCTGTGCGTCAACTGTGCAGAGAAGAACAGTGGTGTGTGTGATCATACAGTTAACTAGAGGAAGATCCGGGGCGTTTTTACAAACCCTGAGTTGGAACTAGCCGTTCGTCATAGGTACAGAATACAAAAAAATTATGAAGTGTGGAGGTTCCAGAAGTGTTATAACCTCTTCACTTCTTAACCCTAAAAGGACGACGCTACATATTGGTAACCTTTCAAATACACGCATTCATAACTTAACCCTACAAACAATTCCGGCGTTAAAGGGTTAAATCAACACCTTCCTGAAAGATAAAGTTGAGGCGTCGGGATTTCCACGGAGAGTTGATACCGAGGACGAAAAAGCGGACTATATTCAGTGTTACAGTGATCGTGAGGGTATACAACTTGATCGGGAGCACATTGTATGAAGCCCTGGCAAGCGTTTTTGTACAAATCTTTGTTTAAACAGTCTTTAGGACAAGTTTGCACATAACACTGACAAGAGGAGCGTGCATTTAGCTCAAAGTTTTGACTTACGCCAAATCTGACGATAAAGAGGTACTTAAAATTGTGCACGTAGGTAATACGTAAATAATACGTTACAATAGGACCGAGTTGGCCACAGACATCGCCCACGTCACAAACATCCTTGTGGCTAGCTTTACCACGGCTTATGAGCGCATCAAGCTTTGGGGCCTAATGCATTCTCTGGGTCGACGGGTCCTTTACGCTGATACCGACAGTGTGGTGTTTACGGCGAAGAAAGGTGAATATATGTCTCTTATAGGCCAGTTCTTCGATGAACTCACTGACGAGATCAAGGCAGAGTATGGCGACAGAGTTTACGCGGATTCTTTTGTATTGAGTGGTCCAAAAATTTACGGGATACGTGTGAGAATCGGGGATGATTTGAAGTACATCGTGAAGGGGATCACTTTAAATCCAGCAAACCGGCAGATCATCCGACAGGTCACCTCTCTTAAAGATCTGGTGAGTTTAGAAGAACCAGGCGATGATAACGATGCCGTGCCTCCTCACCTGGTTGTGGGGACTTACAACTTCCGAGAGCAGAAACTAGGAGTGAAGGAGCTTAGAGAGACTAAGGTGTGCCGCAATACCTGCAGGAAACGTTACCAGTTCCTTAGGACTTACGATACTGTTCCTCTTTGGTTTCCGTGAGGAATGATTAGTTGGTGTACATATTTTGAAGGAGCTTAGAGAGACTAAGGTGTGCCGCAATACCTGCAGGAAACGTTACCAGTTCCTTAGGACTTACGATACTGTTCCTCTTTGGTTTCCGTGAGGAATGATTAGTTGGTGTACATATTTTTATTTAATGTATTTATCCTTTTTATTTTTTTTACTGTTTATCTATTTTATAAACTATTTTAAAGTTTTCACTCGTTTATTTACTTATTATTATTATTATTATTATTATTATTCTTACTTACTTCTTACTTCAGCTCCCAAGCAGGCTAGTTAGCCTGTCAGTGGAGCCAGCCTCCTTCGCCACTCCGCCCTGTCCAGCAGCACTCCCGTTTCCCAGAGCTCTTGCATGCTGGGCAAGTCGTATCTTCGCAAGCTCTCCTCCACTTCGTCCCTCCATCTCCTTTTCGGTCTCCCCCGCGGTCTTCTGCCATTCCCTGGTCTCCACTCCCAGCACCTCCTCGCAGTTCTCCCCTCCTCCATTCTCTCCAAGTGGCCCAACCATCTCAATTTGGCAGCGTCGATTTTTCTCAAAATCGGCGTTACTCCCACATTGGCTTTTATTTCTTCATTTCTTATCCTATCTCTTCGTCTTTCTCAGAATAGTCCTCAGCGTTCTCATTTCTGCCACCTGAATTCTACTTCGATCCGCCATGCGCATTTTTCAGTGTTCCGACCCATAAATCAGTATTGGTGTTAAAACTGTTTGGAAGATTATTTTCTTAGTCCCAAGGGGCATATGTTCATCTCTCAGTAGCGGGTATAACATTCCGACATTTTTACTAAACTTTGCAATTCTTTCAGTTATTTCTTGCCTATTACCATTTTTTTTAGTAAACATACTCCCTAAATATTTAAATTTTTCACCATTTCTTATTTCCTTATCTCTATTTGAACTCCAAATTCCCCTTCTTCTCTTCGACATACACTTAATATTTCTTTCTTTTCTACATTCATTTCCATTCCCCCCTCCTTCAAACATTCATTCCAATCAATTAAAGCTTGTTCTATATCTTCTCTCTCTGTCGTCCAGAATGCTGTCATCCGCATATGCCATTATTCCATTATTATTATTCATTTCATGACGTCGCTTGAAACTTGCAATGACTGTCCATATAGGCTATAAACACGAGTGGTGATATAACACTGCCCTGCTTCACCCCTGTTCTAACTTCAAACCACTCATCATTTTTGTGTCCAGTCCTTACTTTGCATTCGCTAACTTGGTACAAACTTTTCAAAGCCCTAAGAAGTGCCCCCCTTACCCCATAAATCTCCTCCAAACATCTCCACATTCTTCCTCTGGGCACTGTATCGAATGTTTTTTTAAGATCTATGAATATTATCACATTTCCCGCTTCATTTTTAATACTGTATACTTTTTCTTTTCCTTCCTATAAGATTTTGCAAGGCTATAAATCAGTTTTTTGTCTCCTTTCTCATCTTCTCTCAACGTTTTTCCCAATACCCTCATTGCCATTTGTTTTGCCCTTTTCTTCTCCCTCTCAGCTTCACTTCTTGCTTGCACATATTCCCGTCTTGATTCCTGTGTACGTTGCCTCAACCACTTCCTATGTTTTATAGTTTTCTGTTTTACTTCGCTTCTCACTATATCTGTCCACCATGGTGTATGTCTTCTTCTTCCTTTCCCCCACCCATTCATTTCCCAAAATCTCCTCCGCACCCTCTTAGCACAATCTCTCACGGTTTCCTATTCATTTTTTCCTCCGTCTCAGCTATATTTCTTTCAAGTTCCTCTCTGAATCTAACTCTAATGTTCTCATCCTGCAGTTTCTTTGTCTTAATTACCTTCCTCTTCTCTTTTGTTGCAACTATTTTCTGCATTTTCAAATCTGCTATCAGTAATCTGTGGTCGGAGTCTAACGTAACCCCAGATATCACCTTGACGTTTTCAACAGTTCTAACAATTCTGCCATGGGGAATGACATCTGGAATCCCATGCTGGTCCCAATCCCGGATAAAAGTGGAGGGTTACCACGACAGGCCTAGTAAGCCGGTGGTGTAAAAACCTTATTGCTCGAGAAACTCAAGAACCAGCCTAGGAACCAGGATTGATAAACAGATCACGGGCAGGGAAACGAAACTGGACACGAAAAATGGACGCACTCAGGATTAGATGCGGAACGATTAATATAGCAACTTATAGGGGGAAAGAAGATGAAATTCTGGAGATTATGAGAGAAAGGAAAATCGACATCTTGGGAATGGCAGAAACAAGGCATATGGGTGGAGAACTGGGAAGGGACTTGGGGGATGGATATGTGCTCATGTACAGAGGAGTGGAGAAGGGTCGGAGGCAGGGCCGGATTAAGACCTTTAGAGGCCCTAAGCACTTAAAAGATTTTGGTGCCCCATATATATGTAATTCAAAATATAAACAAAAATAAACCATAAAATAAAATTTTATTTTTTGAAATGAAACAAAACTTACAGTAAGATGGAAAATAATGTTTATTTTTGTATACTTCCACTTCATTTATATTTGAAAAGTTTTCTCCTACTTTTTTTAATTGCAAAGTCTTTGATCAGATCCTCAAAACTAATCTTACGTAACACATCTGCTTCTATACTTAGTAGAGATAAGGCATCCAGCCTGCCTTGTTGCATAGTTGTTCTGTTGGTATTTTTAATATACTTCAACTGAGAAAATGAACGCTCAGCTGAGCAATTTGTGACCATTAATGTTAAAAATATACGAAAGGCAATTTCTACATTTGGAAGGCACACTCAATATTGTCTTCTACAATTATTTTATAAAGTTCAGCATGACTGAATCTTGTTTTTACATTTTTTTTTGCACTGAACTTATGGCACACATATGAGTGAAACTGCTGAAGCTCAGCAGAGAAATTAGTGTTCAAGTCCTCTGGGTAAGCATCAATCATCTTTTTACAACCCTGAGAATACCTTTCAATTTCAGTAGATGATGAAGTGGTGACATTATGTGGCACATCACTTAGAAAAGAAAATCTCTCTGCTATTTCTTTGTATATCTCTCCTCTTCTTCTCATCTCAGTTTCAAGTTTGTCAACAATTGTGTAAAAGGTGGTGATAAGAAATCCGACAATGGAAAATTTCTGTGGTGCCCTCCTTCCCTTGATGCCCTAAGCACGGGCTTATTTTGCTTAATGGTTAATCCGGCCCTGGTCGGAGGCAGTGATGGGCAAGATACTTGGAAATTGTATCTGAGATACAGATACAAGATACCCAACAAAAATGTATCTGAGATACAGATACAAGATACTCGAAAGAAACTGTATCTTCAAGATATAGATACAAGTTACAGATACAAGATACATTTTTAAGATACAAGATACTTTTGAAAGAATAATTATTTGAGTTTAGTTTCACCTGGTGAGCCATGAGCGCACGAGTTGTCTCATTCAATTATTTATTATTATATTTTCTGGATATAAATAAATGCCAAATCAATGGTACTTCATATCTCAGTATTTGTATAGTGATATAACTAAAAGGAAAGCACAAAGTAAATATGTATAAATAATCCTGAAAATTTTTAGGTATGGAAAAATAAAATAAACCACACTTTTTCAATTTATGTATTTCAAATAAATTGTTAACACAGGTATGCTCAGTTACCTACTCACGAAGAAAAAATAAAGTTTTCCTCATAATAAATATATTTGCAGGAATAAGCAAATATATGTATAATTCCTGATTTTTAATAAAAATAACAAAGGACTCCTGTTGAATTATTTATATGTTCTCGACAAGTGACGACAAAAGCCGTGTTGAAACATGTTAAAACCGCGGGATACAAGATGAAATCTGAGTACGTCCGTGCCGAGACTGTGCGCGCAGCGCAACGGTAGTATTCATATACAAACATGTAACACTGTAGGACTGTTCAAAAATCAACTTTTTGTTATTTTCATAGGTTTCTGTACATTTTCCCATGCGTTTTGACCTGAAAAAGCCGAAAATCACAACTATTTTGACCTAGGATGTTGGGAAGCATTGCCGCATGGAGCTTTAAATTTTCTGCCTTGAAATCGGCCAAAGCGCCAATTCCGGGGTCCCTTGAATTATGTTTTGCTCTTTAACTTTTGATCTAAACAAGATAGAGCAACAAATTGGGTATCAAATGAAAGAGCATAAAATTAATAAATAATAATAATAATAATAATAATAAATAAATAATAATTAATAATAATAATAATAATAATAATAATTATCTATCATTTTTCAGGAAACAACAGAAACTCAATCAGAATCTAGAAAACCATCTACAAGTTACAACTTCACAATGGCATTAAGCAAGGAGCTGAGGGAGCTCCGTGGGCGCACAGTTGATATCTCAGAACCTCCACGTACTGTCCACAGGCAGGTGTCAACTGGGCCATCTACCAGATCCAGGGCCGGATTAACCATTAAGCAAAATAAGCCCGTGCTTAGGGCATCAAGGGAAGGGGGGCACCACAGAAATTTTCCATTGTCGGATTTCTTATCACCACCTTTTACACAATTGTTGACAAACTTGAAACTGAGATGAGAAGAAGAGGAGAGATATACAAAGAAATAGCAGAGAGATTTTCTTTTCTAAGTGATGTGCCACATAATGTCACCACTTCATCATCTACTGAAATTGAAAGGTATTCTCAGGGTTGTAAAAAGATGATTGATGCTTACCCAGAGGACTTGAACACTAATTTCTCTGCTGAGCTTCAGCAGTTTCACTCATTGTGCCATAAGTTCAGTGCAAAAAAAATGTAAAAAACAAGATTCAGTCATGCTGAACTTTATAAATAATTGTAGAAGACAATATTGAGTGTGCCTTCCAAATGTAGAAATTGCCTTTCGTATATTTTTAACATTAATGGTCACAAATTGCTCAGCTGAGCGTTCATTTTCTCAGTTGAAGTATATTAAAAATACCAACAGAACAACTATGCAACAAGGCAGGCTGGATGCCTTATCTCTACTAAGTATAGAAGCAGATGTGTTACGTAAGATTAGTTTTGAGGATCTGATCAAAGACTTTGCAATTAAAAAAAGTAGGAGAAAACTTTTCAAATATAAATGAAGTGGAAGTATACAAAAATAAACATTATTTTCCATCTTACTGTAAGTTTTGTTTCATTTCAAAAAATAAATTTATTTTATGGTTTATTTTTGTTTATATTTTGAATTACATATGTCACAACCATGCGATTTACCATTTCTATGGTTGAACAGTATCCATGTTTGTGCCATTAGAAGTTCGCTGTAAACAGCGAATGTCCCCCCCCTTGGCTGTGCCTCTCTAATTCGTCTCCTTTGATTTCTCCCAAATAATGACTTATGCTGTACGTAGAGAGTAAGTCACTCTGACGTCATAAAGTAACTTAATTTCCTTCCATACCTTGAATACTGAATCACGTGTTTAGTATGTGGATATCTTTCATATTCAATGTATGGTAAATTCTTTAATAATAATAATAATAATAACGTCACTCTCTATGAGTCATTATTTATATGTTGTGTCCTGTCGGTGTTATGCAACCATACTCATTCATACATCCATGTTCATTCTTGACCGTCGTCCTTTATTAATTTTATTACCTATTACCTATTTTTTACCTATTACCCATTGTTTAGTTATGCTCTATCAACTTATCAGTCTATGTTTACTCGTGTCTATATTACGCACACAACCTATTGTGTGACGAATGATATGTGTACACTACTGTGTGCAGTCATACATGTCTATTGACGATCATGATTACGTACATGTATTCTTTTTGTTTTATTTTCTTTTTATTATTTCACCTCTCGCAGTTGTCTATTATTGCTGAGACGAAGGCTCGAATTCCGATTACGTCGTCAAAAGCGAGCCTCTGAATTCGAACTCTTCTCTCTTGCCTCTGCTACCAATTATAACGTTAAGATGTGATGTTATATTATTATAATATACCATATTGTTCCCTGCCAGGCTACTGGTTATATATATACGTAGGCACATCGTTATCCACGTTCTCATTACCTGTACTTACTACTTCTACCTAATTGTCATTCAAATTCCGTTACTTATGTCTTACGTTATCATTAATGTCCGTGTACTTTCAAATGAAAAGTACACCGTATCTTTCTCCGCTTTCCTCATCGCTGGCTAATTAGACTTTCAAACTATAATAACCAACCATTCTTCTAATAATATTTGACATAATTTGGCGTAATCACTGTTAACTATAAATATATTATATAATTGTCGTTAATCCCCTGTAAATTATAAAACAACGGAGAACTCTCCTTCATTGTTTAAATTGTGTTACCTATTCAGATTACTTCAGTATTAGATATGTCAATTAACAAATTGCTAAAATTGTAATTAACGGTAATTAATGTATGTAATATAATGTAATTTATGTACTTAATGTACTCTGTACATGTCGGTCCCCCGACATTATGTCGCCACCCAAAAGTGTATACCTTACAAAAATTAGTATCTTTTTTTGTTAACTTTTTGCTTAAATTATGCTTAACGTCAGAATTCTTTAGCTCTCCAGTTAAAGCGGGAGCTTAACCTTCGACTGCATTCCCCCAAAATTGAAGCTTATTTATTTCTTGTATTGTAAATTAAATCATTCCTGCCTGAGTTCTTGATACTAGAGGTTGCACCTCGCCCCCTTTTAAATTCCTGTCTGGCCCGTTGTTACCAGAGGTGGCTCCTCTCTCATCTTAAATTCCTGCCTGAACCTTCACCCGAGGAGGCCGAGCCCCCCTCACTTTAAATTCCTGCCTGAGGCTTAGACCAAGGAGGCCAAGCCTCCTCATTTTAAATTCCTGCCGTAACTCTTACTCGAGGAGGACAAGCCTCCTCGCTTTCAATTCCCACCTTAACTATTGAGAAATGGGGTCGAACCTCTACCCCTGTAAATTCCTGCTTGAGCTGTTGTTGTAAGAGGTAAAACCTCTCCCCCTGTAAACTTCTGATTATCAGTGCCTCGTCCTGTATATATATATATATTATTTGTGAAATAAAATTTATGAGTGAACTAAAACTCCAATTTTTGAAGTGAAGTGTTTCCATTCATCCCTTCGGGAAAAAAAACAAACTTGGTAGAAACTATTTATATTGATACTCGGATGCTCTCGGCCAAGGCCGAGCTTACCCAACAAAGGACCACCTTCGTTGGATTGTCCAAAGTGCATTAACCCTAAAAAGTCGCAAGCGGGCAGAGGCTCGCACAACGTATGCGCGACACATATATATGGGGCACCAAAATCTTTTAAGTGCTTAGGGCCTCTAAAGGTCTTAATCCGGCCCTGACCAGATCTCTCACTGAAACTTTCCTGGTTGGATACCCTTCAGCTTTTATCAGTGGTTCCCAGCTTCCCACCAACAGACAGGCGTTCCAGTATTTCCTTAATCTTCAGAATTTACCGGAAAATGCAGGGAGGCCCATGGTTCAAGACCTTGCATATGAAACAGTTGAATCTATCATCCCATTCTGGCAGATGGCTAGGATCAAGACAATGACCAAGTACAACGCAATGAAGCTCTTCATGAAACTACATGAGAAACATCGTGCTCTGGTGAAAAGCAAAGGAAGAGCAAGTAACCCTGGAGGAAAAAGAGGAGCATTTGTGCTGGAATTAGACAGCCTGTTCGATATAGGAGCTCCAGATGCAATCCAGGAAATACAGAACAACAGACTGTTATCCAGAGAGAAGAAAGATGAGGATATCAGGTTCTACGAAGACCAAAAGACTGAGAGGAAAGGTCATATGTCTGGTCATGACAAGATTTTTGAGACAAGATCCCTGCAGCAAGCAGCGAGGAATGAAAGACTGCAGCATAGACAAGAACAAGGTAAAACTAATTACTTTGAACGTTACAAAAAGTTTTAAGTTTACTCCATTGCGATATTTAGCATGTACTTAACAATTACTGTCTTAACATGTACTATTTTACAGCTGCAGCAGAACAAGAGGCAGTTGTTCATGTGGATGACATTACCTGGGGTGACTCAACTGACAACGACGCTAACACAGAGGACATGGATTACCATCAGCCTCGTCCTGGATGTTCTCACCATCAAGACACTGTGACTAGTGTGACTTTGACGTTTCCAAGGAAGGTCATGGAATGTGATGTCATCTGCAATACAGCTGATCGTCTTGGTTTATCAGACAATCAAGTTACTGCCATGGTTTCTGCCACCTTGAAAGCTGGAGGGGCTGATCTGGATAACTTCGTCATCTCAACCTCAACAACACGTCGCAACAGAATGCTGTCCAGGTATAATATCAGCCAGAGTCACAAGTCCAAGTTTTGTGAAAACCCCCCACAGTACGCTGCCTTACACTGGGATGGAAAGTTGCTCAAAGATGTCTTGGGCAGTGAACTGGAAGTACCTCAGAGACTTTAGCTGTGCTAGTGTCTGGTCCACCTTCATACACTGAAGGAAAGTTATTGGGAGTACCTGTCATCGACAATTCTTCTGGCACAGCTCAGGCTGAGGCTTCAATGGATTTACTGGAGACATGGGAACTTACGGATAATGTTACTGCCCTTTTTTTGACACTACATCCAGTAACAGTGGAGTTCACAGAGGAGCTGCCAAACTGCTAGAGAAAATGCTGAACAAAAAGGTGTTTTATCTGGCCTGTCGACATCACATCCTGGAAATCCTAGTAGGAGCAGTTTGGGAGAAGCTGTTTGGGAAGGTGAAGGGGCCAGATAATCCCTAGTTTGAGCATCTGAAGGATGTTTGGACGGACTTGTCCAAGGAAAACCCAAAGATGCTGGCTATCAACAGCAAATGGCTGAAGGAAAAGAAGAAGAACAGTGAAGAAATACTCCAAGACATTCTAACAGCAGAAAGGCTTCCAAGAGCCGACTACAGGGAAATGGCTGAACTGACAGTCATTGTTCTTGGAGGAACGCCTCCTCGAGGTATTCACTGGAGTCGACCAGGCGCCATTCATCAGGCCAGATGGATGGCCAGAAACCTGTACTCCATGAAAATGCTGATGTTTGCAGATCAACTTGAGTACGACGAAGACACTGTATCAAAGCTGGAAAGACTCAAACCTTCCTTGCGCTGTTCTACACTCCTGTATGGATGATGTCAATGTCTGCTGCAGATGCTCCCGTGAATGATCTAAGTCTAATCCAGGACATGTTGAAGTACAAGAAAACTGACCCAGAGCTTGCTGATGCAGTACTTAATAAGATGGAAAACCACAAATGGTACCTGACCCAGGAAGTCGTGCCATTTGCCCTGTTCAGCAGTAGATTGAATGACACATTGAAGCACGACATTGCTGCCCAGTTACATGCCACTGAGAAGCCAGACAGCTTCAGAACAGGAAAGCCTCTATTCCAGAGAGTCACAGCTAAGACCACCCTGGGTGATCTCATTGGCCCAGAATCACATTTCCTGCTGGACACACTGAACATTGGATCCGAGTGGCTTCTGGAACCTGTCACGTCTTGGCCACAGAATGAGGACTACAGAAAAGCGTGGACTATGTTAAGAATCTGAAAGCGGTGAATGACATTGCTGAACGTGGTGTCAAGATGATGAGCGACTTTGCAAATGTCATAACAACAGATGCCAAGCAAAGGGACTATCTCCTTCAAGCTGTGGAGTTCAACAGACGCCGCTTTGACAGCTTCAAGAAACAAACTCTCAACAACTGACTGTGTAAATGTCATTATGAAATTAATCATCATGTAATGCTTTCACTTCTTGATCGATTAGACTTGTGACAAAATGTTAATCTCAAATTTGTGTCATGAATAAGGCGCCTTGTCTGCCTTGAGTGTGAGAAAACGAATTTTGTGATATTTCTGAAATCTTTGTATGTACCAATGTGCCATTTCTTGTTCCAAGACTATCATAATTGTATAAGTTAGAAAGAGGATTAAAAACACTTTAATTTGGTGCCTATTTTGTTGCTCTATCTTGTTTAGATAAAAAGTTATAGTGAAAAACATGATTCAAGGGACCCCGGAACTGGTGCTTTTGGCCGATTTCAAGGCAGAAAAATTAAAGCTCCATGCGGCAATGCTTCCAACAACCTAGGTCAAAATGGTTGTGATTTTCGGCCTTTCAGGTCAAAAGCATGGGAAAAAGTACAGAAACCTATGAAAATAAGAAAAAGTTGATTTTTGAACAGGGCTAATGTAACAGCAATCGCCGGCCTGCTTCAACGTGCGTCAGATATGATCATATTTCATGAATAGTTATTAGCGTCTCTATTTAAAAAGTATCTTATGAAAGTATCTTTGAAAGTGTATCCCGGGATACAAGCTACATGACAAAATGTATCTTAGATACTTCTCAAGATCCTCCAAAAAATAAAGTATCTAAGATACGCATCTCAGATACGTATCTTGTATCTTAAGATACAAGATACTGCCCATCTCTGGTTGGAAGAGGATGCACGGAGTGGCAATGATTATTGGACCGAGATTGTCTCCAAACATACAGACTGTAGAATTAATAAGCGAAAGACTAATGAAATGTAAGTTGAGAATTAGGAATAAAACATATATTCTCTACCAGGTTTATGCGCCACAACAGGAGCATAGTGAAGAGAAGACCAACTTCATGGAAATATTAGATGACAATTATGAAGTGGGAGGAGAGGAGGTGGGACTGCTTATGGGAAATTTCACTGGTAGACTGGGGATGGAGAGAGAGAGGGAGTGGAACAGGTGATTGGACCTTTCGGAGAACAGAACCGAAATGCAGAGGAAGAGAAACTAATAGATTTCTGCGTAAGGAACGAACTAAAGATCATGAACGGATTTTTCAAACACCAGGAGACCCATAAGTTTACGTGATACAGGTGGAACCAAGTGACAGGAAACTTTGACCGAAAACCCATCATAGATTACTTTATATGCTCCGATTATATTATTATTATTATTATTATTATTATTATTATTATTATTATTATTGAATGTTTATTTACTTGTAAGTATTTAATTTTTAAATTATTTAACTCGTGTACTTTAAGAATATTATTTTACGTTTTTGAACTGTGCATATAATTTTCTTTTAGCCTTTGAATGGATGTGTGTATTTGTGTGTGTGTGTGTGTGTGTGTGTGTGTGTGTGTGTGCTTATACATCTCCTAAATTTAACTTTTTAACAACGAGGGTTGCCTCTGATATTGCGTGCAACACTTTTGTGAAGTCGTACTCTGTAAAATCTGAAGATGTAGTGAATACTCGACGTCCATCCTTTCACGGGTCTTTTGAAGTGTTTAAATCGGTCTAAATTCATGCAAGGTTGATGAATCAGGAATGAATCAGGATACTCAAGTGCTTTATGGTTATTCTAACGAGAGTGTCACAGGAATTCATAATGCTAAAGATGTTTTGGAGTACGTGTCGAATCTAAGCTGCGTCAAAGAATACAAGTATAGTGAAGTGAAGAACCCGACGCTCATTGAAGAAAAACAAAGACTCTGGTACGACAAAACTTATTGCATCATGTTATACACCACCGATCACACTGCCGCAACAAAAATCGCCAACCTAGTGATCATGGACAATTTAAAATATTTTTACCACTACATCAACGTTTACCACGATGATTTGTCTAGTGAGATCATAGTTAAAGGCCTGTTTACCTTTTTAATAGAACTTAGTGATGAATACTTTTTGTATCCCAGAGTGGAACGGTATGGGCACGCCTATTTCACGAATACGGCCCCTTCAGTATTAATTGATTTGCTAACGAATCATTTAATGTGTTAGATAATTTTGTGTATATACATTTCCCCACCCGAAACTGCATTTTCATGCTGGCGCATATACTTACATGTTTCGTCCAGCTCTGTCAGGTCGTCGAATCGCCAACAGGGGGCGCCTCGACCCTTAAACGCATGACTCACCACCAGGTCAGCGTCATAAACTGAAGTAAGTAGTTCATCTCACAGCAGCATCTGAGCTTGTAGCGTCGTGACGTGCTATCCAGAAGCCTCCTCGCTGCATCACCAAGAAACACCTGCCTATAGTAACATAGAAAGATGGAACTACCGTTAAGCAGTATCCTTAACCCTCAATACGCTGTGATTTTTTCTAAATCAGTGAGAGTGTTTAAACGTAGCAGTGGTTCGATTAATTATGTGCTCGAGACAAATTCTAAACGTGTGGACTTCCCCCGAAACGTAATGTTATTTATTTGAATGTTGATGAAATGTCGAAAATCTTTTTGTTTATTGAGAAGTGGTCGTTTGAGAATTATAAAGTGCCAGTTTCCGCGAGTGCAGCAAGAGTAACGATTAGTGACGCCCCTCTCATATTGTATTATTTGTACTTAACTGTGAGTCACGATACGAATCAATCGTGCGTTGAAACACGATTGTTGTGGAAAACTAATCTAAAACCCTTCAATAAAAACAATGGTAATAACGGACTAGTGCCTACTCGTTACCGATTCATCCTCGATAGACTGTCTGAAATAGCCGCCTTCCTCAACCTGAAACCTTTATTAAATGCGCGAGATGATGATATGCATTATTTTGACACCGTTCACGAGCATGCCTATACATTTTTAGTTGACGAATTTGAGATGTAGCAATGAAGAAGGTGAGAACGGATTGGAGCCTGGAGCTTGGAGAATATTTAGAAGACACGACCTCCGAGAAGTACCAGTCGCTTTGGGATGCTGGTCTAGAGCAGTGGTACTCATTGGGCGGCTCGCAAGCCAAATATATATAGCGCATTTGGCTCGCGAGCCGCGCAATGAGTACCACTGGTATAGCGTATATGAAGAAGCGTAGGTCTAAGGCAGTGGTATTCATTGCGCGGCTCGCGAGCCAAATGCGTTATATATATTTGGCTCGCGAGCCGCCCAATGAGTACCACTGGTCTAGAGTGTTACAAACCCTTCTTCATCTTCACCGTTCATCCACAAGAACTCTTTCTTTGCTGTAACTGGCGCTACGATTTAGAAGACTTCCTCACACACCGCTATGAGCTCTGAGCAGTTTTCAATCGAAAAGACTGGTGAAAAGAAAATAAACGCCCACTTAGTACCTGTTACGTATGCATTAACTTTTCATGATAATATTGTAATAACCATCCCTGTATTCGAGCAGGCTTTTGAAGCTATGTTCAGAGATTAAGAATTATGAAAATGTTATGCTCAATTGTAAAGTAGGAACAAAATTGACCCTAAATGACCTTAAGGCACTGTATATTGAGTATAGAATACGTCATACATTATTACTTCTGAAAAGAATTGGATGTATTACAACAAAGCAATAAGAATGTCATTATTTCCACCATTAATTGTGAGTTTACTATACTTATAAAAAAAATGGTGTTTTGACATATTAATAAATATTGTATGGTTCTGCATTTCTATTTACTCCTCACTCATTTTTAAATTATGTCTATGTATGTGATGCTTTTTTCTTAAACACCGTTGTTGTTGTTGTACGTATGTGTGTGTGTGTGTGTGTGTGTGTGTGATCTAGTTGGAAGTGGCCAGCCATGTTGGTTTGTGGATGCAGTCGCGTCCGGTGATAACGGGTATAAAGAATTACTCAGTCTCATTCAAAGGCATGTATTTTTTCTTATTATTAATATCAATGTTATGCCTAAGACAGTGTTTACGGTGGCCACTATACTCTATATTCATAGTAGTATTAGGTCAGCGTGCTGTATCACATCAGGTGGCTTCTAAACTTTCTATCCTTTCAAATTTTCTTACTTTTTCTTCAAAAGTGGTGGTCGCTAAAGTTCATAATATGACGTCCGTCACACACACACACACACACATATATATATATATATATATATATATATATATATATACTTGGAGAAGAGTGGCAACAAGCTTGACCTTCGTGAAATGAAGAATCATCGCACGGAACGTTTGAAAGGTTAAAAGATTTATATTTTATGTATAATTTACAATATTTTTTCTTATCGTTTTTTAATGAAAAGCCATTAATGGATTAAGATCTGACTGGGGATTAAAATTTTGCTCTACTGGCATTTCCCCTTTTCCCCCTCCCCTCTCGTCTCCCTTTCTCCCATCCCCATTACCCCCTCCCCAACCCCCACCTCCCTCTACTCAAATGAACACATACTACTGAACTTATACAAAATCAGAGTAAAATTATAGCTTATTTACGATTAAAGGGTTGTTCAAAGGTGCTTAATTTAAACAAAAATGTCAAAATCAGCGTAATTTATATGAAAAAAGTTAAAAAAAAATGTTTTAAATAATTTAATTTGGTTTTTTATCAACTGAATTAAAAAATAAGAGCCCAGTAAAGCCCGAGGGTTAAGGGCCAAATAATATAAAATAAATACTTCAATTTCACACTTATTTATTTTATGTTTTTATGTTAAAGTTAACTTTTTTTAAAAGACAGATCTCGAACTTCAAAATGTAAAAAAAGTTATCAGTTTGCGGCCCCGATACCCAGGGGCCCATTGAAATGGCCCATCAC
The DNA here is from genome assembly GCA_023014485.1 of Bathynomus jamesi. Classification (NCBI taxonomy): domain Eukaryota; kingdom Metazoa; phylum Arthropoda; class Malacostraca; order Isopoda; family Cirolanidae; genus Bathynomus; species Bathynomus jamesi. The sequence goes on from JAJOZX010001930.1 coordinate 649,912, forward strand.
AATTTGAAAACCCCCGTTTTTAAGTGAGATTATCACTGGGCAACAAAAAAAAAGTTTTTTCGTGTCCCAAGAATGAAAATACCTTATTCTTATAATATTTTCTGTGCTGAATCCAAATAAGTTTGTAAAATTTCTCTATCAGGTCTGGTTTTTGTGTGACATGCAATTTAATTTTTAAAAACCCATATAGTTACATACTTATTAAAATATGATCGAAAAGACATACCTGTAGTTTAAAAAGTAGCTTGTTTTGATTTTCTGCTGTGCTTTGCCTCAGGCATGTCTCTCTTAAGAGTCCAGCAATAGTCAGCCAGCATACTGGGGCTCCATTTGCCTTGGTAACGGTTTTCCATGGCAGAAATATCCTGATGAAAACGCTCACCATGTTCGTCGCTTACCGCACCCAGGTTTTCCGGAAAAAAGTCCAAGTGAGAGTCCAAAAAATGAACCTTTAATGACATATTGCACCCCATTGCTTGGTAAGACTTAAGAAGATCTCCTACTATTTCAGGATAGTTTTCGGCCTTGTGATTTCCCAAAAAATTGTGCAGACACTTTGAAACTCTGCCACGCAGCTTTCTCAACTTCATTCAACTCTCCTTCAAATCTCTCATCTCTTAACAATTCTCTGATCTGAGGGCCTACAAAAATGCTTTCTTTAATCTTGGCATCACTGATCCGGGGAAACTTATTTCTCAAGTATGTGAATCCTGTTTGCGCTTTATCCATCGCTTTAACAAAGTTTTTCATAAGTCCAAGCTTGATATGCAAAGGAGGAAGGTACACTTTCTCAGGGTCAACAAGTGAACTATTCACAACATTTTTCTTGCCTGGAACAAGTGAGTTGCGTTTTGGCCAATCCTTCTTAACGTAGTGGTTTTGCTTGTCCCTACTGTCCCACTCACATAAAAAAAAGTACTTGGGTAACCTAGCTGCAACCCTAGCAAAAGTGCAATGACCTTCAGATCTCCACAGATATTCCACTTAATTTCTGATACTGAAACTTTTCTAAAAGCAACTTCATGTTGTCGTATGACTCTTTCATGTTTGCAGCATGTGCAATAGGTACAGAAGGAAATTTATTTCCGTTGTGAAGAAGGACTGCTTTCAAGCTGACTTTTGAGGAGTCAATGAACAATCGCCACTCATCCACGTTATGTTCATGACCAAGAGCCCCCATGACTGAATTAACATCTTTACAAAACACAAGTCCATCTTCATGGGAGAACCATTCTTTGAATTCATCATGGCGGCTGCGGAAAAAAAACTTTAGTGTCACGTTGCAGTAGATTCCAACCCTTTAATCTTGAACCTAAAAGTTCAGCCTGCTTCTTAGATAATTTCAATCACGAACTAGGTCATTTAGATCTCCTTGTGACAGTAAATGTGGTTCATTGGAGGAACAGGTAGCCTGGAATGTTGGATCAGAAATGTCTTCATCTTTTCCTCGTGATATGCTACAGCTACGTTTGATTCTCATCACTTAAACTTACATGTTCAGGAGGATTTGGTACTGGAAGTTGAGCACTGTGGGGAACTGGTCTCATTGCAGACGGTAGATCAGGGTATTTCATAAGGCTCTTTGTTTTTGAAGTGATCCCCTTTGTATTTACCAGGCAGAAATAGCAGTCTGTTGTGTGATCTTTGGGTTCCCTCCAAATCATTGGAATAGCAAATGGCATGTGACGTGAACCGTTTAGCCATCCTGTAAGTAGTCTTACACATGTCACACAACAAAATGTGAGGGGCCCAACTCTTGTCCTGATCGCCTACTTTACATCCGAAATAAAGTTCATAGCATTTTTTTACTAATGGTGTAAAGTTACGTTTCTGGGATTTTAAAGTTAGATCACCACATACATAACAAAAGGAATTAGGATGATTCAGACAGTTCCGCGGCATTACAAAACATCTATATGAATACAACACTGGTGTAAAATTAACAAGAAGCAACAGACACTAGCTGTTAACACTGTGACATTTACAAGCAGACTGACTTGGAGCTGCTCTACACACAGAAACTAGGCTCATGTCTGAACAGGTACAAACATGTTTCAACCTGCACAGTCTGCTGCTCCGACTAAATTTATCCTGCCAGCATTATCAGAACTTTCTCCCCAAAGGAATAAATTGTACTAATTTTACAGAAAAATTAATACAACATATATATTAATATTAATATATTTTATTATAGTTTATTAATTAATATATATATTATTATATTTATTATTTTATAATGTTTTATATTATAATATTGTTATATACTTAATTATATATAATATGTTATTATTTTTTTATCCGGTGATCATGCTAAATGAGGAAAAAATGAAAAATAGCGTCACAAGTAAACTAAGCCTGATAGAAAAAATCTGATTTCATATTTAGATTCAGCATGAAAACGTACACTTAGAACACCCATCAAAACTCTTGTGACAAAATTGTTGTTGACCAGTGTTATTATTATTATTATTATTAAATGGAATTACTTTAAAACAAACTCTTAGTGATGGACAACAATTATTTATATGCTTTGAATTCAAATTAATTATAAATAAATAAATACATAAATAAATACAAGTAATTTAAAATGTTATAGGATTTGTTCATAAACAAACGAATCCGAGTGCATTTTATATATATATATATATATATGTATAATATATATATATATGTGTGTGTGTGTGTGTGTTTAACACTGAGAAATTTCAGCTGTTACGATATGGAAAAAGAGGACAAATTCTAAAGCAAAATATTTAGGGGTTGTAATGATTGATGATGCGAAATTTGAAGCACAAAATAATATAGCAGTAAACAGAGCATAGAGAATAAGGGGCAGATACTGAGAACCTTTAAACGAAGGGATAAGAATATAATGATTCCTCTACTGAAAACACTGATCATACCCAAATTGGAATACTGCTCGGCCCTAACATGCCCATATAAAAAAGAAGACATTAGACAACTAGAAAGGATTCAAAAAAGCTTCACAGCCAAGATCAAGAGGCACAAAGAACTAAATTACTGGGAAAGGTTACGCGAATTAAACCTATATTCACTGGAAAGGAGAAGAGAGAGATACACCATTATTTACACTTGGAAAATAATGGAGAAACTAGTCCCTAATCTTACTCTGAACCCTGTAACTCCCCAAACAACGGTGGAAAGTAGAAAAGGAAGACTGTGTTGTGTTCCCAAATTAAAGGCAAGACAAGGAACATCCTTAACCATGAAAGAAAATAGTTTTGTTGTGAGAGGACCAAAACTGTTTAATCAGTTGCCCAATGACCTAAGAAATACGAAGGGAGTGGCAGCGGACATCTTCAAAAGAAGATTAGACGCCTGGCTCAGAACAATCCCCGATGAGCCGGCCGTACCTGGCTATGTGAGGTGAAGAGTACAAGAAACCAACTCACTACTTCATCACGCCAACTCGAGAGGAAGGGCGATAAGCTTAACCTTCGTGAAGTGAGGAATCATCGCACGAAACATTTCAAAGGTTGAAAGGAAAGGTGTGTGTGTATATATACAGTGGCGGTTCCTCATATGGGCAATATGGGCAGCCGCACAGGGCGGCATTTGTGGAGGGGCGGCATGAGCGCCTGCAAAAAAAATAAAAATAAAAATAAGAATAAATAAATAAAGAAATAAATAAAAATAAAAAATAAAATAAAATAAATAATAAAAGATCAATAAATATATTTTTATTAATAAAAAACCATCTATTGCATTTTCCATAAACCTTCCCATAAAAGACCTAAACAATGCAAAATGCTTCCAGATTAATATTATTGGGAATAAAGGCCCATACTTTAACATATGTAATGTTATTTTTCTGGGTTTGGTTAAATAGTGAAATGTATATTATTTATTACAGAACGAATCTTCACACTAAGCCACTAAGATCTGTCAAATAACCGCAAATGGATAAGAAGAGGTCAAAGCTATCAGGTGCTCAGTTTAGAAAAAAGAGGAAAGAAGAAGAGGAGAAACGAGCAAAAGATAAAGGTATAGAGCTATGTCATCTACTCTTCACTGCTATATTGCACTGCTATTTTGTGATATAGCTTTCTGAGTCATTTGAAGTGTACTATTATGTATATAATTAGCCATTAACCAAGGAGGTTGTATTATTCATTTGTTTCCTATTCTAAAAGTTTAATAAATTGTGCTTAATAACATGTTAAATTAATTGTACTAGCCTATTCATGCATTGGTCTGTTATGTTCTATTTTACTATTTGCAGGGCACTTTTGAAATATTTTGGAACACCTCTGCCACTAGCCAGGATGAGAAGCCGTCTACTTCTGCCATTATTGAGGCTGAGGAGCCATCTACCTCCTCAGCCTCACATATGTCTCCACAAATGCAGTCTGATCCTGAGGATGAAGACCCATTTGCTTCTACTTCTCCCCGGCAGGACTCTTCAGGTGAGTTTGTGTGCACATATGTCTGTGAGTGTGTGCGTGTGTGTGTATGTGTATGTGTGTGCATCCCTGCAAAGCATTTTGCAAACAGTTATAAATTATAATGTTATTATCACTGGGTCTGGGTTACTGGGTATGTGTGGTGTTTCACCACCATAATTCCATAACACCACCACCATAACAAAGTGCTGTGAATAATGTGTTATCTAACTTAGGTGTGTATACTAATGAGTAATGCTCTTGTTCTTTCTATTAGAAAGGCCTGGAGCAGAATCGCCTCCTGAGGATGAGTCTCTGTCCACCGACCCTGCTAACTGGCCTTCAGTTCTGACTGAGAGAATTCGGACACAACTGGTTTCCAGGGGACCAAGTCAAGTACCATCTGACTTTGTATTCCCTAGAAACGACAGTGACGGAAGAAGTTTCCACCATCAATACTTCAGGAAGTCATTGGTTAGTGGGGAAAATATAACCAGAAGTTGGTTGGTCTATTCCTTAAAAAACAACAGCCTTTTCTGTTTCTGTTGTACATTATTTTCCAAGAGGAAAATAAATTTAACAAGTTTGGGACTCTCTGACTGGAAGCATGCAAGCTCATTGCTCACATCACATGACAACAGTTCAGAACACCTAAATTCTATGAAAATCTGGAAAGAACTGGCAGTGAGGATGAGAAAGGGGGACCATTGACAAGCAGGAGATGGCACTTCTGGAGGCTGAGAAGTTGAGATGGAGAGCGGTGCTGACACGTCTCACTGCTATTGTGCATTCTCTGGCAGTTAGGAATTTGGCACTAAGGGGACATACAGAAAAATTGTTCTCACCATCAAATGGCAATTTTCTGAAAGAAGTTGAACTGATGGCACAATTTGATCCTATAATGCAAGAGCACATTAACCGTGTCCAAAAAGGGACCTCCAGTCACACCAGCTACCTCGGCCACCACATACAAAACGAACTCATTGATTTGTCGAGCAGCAAGACCATTTCAGCAATGGTGAGCGACATCAAACAATCAAAGTTTTTTTCAATAATTCTAGATTGCACTCCAGATATCAGCCACACTGAACAGTTGTCAGTTGTGATTCGGGTTGTGTCACTGGAGGGGAAGCCCCATATAAAGGAACATTTCATGGGGTTTTTGGAGGCAGAGGAGTCCACTGGTCAACATTTGGCATCTCTGATTCTGAAGAGACTGGAGGAGCTAAAAGTTCCTTTCATGGACTGTAGAGGACAATCATACGACAACGGGGCCAACATGAGGGGAAAAAACAAGGGTGTTCAATCCAGGCTCCTAGAAATTAATCCCAGAGCTCTGTTTGTTCCATGTGGGGCTCATTCTCTGAATTTGCTTGTGGCCGATGCTGCTAAGGGATCTATTGATGCCACAAGTTACTTTGGCATCTTGCAGAAGCTTTACAACTTGTTTTCAGCCTCCACACAACGATGGGCCATTTTGAAAAAACATGTGAACATCACATTGAAGATGTGGTCTGATACAAGGTGGGAAAGCAAGATCAAGAGTGTGGAGCCCCTGAGATATCAGGCAGCTGCAGTGAGAGATGCACTGATCGAGGTGAGGGACCACACCAAAGACTCTGTAATAAAGGTCGAGGCTCAATCTCTGTCAGAGGAGGTTGGGTCATACCGCTTCGCCATTTGTTCAGTGGTGTGGCATGACCTGTTGTGCCAAATTCAGCATGTGAGCAAGCAGATGCAGTCTCCTAGCATGCACGTTGATGTTGCAGTAAATCTCCTAAAAAAAACAGAGAGAGGTCTCCGCAATTACAGGGCAACAGGTTTTGTGGCTGCACAAATGGCAGCCACAGATATCTGTGAACAAATGAATGTGGAGGCTGTGTTAAAACAAAAACGGCTGAGGTCCACAAAGCGGCACTTCTCCTATGAAGCATCTGATGAGCCCTTGATTGATGCTTTGAAGAAGCTGGAGGTGACATTTTTCAATGCAGTGGTTGATGCTGCAACATCAGCCATTCAGGAAAGATTTTCCACGTTGGAAATTGTGGGAGAGAAGTTTGGAGTGCTGACACATTTCCAAAATCTCACATTTGAGGAGCTGACAGAACAATGTGTGAACCTTAGTACTACACTACACTTTAAGGGACAATCTGACTTGGATGGCAGAGAGCTTGCACAGGAGCTGAAGAACTTGCCTGACTTGCCATCAAAGACCATATCCTTGCTTGAACTGCTGACATTTATCCATGAAAGGGAGCTCTCTGAAATATATCCAAATTTGTGGACTGCTCTCAGAATTGGTCTTACTCTTCCAGTCACTGTTGCTGAAGCAGAGAGGAGCTTTTCAAAGCTGAAGCTCATCAAATCCTACCTGAGGTCAACTATGTCACAGGAACGCCTTACCGGTCTGGCCATCATCAGTATAAATCATACAATTGCTGAGCAGATTTCATATGATGATTTAATTCATGACTTTGCATCAAGGAAGGTAAGAAGAGTCAGGCTTTAGATGGCAGTTGTGCTGTGGTGCAATTTATTTTGTTTCTTGTTCAAAGTGTAGCATAATAATTACCCTCTCTTAAGTGTCTTATTCTATTTATGTGATAGAGCATTTGTACAATTTAGAAATTTGATTCTCTAGTTTATTTATGGCAGTTGTGCAATTTAATTTGTATTTTTCCTGTTCATAGTATCATAATTACATTCTCTTAAGTGAGTTATTCTATTTACGTGATGAAGGATTTGTAAAATTCAGAAATTTGAGTCTTTGTTTTGGTTCTGAAGTTCCAACAATTAGTCCAATAAAAAGTTATTTTGTGAAAGAGTTATGTCTGTCCTTTATTTTGGGGGGATTCGAATGTGTGTGTGTTGGCGAACAGGGGGGGGGGGCGCTGAAGGTGAGGTTCGCCCAGGGCGTCATGTAAGCTAGGACCGCCACTGTATATATATATATATATATATATATATATATATTATATATATGTAAAAAGTGAACAATGAACAATTCCTACACCATCATTATATGAATTCATTGTCTTCATGCAGAACTTATGTTCGTATAGTTTTATGTTCGAATGTCCATTTTTACATAAGAAACCAAAATCGCCTAAGCGAGTTTTGGATAGAATTTCGATTTGTACGTCTTTATTCATTCCTGTATTTTTCTAATCCATCTTTTCTAATAATGACTTATGCACTATGACGTCATAAAATAACTTTATTCTCTTTACGTTTCCCATACTTTGTACACTGATTCACGTTCTTAGTATTTGGACATCTTCCGTATTCAATGTATGGTAAATTCTTAGTAATAAGGTTGTGGTGTTATGTAGTATAAATATCATTATTCAACCATACTCATTCTTACATTCATGTTCTTTCTTGACCGCTATCCTTTATTAATTTTATTACTTATTCATTCATCTACCTATTGTCTACTTATGCCCTATCAACTTATCAGTCTATGTTTACTCGTGTCTATATTACGCACACAACCTATTTTGTGACGAATGATATGTGTACACTACTGTGTGCAGTCGTACATGTCTATTGACGATCATGATTACGTACATGTATTCTTTTTACGTTTTATTTTCTTTTATTATTTCACCTCCCGCATTGAACTCAAAAATGCTGAGTTAAGTTATAAAATTCCACTCACTACGACAGAATCGAGCGCCTCAAAGATAAAATACCTCCGTTCGCTCTGATTTCAAATTTATAACATTATAACATATTATTTCGTAAATAAATTATCTCGTAAGTGCCATGTACTTTGTATTATATTTAACATCTTAATTGTCTATTAATGTGAGGCACTGAAAAAAACAAAAAACAAAGTTATAGTAACTGTTTAATTGTAATTAGCTGTAATACTTTAATTTAATATAACGTAATGTACTTTAATGAAGCTGTAATTGGTAATAACTTGTAATGTACTTCATTGAAACTGTAATTAAATGTAATGATTTAATTTATAATGTAAGAATGTACTTTAAAATGGAAGTGTAATTAAACAATAAGTAAATGTGAAGTAATCCATAATTGTAATCGTAATTGTAATGAACCAAAATTAATACGTACTCAGTCGTGTACTTAATTTGTACTTATATGTACTATTACGAAATGATATCGTCTTCATAAATGTAGACTCGGCGAAAAAATACAAATTAGTTTTTATTTTATTTTTATTTTTTTAAATTTTTATTTTGCAATCTTTTAAAACATTTGATCATGTGTTTAAAAAGGGGGGAAATTTAACCTTCAACTGTCCTCCCCCAAAATATTTAAGTTTAGCTATATTATACATGTATTGTAAAATTAGAGCACTTCTTCATTGCACTTCTTCATTAGACTTCATATTAGCACCTCATAAGGACTCCCTTGTTAGCAGCCTTGCTGCGGGGAGGGGGCAGAGGCCCCTTGCCTTCTTAATATTTTTAGATTCCGGCCTGAGCCATGGTCGAAAGAGGTCGAACCTCTACCCCTGTAAACTCAGAGCAGTACCTGTATATTTTTAAGAAGTAAACCAAAGTAAAGGAAGTTTTTATTTTTTCCTTCGAGCCGTGCTCTCTTCAGAACTTAGTCAGAAAAGTCGATAATTTTAGTATAAGAGAAAGTATCAGAGTATTATAGCAAGAGAAGAATTAATAATTCTCGACCCATAAGCGAGAGAAAGAGACAACCCAAGCACCATAAAAGATATTGGCATAACAGTCTGGCGAGTCTGTAGCCAAGGGTTTAACAGAGTGGCGACCGAAAAGAATTAGAAAAGTATATAGAAGAAATATCCGTTGCTTGCCTCCGTAACTAGAACCCCCGTCGATTCCGAACCGACTCAGGGCCATACAAGGGGGGGTTAACATATATATATATATATATATATATATATATAATCTTGTCGCTGAAAGCCAATTTTAATTGCAGTTGTTCAAAAATATCACTAATCTTAATTTGTGATTACTTTTGCACAATAAAGTACTTGAATAATTAATTTATGATTATTATCATTAATATTATTAGAAAGTCGATATGAGCCTATGTCTTTATAAAGGATTTACATTTAATTTCCAATATTCTGAATAGTTTTTTATTTTGAGTACTGAGTTTCTTAATAATAATTCTAGATAAGAATTTGCAGTATGCTAAGAATACTGTCTTCGGCAATTTTTTTTTTACTGAAAATTGCCGAAGCCTTTTACATTAAAATGAAAAAACCGAAAATTAATATAAAATTTAATGAATTTTCGAATAGTCTTAAATTAATTTGAAATTATATCAAATTTACAATCAAGAAATATATATATAACCCATTTTACTTTAAAATTATGTATAAAGCTCTGAAGATGTTCAAAGTATATGAACGAAACGCGTCAGCAGAAGAAGAAAAATGAAGACAGTATTCTTGGCATACTGCAAATTCTTATCTAGAATTATTATTAAGAAACTCAGTACTCAAAATAAAAAACTATTCAGAATATTGGAAATTAAATGTAAATCCTTTATTATTAGTATTATAAATTTTTAAAATACCAATATTGCGCATGCGCAAACTATAGGATTCTTGACATGGTTTGTACCAAATAAAATGAATACATTTTCAGGGCGTTTTTTTTTAATAAGTAATATTTTTACCACGAAATCTCTGGTAAATATAAAGGAGTGTTTATAATTAATTTTACAAATAATAACGATGGGGAGTGTTTAACCTCCTTCGTAACGTCTAAGGTCATATAACGGAGGGGACCTAGAGGTTTACATGGGATCCAAACTGTGGGATCGGGCGGAAGCAAAACCAAGGTTATATATATATATATATATTATATATATATATACACCTACGATGTATGCTTGCTTGAATTCTATATCGAAATTATTAATGAATTCATGAGGTTTTATGTAATTGAATTTGCTCAATATTTTTGTCATTTTCCATATTAACTTTCTTAATTTGTGAATGAGTTCATTTATATCGAATCCTGTACCGCACAGATTATTCATTATGTATTTTAGTCTTTGCTTAAAATCTTCATATATATACATACTGTAATGAAAATAACCACGAAGGAAAAAAGAAACAGAATGGTGCTCAAACGCTTTCGTCTAATGACATCCTCAGGAACACTGAAATAAATAACAAGTTCGAGACTATATATAGGTCACAAAAAAATAAAATAGAAAAATAAAAATTGTAGGAGCAGCACTCCTTACCTTCAACAACACAACTTAATCCCTTCCCTTCTCTTAACATTCTTGGCGTTTCCTTTTCTCATAATCTTTCGTGGAAAGATCAAATATGCTCGCTTTCTAAAACATCTTCTAAGAGGTTAGGTCACCAGTCATGGCCGTAACTACCTGTGAGGTCACCGAGGTCCGGACCTCGGTAATTATTTCCTAAAAAAAAAAAAGAGACTGAACCGTTCTCCGTGTATGAAACGCATATTACCGCTTTTCTTTTGAAAAGAGGGAGCGTCGAGCGTTTTGTGTTTTGTGTTTAGTGTATAGCTTGGGTTGTGTTTGTAGATGTCATTTTGGTCTGAATTTTGCTCGTCCCGCCGCGCTCGAAAAAAATCTGGACCTCACTAATTTCTAAACCCTAGTTACGGCCCTGTCACCAGTGTTGCCAGGTGTGCGATTTTGTCGCACAATTGGGCGACTTTTGAAGACTGTGCGACTTATTTTGGCCGTGTGCGACTTGCAATTTTTGGTGCGATTTTTAAAGTTAAAGTTGAACTTTGAATTTTATTATATGTATAGATTGCAATAGGTTGTATCTGTTACATGGTGGCTTCTACCCGCTTGGTAACTTGGTTTGTTTTCTATGCTGTATTCTGTATTATGTGTTCCATTTTGATTTGTTTTTCTAATGAATACGTATAATGATTTTGATTTGTTTTTCTATGTTTCATGCTTATTGTATTTACATAATCTTTTGTGTATATAATCTTTTTTATCTTAACCTATATTGTATATATTGTATATATAAAATTACGTTATGCCATTGGCAGCTATAGATTTTGGGGTGAAATTTAACCTGGAAGTAGCCCAAAGTGGCTTAAATGATGAAACTTTGGATAATATCAAGTTACGCTGTCGAGATTTTATTTTAAGTCTACTACGTGAAATTCATGCCAGATTACCAGCAAACTTTGAGCTTCTAAAAGACATGGGCATTGGGCATGCTTTCTCCAGACGTTGTTCTGGGACTTCGGAATCCAAAATTAGGCGATTGTCTTTTCTTAAGCCGTTTTCTGGTGATCTTGGAAAGTTAGATTCACAATAGAATGCCATTTCTGCATTTGATTGGAAGCAAAAACTTTCCAATGACATAACTGAATTTTGGATGGAAGTGTATACAGGGCGTCCCAAAAAAATGTATACACACTTTAAATAATTATAAAGGCAGTGTTTATTAAAATACATTTCATTTTCAAAATGTAATAGAATCTACAGACATTATTTAATTGTTTTGTCAACGCCTGTTTTCAAACTGACGTCCGTTCTGGTCCAGGCACTGCTGATAACGCGAAGCAATGGAATCGCAAACATCACGAAACATTTCGTTTGGTATTTGTGTGCATTCTCGTTCAATGGCTGCTCTCAATTCAGCGACTGTTGCAGGTTTTATAGCGTAGACTTTGTCTTTTAAGTATCCCCATAAAAAAAGTCTAGTGGTGTGAGGTCTGGTGAACGCGGAGGGTATTCTACGAAACCCCTTCGTCCAATCCACATCCACATCGTGCCAAGTACCACTCGCAATACTCCACTCTTCGGTCCGGATCATCTTCATTAATAGCATGGACTAATCTTGGAATGTAACTTTTCCATTGACAGCGCTTCAAAATGCGTTGGACAGACGATTCTGAAATTCCTACCTCACGACTCGCTTGCCGCACAGATTTTCTTGGACTTTGGTGATACGTTTCCAGTACTCTTTCTTGCTTTGTGGGGCTTGTCGATGTCCGTGGTCTTCCGGAACGCTTCTTGTGGACATTCTGAACAGTTCCATCGGCTTCAAACTTATCTCTAATTCGAGTGATGGTAAGTCGCGTTGGTGGATCTGTTTGAAACTCCCTCCTAAACTGGTCTTTGCACTTCAACTGCGTTTCACACTTCCAGTAGCATTTTAGAATGAATTTCCTTTGTTCAAAGCTTAGTCTGACTGCCATTATTAATTCTAATGGGTTTAACTTGGAAAGAAAGAAACATCAATTGAGCTATCAGCTGTTAAAGTGTGTATATATTTTTTTGGGACGCCCTGTAGTTATACAGATGCAGCCGGAGTACAAGATTTTACTGAACATGGGAATATTAATATTATCGCTACCTATGATGTAAGTAAAGCGGCAGTAGAACGCACTTTCTCCAAGATGAACTTAATAAAAACAAAAATTCGTAACAGAATGCAACGGAAAACAATGGCCAATATATTGCACATACGAGCCGACATGGTTAGAAATGACATATGTTGCAATAACTTTACGCCCACTCATAAAATGCTGGCTTCGATGAATAAAGATTTATACAAGGGTAAAAACGATGAAGAAGTAATTGACATGTGATTTTAAATTGAATTTTTAAATATTTCTTTTGTATATCTAAATGAATAAAACATAAATTTGTTGTATGGAATTTATCCCAATATATAAATTGTTTATTTAAAACTCACTTAAGTACAATATGAGGTGATTTGGGGTGATACACACTGTGCTACTTTTGTGCGAGTTTTTAAATGTAATTGTGCGACTATGTGCGACTTTTCAGAGGTAGTTGTGCGACCTTTGTGAATCTGACCTGGCAACACTGGTTAGGTGTGTTGTACCGACTTCGCAGTTTCTTCACCCCCACTCAGTTGTTGTCTCTGTACAAAGTTCTTGTCCGCCCCTGTATGGAACACGCTTCTCATGTATGAGGTGGCTCAAACCACACAGTCGTATTTGACCGGTTGGAATCAAAGGCCTTTCGTCCCATCAATTCCCTGCCTCTTACTGACTGTCTTCAATCCCTCTCTCTTCGTCGCAATGTTGCTTCACTCTCTCTTTACTATCGTTATTATAACGGACACTGTTCTTCTGAACTCTGTAACTGCATCCCTCCTCCTTTAAGGAGAGCACACAGATCACCAGACTTTCTGCACCTTCTCATTCCTTTTCTGTCCAACTCTCTAACGCGAGGGTTAATCGGTATTTTCAACCTTTCATCTACTCAACCGGTGAACTCTAGAACAATCTTCCTCATTTCATCTTTCCCCCTGTCTTTGACCTTCTAGCTTTCAAACGCAGAGTGTCCAGGCATCTCGAAAAACCTTGGACCTTGATTTTGGCTCTTTTCTTCTTTTATAGAGGGGGGGGGAGGTTCGCTTTTGCGGGCATTCGCCATTGACCCCTCCTTCCTGCATAAAAACACCCCTTTTGTCTGAGGGTTAACAGGATAAGTAATCAACTCACCCCCCCCTTGGCACTGGCACTGACATTCCCCTATTTTCCCTCTTTCCTTCTTTCCCCCTATTTCTCTATCTTTCCTTATTTCCTCTTTTCGCCTTTCTCCCTATATGTGCCCATACTACTGCGCTACTTAGGGATTTGGGCATATATACAGGGTGTTCAATAAGAAACGCAACCCGAAACAGAAAGAAAAGGGTTAGGTTACAATGATATACTCGTATTCATCCTCCAATGGGTTGCGTTTCTTTTTGAACACTATATATATTATATATATATATATATATATATATATATATAGTGTTATTTTTATTATATATAAATGACCTTCCACGTTCATCTGATATACTGAACTTCATAATGTTTGCAAATGATACAACTCTCTTTTTCTTGCAAAGATGTTAATACAGCTAAGAATATATTTCATTCAGAATTCATCAATGTAATGAAATGGTTGACCACCAATAAACTCTTCCTAAATGCAATACCAGTAAAACAAATTTCATGATTTTTACTAATAAAAGAAATGTATATCTTGATGAACTTAATGTTAATGAAATCGCCATAAAGGAGTGTACTGTAACAAAATTTCTTGGTGTATTATTTAAAGAGCTAAACCGACTAAAGCTCAACGATATAACCAAAGTGGCACATTTTATTTTTATTTACGAGTGTAAGAACAAAATCATTAATTTACAATGGGTAAATAGATATTTTGTAACTCATCAAGAAATCCACTCGTATCAGACCAGAAATAGATCAAAGCTCGTTATACCTCAATTTAGATTGTCTTCATCTCAAAAACTACCCATTTTCATTGGATTGAAACTATGGAATGACTTGCATGCCGGTATAAAAAATATAGTGAATGTAAATTAGTTTAAAACCAAGTTGAAATCCCGATTAATAATGGCATACTAACAAAAATCTAGGATTAATGTCCACTAATATTGTTTAATATTGTCCATTAATATTGTTTAATATTGTAATACATGTTTTAACTATTAATAATACTTATTTACTTATTTATTTATTTATTATTATTAATTTATAACAACTAGCTGCTTATTTTTAATAAGAGCCCAGTAAAGCCTAAAGTTTAAGGGCCAAATTATATAAAATAAATAGTCGAGCTTCACAATTATTCATGTCATTGTAAATTGAAAAAAAAATTATTTATTTTATTATTATTAATAAAGGTTATTCTATCTTCTATCAATCTTATCTATCTTCATTAAAGATCAAGACATAATTAGCATTAATGAGTTTTTTTGGGGGTCTTTTCTAATATTCGAACACATGTTCTTTGTTCTTCTGAAAGCGGGAAAAGGAGATTCCCAATTGTCATTTTCACTTTATTTTCGTAAGTTATACAAGTGAAGTTTTGTCCTCCTTAAGGCAGCATCAGACTAACATACTCAAATTTAAATTTAAAATCCTAAAAATTTCAAAATTTCAAAAACATGAAAAAGTTTTAAACTTAAAAATCTGAAAAAATCAAAATCAAATTTTAAAAATTTAAAAATCTACAAATCTTAAAAAAAAAAATTTACACAGACACTGAATCTGATTGCTGGGAGAAGACTGGAAGATGTAAAACGGATACGTGAGGTCAACAACTTGGGACCCCACTTGCGGTCATCTTTGACGATTGGAGAGTCGAAAGGTTCTCTTCTATCCTGTCTGCTGGTTATATTAAGAGAGGGAGAAAATGTGTAGTTTGTAGTGACTATTGGAATGTTTGGAATTTTCGTGTTGTCCACCAGTTGTTGTCGTGGAAGAGTTGTATTGTGATCATTTTCCATGTGTCGTTTGGGTGCACCTTCCAGCTTTCTGAAAAAGAAGAACATGTGTTCGAAACTCAGAAAAAGCCAAAAAGAAACTCGTTAATGCTAATTATGCCTTGGTCTTTAATGAAACATGTCTGAATGGAAATATTCTGCCAAATTATACTACTAATATATATATATATGAAAATTATTTCACGAAAGTGACACGTGAAAAATATTTATGATGAATAAAACCACGAAGGGAAAAGAAACACAAAGTGGTGCTCAAACGCTTTCGTCTAATGACTTCCTCAGGAACACTGGAGTGAAAGGAGAGTTCAAGACAATATATACGTTACAAAAATAAACATATATATATATAGAGTGTATATATATATATATACTGTATATATATATATACTGTATATATATATATATATATATATATATATAGTGGTTAGCGTCGCTGACTACGAATCCATCGGCCCCGGGTTCGAGACCCGACGGCAGCCGGCGCGCAGCAAACCCAGCTGTTCATCCTTCCACACAATTAAGAAAAGTGGTTGGTAGATAAATGGGTACCTTATATATATATATATATATATATATATATATATATATATATATATATATATATATTTGGTTATGCGGGTGTATATGGGTACATGTGTAGTTGTACGTATTTCTTATATTTTTTGTCTTTATACTATATCATTGAGGCATTATTTGTAATTTTTCCAATTTATATTTATTTTTATTTCTTTATTCTTTTGTGACCTACGGATCTTTCAGACAATAACTATAAAAACCTTTGGTAATTTTTCCCTTATATATATATATATATATATATATATATATTATATATATATAATATTATATATATATATATATATATATATACAAACTCAGAATGGTTCCCTGAGAACATTATATGTTAAACACAGACCGTGCATGGAACAAGGAACTCTTCTGGGAAAATTAAATCCACTATAGTCCGAATAAGTAATGGTAAATGACAAATACCATAGTTTTTTCCTTTTTCATGATTTTAGCCCGACGTGGGCAACGGGTCTCTCGCAAAGAGATCCCATAAATATAGCTTCCCTCACCAGCTATCTGCAAAGCAGACAGGATCCAGCTTTGGGACGTGGATCTAGGGTTTAAAGCAAACCTAGATCCCTACACTCAGAACCTCTATATAAGTAAAAGACTCGTTGCATTCACGTCGTGTTGAATAAATCAAAGAAAAAGGGGGTAACTATTGTATTTTTAGCCAAAAAACCAAAACTTAAACCTCAACCGGGACATTGAGCGTCCACTTTTCAAGGCACGAAACACGTCCGTTTAGTATACACAAACTCAGAATGGTTCCCTGAGAAACATTATATGTTAAACACAGACCGTGCATGGAACAAGGAACTCTTCTGGGAAAATTAAATCCACTATAGTCCGAATAAGTAATGGTAAATGACAAATACCATAGTTTTTTTTGCCCACGTCGGGCTAAAATCATGAAAAAGGAAAAAAACTATGGTATTTGTCATTTACCATTACTTATTCGGACTATAGTGGATTTAATTTTCCAGAAGAGTTCCTTGTTCCATGCACGGTCTGTGTTTAACATATAATGTTCTCAGGGAACCATTCTGAGTTTGTGTATACTAAACGGACGTGTTTCGTGCCTTGAAAAGTGGACGCTCAATGTCCCGGTTGAGGTTTAAGTTTTGGTTTTTTGGCTAAAAATACAATAGTTACCCCCTTTTTCTTTGATTTATTCAACACGACGTGAATGCAACGAGTCTTTTACTTATATAGAGGTTCTGAGTGTAGGGATCTAGGTTTGCTTTAAACCCTAGATCCACGTCCCAAAGCTGGATCCTGTCTGCTTTGCAGATAGCTGGTGAGGGAAGCTATATTTATGGGATCTCTTTGCGAGAGACCCGTTGCCCACGTCGGGCTAAAATCATGAAAAAGGAAAAAAACTATGGTATTTGTCATTTACCATTACTTATTCGGACTATAGTGGATTTAATTTTCCCAGAAGAGTTCCTTGTTCCATGCACGGTCTGTGTTTAACATATATATATATATATATATATATATGAAAAATTATTTCACGAAAGTGACACGTGAAAAGTATTTATGATGAATAAAACCACGAAGGAAAAAGAAACACAAAGGGGTGCTCAAGCGCTTTCGTCTAATGACATCCTCAGGAACACTGAGGATGTCATTAGACGAAAGCGCTTGAGCACCCCTTTGTGTTTCTTTTTCCTTCGTGGTTTTATTCATCATATATATATATTATATATATATATATATTATAATATTATATATATAATATATATATATATATATATATATATATAAGGGAAAAATTACCAAAGGTTTTTTAGTTATTGTCTGAAAGATCCGTAGGTCACAAAAGAATAAAGAAATAAAAATAAATATGGAAGACAGGACAAAAAATCTATCAATCTAGAAATTCTAGATCGACTTTGCAGGGAACGTCCGCATTTTTCTCAAAAAGTCATGGTTTCCATCTTTATTTCAAAGTTAGAGAAGTCAGAGATTGTTTTGTTGATCAAAATGCCAAACTCACTGCTGCTTATTACAAAAAAAAAATCTTTGATGCAGTACTGCCGTCGATAAGGGAGAAGTCAAGGTTGCAAGCGTGCATTGATAATGGAGGAAAGCACATTCCGCATAATCTTGGACTCAATTAGGTAACTGCATAGAAACAGAAAATTTTTCTACCCCGTGTCTGTATAACAGCGAATTACAAAATAATGGTTACAGTTAGCAAACATCCAACTTCAACACGAGTTAGACCATGAAATTCTATACAGAACATATATACTGATTATATGATACAAATAGCATTTGATAAAGGTAAAATTATATTGTTCAAAATCAAGGTAATAGGTTTTTCTGGCCACCCTGTATATTTGTATGTGTATATATATATATATATATATATATATATATATATATATATATATATATATATATATATATATATATATATATATGTTAAACACAGACCGAGCATGGAACAAGGAACTCTTCTGGGAAATTACATCCACTATAGTTCGAATAAGTAATGATAAATGACAAATACTATAGTCTTTTCTTTTTCATGATGGAAAGCCCAACGTGGGCACCGGGTTACTCGCGAGTAACCCGGTGCCCACGTTGGGCTTTCCATCATGAAAAAGAAAAAACTATTTGTCATTTATCATTACTTATTCGAACTATAGTGGATGTAATTTCCCAGAAGAGTTCCTTGTTCTATGCACGGTCTGTGTTTAACATATAAGTTTCTCAGGGGACCATTCTGAGTTTGTGTGTGTGTGTATATATATATATATATATATATATATATATATATATATATATATATATATATTAGTAGTATAATTGGCAGAATATTTCCATTGATAAAGGTAAAATTATATTGTTGAAAATCAGGGTAATAGGTTTTTTTGGCCCGACCCGTATATATATATATATATATATATATATGCAGTGGTTAGCGTCGCTGACTACGAATCCATCGGCCCCGGGTTCGAGACCCGACGGCAGCCGGCGCGCAGCAAAACCCAGCTGTTCATCCTTCCACACAATAAAGAAAAGTGGTTGGTAGATAAATGGGTACCCTAGGTGGCCTAGTGGTTAAGACGCTGGGCTGCTGATGGGGCGTGGTTCGGATTCCACGTTAAACTGTAGGTCTAAGGTGGAGTGAAAAGCTTGACCTTCTTCAGAATGAACAATTCGGGCGGAAGCTAACCAAAGGTTTATATATATATATATATATATATTATATATATTATATATATATATATATATATGATAAAAAAACCACGAAGGGAAAAGAAACACAAAGTGGTGCTCAAGCGCTTTCGTCTAATGACATCCTCAGGAACACTGGAGTGAAAGGAGAGTTCAAGACAATATATACGTTACAAAAATAAACATATATATATATATAGTAAGTATAGAAATAAAAATTGTGGGAGGAGCAAACACATTTGTACGGAAAAATGACAATTTTAGCACTTTGCCCGAAATTCAACATAAATTCAAATGGCTTGTTTCCAGCCATTTTTTTATATTTATTGTCTGAATGGTAAGCAGGTCATAAAAGAATAAAGAAATAAAAATAAATATAAATTGGAAAAAATTACAAAATAATGCCTTAGTGATATATACGTCACAACCGAAATAAACATAAAGAAATAGACCAACAGATAAAAAAAAAGCAAAAATTGTAAGTGGAGTCGACAAATTCAAGCTCAAAAGGAAAGTTTACAATCAATTTAATAGATGATGCCAAAATGATATATATGTCACAAAGAAATAAAATAAAGAAATAAACCAAAAAAAATAAATTGTAAGAGAGGCACCCAAATTTATAAGGGAAAAAATTACCAAAGGTTTTTTAGTTATTGTCTGAATCATGCATACTATGGTCACAAACGAATAAAAAGGTACAAGTAAATATAAATTGGAAAACAAAATGATGCCTAGATGATATATAAAGAACTATAAAAATATATACGACATATATATTCTTTTGTGACCTACGGATCTTTCAGACAATAACTATAAAAACCTTTGGTAATTTTTCCCTTATATATATATATATATATATATTATATATATATATATATATATAATATATATATATATATATATAATATATACACATACAATATACAGGGTGGGCCAGAAAAACCTATTACCTTGATTTTGAACAATATAATTTTACCTTTATCAAATGCTATTTGTATCATATAATCAGTATATATGTTCTGTATAGAATTTCATGGTCTAACTCGTGTTGAAGTTGGATGTTTGCTAACTGTAACCATTATTTTGTAATTCGCTGTTATACAGACACGGGTAGAAAAATTTTCTGTTTCTATGCAGTTACCTAATTGAGTCCAAGATTATGCGGAATGTGCTTTCCTCCATTATCAATGCACGCTTGCAACCTTGACTTCTCCCTTATCGACGGCAGTACTGCATCAAAGATTTTTTTTTTGTAATAAGCAGCAGTGAGTTTGGCATTTTGATCAACAAAACAATCTCTGACTTCTCTAACTTTGAAATAAAGATGGAAACCATGACTTTTTGAGAAAAATGCGGACGTTCCCTGCAAAGTCGATCTAGAATTTCTAGATTGATAGATTTTTTGTCCTGTCTTCCATAAACTCGCTCATTTTGTGTGTTTATTGTTGAAGCAACCGTAAAGGTTTTTCAACTCTTGCTTGCTTATTTGATGCAGAGAGCTTATGAACTTCGATTCTTTTAAGACATTTAAGACCCAAATCATCTTTTACTATACGACGAATACTAAAGCGAAAAATACCAGTAGTTTTTTTAAATTTCTCTAACCGACTTGTGGGTGTTAGGCCGTTTTTCTTGACTGCATATCATGGATGAAACCGTGTCAATATTTTCCTCAGTACGTAATGTTTTTGGCCTTCCACTGCCTTCTTTTCGTTTGGTCGATCCTGTGATATCGATTTTCTTTATGAGATATTGAAGTCCAGGTATCGTCCATCGTTTATTTGGAAACTCTTTCTTCATTCGTTTTGCACCGGTTTCTCCTTAAGCAGGTTCAATATCAATGCTTCATCTTCCAAAGAGTATTTCATTATGTTATAATTTGTTCACCAACTATAGCAGAATGATGGTCTGAAATGAAAAAGGAGATAAATTAATTATTTTGTGTAAAAATTAGGAAAATTTATTATTTATGGAGAAACTGACTGTCATCTGAAAGTATCAGTTGCTGACTTTGACCGCCTTTCAATTGAACACCATATTCTGATACCTCCCTTCAGTTTTGAGCCTGTACCTCTACTCCTGGGGCGTTGAATCTAGATTCAAAGTCAGCATTTGAAAGAGTAAAAGTATGGGTACAACATACGGCCTCAGCAGTAAGATCAATATACAGGGTGATCCACAATATTTTTTCAAAAGTTTTTTGGTCCACCCGATATATATATATTATATATTAGGGTGATGCACAAATCATGACCATCGTGGATTTTTAGGGATACCCCCTCATTTGTTCCAATTTGTCACAAAAACACCCTGTGAGAAATTCCAGGTCAAACAAATAACATCCAGAGGTCGCGCCCGCCAATTGAAAATTTGAAAATTACAAAAAATTAGAGTCAAATCAAATTTTTTGAATTTGTTCTTATTTTTGTTGCAGGTTTGTTGCAGGTTGCAGGTTTTGTGCAGGTTTGCTGCAGGCAGAGTGGTAGGTGATGCGTATATGAGCAAACAGCAAACAGCGTTCAAGGAAATCGGTATCGCAGTGTGCTTGTGGCAGTGTCCGGGAGAGGTGCTATATCAGTGAGTCTCTCCGCCTCAATTTCTCTTCTATTTCCTGTATCTTAATTGTGACGAAAATGAGATCAAGAAGCTCAACAGATATCTGGCTGATCGGTCAACAAATAGATAAATTGAATCAAAGTAAGCTTCCATCAAAGAAAGAAGTAATTTCCTTATTCATGAATTATAAACATGTCAAGAATGAAACCGTCAGAGAAGCATTAACTTCAACCGTTAATGATGTATTGGAAGTGTGGCAGAGAGCAGGAATACCAACAACCCAGAAATGTAATGTAATATGAAGAAATTAAATAAACTGTATGATGAGTGGCAAGGGCTGAAGAAGAGCAAAGGAAAAAAATCGAAGTTTTCAATAGAGAAAGAGAATACATGGAAAGAAAAATTGGATGGACTCTTTGATATTGCGCATGCAAATGCTAACGAGTTAATAACTATCGAAGAAGATAGAGTTTCTACGGCTACAAAGGGAAGGTCGAAAGGGTAAAATGATGGCAGTTGATAAGGATGAAGAAAACGTCGAAAGGAAGCTGCGAAGAGACATGAAAAATGGATAAGAAAAGGTTACGTGAATCAAGTGCATTTGATGAAACAGTTGTTCTTGCAAGCAGCAGCAGTTCCTGCAGTGATTCACCTGCATCTACGGAAGAAGAAGTAGATCTGGAACAGCCCTCAACATCCAAAAGAGGCCTTCCAAGGAAAAATTCAAGATTATGAATGAAAATCTGCTTTCCTCATTGGATGTTGCTAAGATCAGCGACCGATCAGCCTCTTTAATAATTATTCCAACGATCGCAAATGTTGGAAAAGATCCAGAGAATTACAATGTTAGCTACTCATCGATTCGCAGGGCAAGACAGAAATCAGAAAGAAGTTCAGTGAAAACTTGAAAAAGAATTTCAAGCTGACAAACCCTGATTGTTCATTGGGATGGCAAACTCCTCGAAGACATTACTGGGAATGAGGTTGTTGATCGGTTGCCAGTCCTAATCTTTGGCAGTGGAGAAGATCAACTGCTTGGAGTGCCAAAAATAGATCATGGCACAGGAAAGGATACTGCAAATGCAGTACATCAGGCGATCATTGATTGGAATCTAATAAATAAGGTAAAAGGCATGTGTTTCGATACAACTGCATCGAACACAGGTCGTAAAAACGGAGCTTGTGTCCTAATTGAACAGAAAATGGAGAAAGATTTGTTGTGGTGTCCTTGTCGACACCATATCCTTGAAATCATGTTGGAAGCAGTGGTATCCCCTGCATTACAGGCTTCATCAGGCCCTGACATTCAGTTATTCAAAAGATTCAAAACAAACTGGAATAAGATTAATCTAACTTCATACGATAAATTAGAAAATTATCCACAAAAGGAAAAGAGGAAATCATCAACTTTGCAGCAAGAAAAATCATGAAGATCAACCTCGCGACGATTACAGAGAGTTATTGGAACTGACAATCATCTTGCTTGGCGGTACTCCAACGACTGGAATAAATTCAGGAAGCCTGGGCTTATCATAGAGCCCGTTGGATGGCGAAAGTCATTTATTCGATGAAAATCTTTATGTTCCAAAGTCAGTTCAAAATAACAGCAATAGAAGAAAGAAATCTAAAAGAAATTTGTTGGTTTTCTGTTTCAATTTATATTAAGCATTGGTTTTCAGCACCCTGCGCAGCAAGTGCTCCACGAAATGATCTGAGTCTTCTCAAAAATCTTCACAGCTACAAAAACACAAATGAACAACTAGCAAATGCTGCTTTAGAAAAATTCAAGAATCATTTGTGGTATCTCTCAGAAGAGTTGATCGCATTGGCTTTCTTTGATGATAAAATCAGCTTTAACACCAAAAGAAAAATGAAGGAGGCTCTTACAAAATCTTCGGAGCCAGATCCTCCAAAGAAGACACAAATAGACATCAAAACTATTGACAATAAGCAGCTTGAAGATTTTGTAACTGCTAACACAAAGTCCTTCTTCAGTATACTCGGATTGTCTTCAACGTTCTTGAGCAAACCAGTAGAAGATTGGCTTCTCGATGAGAGTTATTGGGTTGCAAAGAACGTAGTGAATCACATGAAAGTTGTTAATGATATTGCTGAAAGAGGAGTGAAATTGATTGAAGATTATAACAAATTAATTACCAATGATGAACAACAGAAGCAATATCTACTGCAAGTTGTATCAAATTATCGGAAGAAGCTTCCGGACAAAACTAAGAAAACTCGTATCTTTGACGCAACAGTAAAATTTACGAGTATATCCATTCTATGTATCTATAGTAAATATCTATTATATTGTATCTGTTTTATGAACAAATGGAAAAGAGGAAGGTGGTATGATAGGCCTCCTGGGGAACTTCCACTCAAAAAAAAAAGTAACGTGACGCTTGCTGTACCTCCTGGGTGTCATGAAAATCAGCAAATTTTCAAATGGCGGGCGCGACCTCCAAATATTCGAATTTTGACCCGAAATTTCCCCAGGATCATTTTTCCACCAAATCAAACCAAATGAGAGGGTATCTCAAAAATTTGAAACAAAAAATTTTACTCCCCCACTTTTGCATCACCCTAATATATATATATATATATGCAAATAACTGCAATGACCGCAGTATATATATATATAATATATATATATATATAATATATATATATATATATATACACAAACTCAGAATGGTTCCCTGAGAACATTATATGTTAAACACATATATATATATATATATATAAAACAGTGTGTGTGTGTGTGTGTGTGTGTATATATATATATAAAACAGTGTGTGTACGTATATATATATATATATATATATATATATATATATATCCCCGCAAGGGGGTTCTAAGCTCGTGCTCTTAAGTGCTCTTTGTGCTCGTTTGTACGTGCTTGTTCCTGGAGGTTTCACGTGCGCCCTCCCGGCCCTAGCACCCAAGAATGATGGGGCTCGACCCTGCAGTCCTTGTCATCCTTGGTCTTTTTCCACTTCGACTGTCCCCTCCACCCTTTCTTTTTCCTCTATCTTTCCTCTCACTTTTTCTTTGTTTTTCCGCCGAGATATGACCTTTTAAATAGAGGCGAATCGGTTCTTCCCGAACTTAAAAAAAAAAAAATATATATATATATATATATAATCAAAGCACCAAAACACAGTCTTCCAGAATTAATTCTTAGATAGAAAATGAATAATTTAGATTATAATTACTTGGCACCGCAATGTCAATTCCTTTTCTGCGGCAATATTTTTCTCTTATCTTTAATATTTATTATCAACTTTTACCTTTGAATTCCGCTCGCATGAGTTCATTCAGATTCCAATTTTAAGGTGTTTTTACACCGCACACTCCAAACGCGATCGCGCGCGCTCACACAATTGCAGTAACTGTATAAAACCATGACATTTCCGCATTTTCGGTGTCTGATGACGACATTTAACTTAATCTAAAAAACTGGTTAACTTAACCTAACCTAATGTAGTAACCAGAATCTGTAACTCAGTTTGAAACACCGTTTCCTTATATACGAAGCGAAGACACTGAGGTCGGGGGTCGGGGATTCGCCTCACGATAATGCTGGTAATAATGATACAAGAGTTGGTACAGTGGGCCGCATTAGTTGGTCTGAGTACTGCGCTAATTTCTGACCTTCTCCAATGATTACAATAACCTATTGTAACCTAACATTACGCTCTATCAAAAGGCACATGACACTAAAGAGCTCAAATAGATTTTGGAAAGAGCAAAAAAAAAATGGTAGCTTTCATTTTTCGAGCTAGGAGGGAGGGAGCGCCGTTGTAGTTGCCCGCTCGTTTTTAAAATTTAAAAAAAAATGACTTTAAAGGAAGGATTCTTAAACTGAAAGCGGTATAACCAGACTTTCTGATTTTTCCTCCCTCTCGACATAATTCCTTTCTTCGCCCCCCCCCCCCGCTATTGCCTTCACTGAAAACAGGTTACGAAGAGAGACTCAGCATAAAATTTGGTTTGATCATGCTTCAGACGGCAGTATCTATTGTGTGAAAACACTGTTGAGATCTCATTCACTTGCGTTTGCTATCGAGACAGGAGAGTGACTTAAGGTAAGCAGATTTACACCTCCCATATATATATAAACCGTCATCATTATTATTTTAATAAGACGAAATAAATAATAAGAAAAACGTTAAATATTTTATATACAATACACGGAGATAGATATTTCTTAGTGTTTCTGGGAATCTTAGATTTGATATGTAACTCTGAACTCTGGTTCTTTGTTGGTCCCAAATTGGTTGGTTTTCCGAAGAAGCGATTTAAACGTCGTTGCACAGTAGTCTCTGTACATATATATATATATATATATATATATATACGCACACACACACCAATGGTATATGGGTATTTATAGTCATCATCGGTTGTATATGTACATTTTGAATGAGTCAGTAGAGTATAAAACATGTATAAATATATATTATTATTTTAATGAATAATTACATAGACAAACAGGGTATAACAAAAGTCCGTTCTCATAGGGAAATAACATATAACAGAATTGAACGAGAAAATAGTTTTAACTATACATTATAAACAATACAATCAACTTACCAATGAATCCAGTACATACCAAGCCACACTGCCAATAACCTCACAGTGTTGCCACGTAATACATACAAACTCATCACAATAAATTCTGTTATATCTTGTTTCCCTATGAGAACGGACTTTTGTTACACCCTGTGTGTGTGTATATATATATATATATATATATATATATGAAAATTATTTCACGAAAGTAACACGTGAAAAATATTTATGATCAATAAAACCACGAAGGAAAGGAAACACAGAGTGTTGCTCAAGCGCTTTCGTCTAATGACATCTTCAGGAACACTTCCTGAGGATGTCATTAGACGAAAGCACTTGAGCACCACTCTGTGTTTCCTTTCCTTCGTGGTTTTATTCATCATACTGTGTATATATATATATATATATGATACACACAGACAGTGCATATATATATATATATATATATATATATATATCAGTATTTAGTGTGTCCCCTTTTTACCCTTATGACAGCTTGAACTTAGTTTATTAATGGTGTCAGTGTATTTCTTTACTACTGATGGTGCAATCGTCATCCAGATATTCTGCAGGTCTTTCCTCAGTTGTTCATTATTAGATGGTTTCAGTTTCTCCTTCTCAGCGTCTACCTAGTCCCATATAGCCTCTGTTGGATTCACGTCTGGGCTTTGTGATGTCCATTCCATAATCTTTAGTTCTCCAGCGTCTTCCTTCCCATTCAAATATGTCTTTGCAATCTGTGCCCTGCATTTGGAGCCGTTATCTCGTTGGAAGATGAACCCTTGTCCAATCAAACGCTTTCCAGCTGGTACAGCGTGTAGTTAAGTGATAGAGTTAGTTAGTAGTTAGTAGTTAAGGTTAGAGTACCATCGATTTTCAGAAGGGAGTCAACTCCAGATGAACTTATGGACCCCCAAACATTGATAGATCCTCCACCATGATTTACTGTTGGTTGTAAACACATATTACACTTCACACCCTGTCGCTGTCGTACGTACTGTCTTCTTTTAGACTCAAAGATTTCAAATTTTGACTCATCTGTCCACAGAACCTTCACCCAATCAGTCGACGTCCAGTGGGCATGATCTCGTACATATTTTACCCTCTTAGACTTGTTTCCTGGTCTCAGGTACGATTCTTTGGCAGCAGCTCTTCCGTGCAACCCTGACTTCCGCAATGAACGTCGTATTGTTACAGCCGAAATGATAGTGCCATGTGAGAGATCAAAATTCTGCTGCAAACTACGATTCGATTGTCTTCTATCTCTTAGTCTCAGGCACGTAACCTTCAGGTACTTGTCTTGAGATTTTTTCGTTTTCCTTGACCTTCCTTTTCGTTGTTCGTCTTTAGTTGACCCTGTTTCAAGGTAGCGTTTGATAGTGCCCACACCTATAGGGAGATTTACGTATAGGCAGAGTAGGCACCTTCATAGGGCGGCAAATTTTGTCGTATTTCAACATAAATAGGGCGAAGAAAACAAAAATAGAACATAAATAACTTATAAGTACTAACAAATTAAATGGATTAAAAAATAAGTTTTAAAATAAAAAAGAACACCACCCTCTAATAACAAATTAGTGATATCAAATGGCACAACTATAAGCCACTGTGGTGACAATTTCCCTGCATAGGGGCGGCAAAATGCCAAGTATGCCTCTGCCGTCACCCCTTTTATAGAAATGTCCAGTTTTTTAGCAATTTCTCTAATCGTATATCTTTCTTCTCGTAAAGGCACGATTTTCTGCGAATATCTTCTGGTATCTGCTCTACTGGAGCCACTGCACGTGAAATAAATCAATTGAATCCATCCGTAAAATTGCTTAAAGCATTCATTATTTCGATACAGGATCTAGAAAACTAGAAATGTTTAGAAAACACATCTCATCTCAAGTGTTTAACTGTGAATATACTCGTATATATATATATATATATATATATATATATATATATATACGAGTGAGGACCATGGTGTAGTGGTTATCATATCTGACCGGCAATCGGAAGATCCCGGGTTCGATTCCCGGGTGGTTACCTCATTTTTTTCATTGTTCGTTCTCCCTCCTCATCTTGCGCGGAATGTTCTCCTATACAAGCGTCGTTCTTTACGTTAATTATACTGCGTGTTCTTTGCAGTTAAAAAAAAATATATATATATATACAGGGTGGGCGGAAAGTAGCTCCCTAATTTAAATTACATATAAATTATGTATAAATTGTGATTGTATTGTTATATTGTTATGGTGTGTTCTCTAAAAGTGGTACAATTGTAACGGTAATCTTTTTTCTCTAAAGTGTTCTCTTTGTGTTCTCTAAAGTGGTACAATTGTAACGTTCATTTTTTTTTTTTCATTTCAGATTGAAGGGTAACATGGCTGAGCGTTTAACACTGCAGGAGCGTGCCCAGTTGGCGGCACGGTACGAAGTTTGGCAATCTGTCGTTCGAGTTCAAAGATGGTGGCGGGCCATTCACGGACCACGTGCCCAAGTGGACCCGAAAACAATCAAGGACTGCCACTCGAAGCTCATGACCACGGGGTCTGTGGCAGATGTTCGAAGATGTGGTCGCCCTTCGACATCCAGGGCCCAGGAGACGGTGCAGGCAGTTCAGGAAATGTTCGCACGGAGTCCACGAAAGTCAACTCGCCAGGCAGCTCGGGAAAGTGGACTCTCCCGCTACTCAGTGCGAACTGTGCTGAAGAAGGAGCTGAACTGGCGTGCGTGGAAGCCGCATTACTGCCAATCTCTCTCGGACGAGGACTGCGACATTCGCATGGAGTTCGGGGAAATCATGCTGGCTTGGCATGAAGACTGGCCCCATCTCTTCCGCAACATCCTCTGGAGCGACGAGGCGGTGTTCCACGTCGGAGGCTTTGTCAACCGCCACAATTGCCACTACTGGCAGGAGAGGATCCCATGGTTACCGCTGAAAAACGGCAGAATCGGTTCAGTGTAACGGTGTGGTGTGGTATGACCTCAGATCAGGTTGTGGGCCCGTTCCTTCTGCGCAACACCATGAATGCTGAGCGGTACCTTGCTATGTTGCGAAACGAGGTCTGGCCGGTTGTCAGCACATGGGAGAACATCGACGATCTGATATTTATGCAAGATGGCGCCCCTCCGCACTTCGCTCTTGTTGTCCGTGAGTGGCTGGATGCCCACTTCCCTGGGCGTTGGATGGGTCGTCGTGGTCCACATCAATGGCCAGCCAGGAGCCCCGACTTGACACCGTGCGACTTCTTTCTTTGGGGGTGGGTAAAGGAAGAAGTCTACCGCACCAAACCGAGGACATTGGAAGAACTGGAGGACCGAATTCGGGAAGTCATGTCCTCCATCCCGCCGGAGTTCCTGCTAAAGTCAGTGGACGCCATTCCTGGGCGGCTCCAGAAGCTGGTGGAAAGAGTTGGAGCCCACATTGAATTTTAGAGAAAACCTACCATGTATGCCTACCTTTTCATATTATTTCTTCTGAAATAAATGGATAATATACGTATTTTTTTACCAATCCAAAATAGGGAGCTACTTTCCGCCCACCCTGTATATAGACTGACAATAAATGTTTGTATTCGACAAATTTTCTAACTTCTTATCTTACGATTACAGAACAAAACTGGTCTTTTACTTTTCGCTTCAATAAACTTAAATTAAAAGAAGTAAAAACCAAAATATATTTTATGATAATTTTTATAAAAAAAAAATAAAGCAAAAAATATTAAAACGAGAGAGAGCGTTGCTGCTACTTTTTCAGCCCAGGAAATATCTTGAAAAACGGGGTCCTGTACTTTTTACATACAGTATATGCGATAAAAAGAGGCTGACTTAAAGTACAATATATTAAAACTCCCAAAGATGGAGTTCGCAAATTCACATCAAATGATAACCAGAAGTTGACTATTTCTGATGACGGTAAAGGTAAAGAAGATTTGTTCTCCAAATAAGAAGGCGGCGGGACTTATTCGACAAATCGACTTAACCGAATTTGGTTAAATTTACGCTATTTAACAAATAATCATTTTTTTTCCTTTCATTTTCCACAAAAGAGAAATTCTAATAAATTTTACCAAGAGGTCCAGTTTTGGAAAAATAAATTGCTAAACCTAAAATACTAAATTAGGAAAAATACCTTTTAATTGACGGTTTTTATATCGATTGACTTTTTATATGATAGAAAGCTAATATACAATTATTAATAAAATAAATATATATATATATATACACAAACACACCTTACCTTACAACCTTACAAAGGTTCCGCGCGATGAGTCCTCATTTCGCGAAGGTCAAGCTTGTCGCCCCTCCTCTCGGGTTGGCCTGGTGGAGTAGTGAGTTGGTTTCTTGTATTCTCCACCTCACATAGCCAGGTACGCCCGGCTCATCGGGGATTGTTCTGAGCCAGGCGTCTAATCTTCTTTTGAAGATGTCCGCTGCCACTCCCTTCGTGTTCCTTAGGTCATTGGGCAGCTGATTAAACAGTTTTGGTCCTCTCACAACAAAACTATTTTCTTTCAGGGTTAAGGATGTTCCCTGTCTCGCCTTTAATTTGGGAACACGACACAGTCTTCCTTTTCTACTTTTCACCGTTGTTTAGGGAATTACAGGGTTCAGAGTAAGATTACGGACTAGTTTCTCCATTATTTTTCAAGTGTAAATAATGGTGTATCTCTCTTCTCCTTTCCAGTGAATATACGAAGGCCACTCACTATATTTTGCCCCACAACGCTTGTGTAGAAGAAGAGCGTTCCGCACAAGATCTTGGGCGAACGCTCTTCTACACAAGCGTCGTTCTTTACGTTAATTATACTGTGTGTTGTTTGCAGTTAAAATGTATATATGTACGGCATGCGAAGGTGCCCCCTCAGGGCATTTGATTCCGCTCGTATGTAGGAGAATTACGACTCCTGATTGATCGAGGACCTGTCGTGGATAGCATGTCCGACCGGCAATTGGATGATCCCGGGTTCGATTCCTGGGAGGTACCTCATTTTTCATTTGCTCGTTCTCCCTCCTCATCTTGTGCGGAACGCTCTTCTACACAAGCGTCGTTCTTTACATTAATATATATATATATATATGAATAGAAACGACGTAAATGAATTAACAGTTGTGCATTGGAAATAGCTGTCCACTGACCTCACTATGTTTTTATTATGCTATAAAACAATAAAATTTGCAAGCAGATGGAAAATATATCCCTGCTCTATATGCATCCTTATAAAAAATAAATTACTGATCCATTTTTATGAAAATGAAAATGTTTATCGGCAGACTATAGTCCATATGACAAGTATTAATAATACAATGACAGTTCACATACTAAGGATAAAAATATATACAGTTGATTAGAAATAATACAGTAATGTCGAAGTTAAGTGGAGCTACAGACAGACGTTTTCGTACCAAGAATTCCATAGCCTAGAGGACAAAGGCAGGACTCATGGATAGCTTGGGTAATCGGGTTGGTTGATTTTTTAATTCTTTGCATCAGACTGTATTGAGCGCGTCTTGTTACCTCCGGGAAGCTCGGGACATTGCGAGTAGCAAACATTTGCGAAGCTGAGCACCTCGGGGGTAATTTATGTAGGAGTCTAAAAGACCTGTTGTACAGCAAATTTAGGGTTCTGCCAGAACCTTTTTTTATAACCCAGAGTGCTGTCCGTATATATACTGCAGAAAGTACGAAAGAGAGTGTCTTTAGCTTCACTTGTACAGAACCGAAGCTCCTTATAGTCATATTCGCTTTAGCACAAAGGCTTCGAGATTGTTTTCTTATATATGAGTCATCACTCAAGGAGCTGGTGATAGTTTGACCAAATACTTAAACTCTTGTACTTCCTCAATTACTTCACCTCTCATTTTAAACCTAATATCAGCTGGCTGATTATAGCTTTTAGGATAAAATTGCATATCCTTAGTTTTTGTAACATAAAAAAGAATATCATGTTTCTGCGAATACACTTCGCAGACTTTTAGTAGCCGATCCAGACCTTTAACAGAGGGACTTATTAACATCATATCATCGGCATAAACTAAGTTATTTATACTTGTGTTAACTATACAACATCCCACTGTTGCCTCATTAATTGAAGCAATTAATCCGTCAATATACACATTAAACAGCATAGGAGAGAGCAAGGAGCCTTGTCTCACCCAGCAAGAGGAGCCAAAACACTCAGATAGTACATTGCCCCCACCTAACAGTGAAAGATTGGTGGGAATACCAAAATTTCAATAAATTTAATATGTACATGGGAACCTTCCTGTCTTCTAGTTTTTAAATAAAATATTGTGGTTCACTCTATCATATGCCTTACTTATATCTAGGAAAGCTTCCCGGAGATCAGCGAAGTTAAGCGACATTGGGTCTGGGTAGTAGTTGGATGGGAGACCGTCCTCCGCGCCCAGATTATGTAGCGACCCGCGGTTCGGATCCCACGTAAAGCTTTAGTAGATCCCCTCCGTCATATGACCTTAGATGTTGGGAAGGAGGCTAAAGAACCCCAATAAAAAAAAATCTAGGAAACAGCTATAAATAGTTTAATTACTGTCAGTGTATTTAGATATTATTTATTTAATATATTTCTCGTTACGTTCATTGCAGTTCATTGCATGTTCCTATTGCGCAAAAAATGTGTGCGTATATATATATATATATATACCTTACCTTTGGTTAGCTTCCGCCCGAATTGTTCATTCTGACGAAGGTCAAGCTTTTCATTCCACCTTAGACCTACAGTTTAACGTGGAGTCCGAACCACGCCCCATCAACAGCCCAGCGTCTGAAACACTAGGCCACCTAGGGTACCCATTTATCTACCAACCACTTTCTTTATTGTGTGGAAGGATGAACAGCTGGATTTTGCTGCGCGCCGGCTGCCGTCGGGTCTCGAACCCGGGGCCGATGGATTCGTAGTCAGCGACGCAACCATAAACCACCGAGGTATATATTATATTATATATATATTATATATTATATATATATATATATATATATATATATAAATATATATATATATATATATATATACACTGTATGTATTTAATATAGGAATATATGAGCTCTTTGCATATCCTAGAGACGTAGACATTTCCGTGAAGACGTAGGTAGTAAATAAATCACACAAAGGCACACACACACACACACATAATATATATATATATATATATCACTGGCAACAATTTGTATCATCAGAATTATATATAAAATTCTCTCTCTATATAGTCGTACAGGGTGGGGCACGGGAACCAAGTGTTTTTGGAATAATCAGGAAAATGATATTTATTTTTGTAAAGAAAATATATTGGTAGAACAACATTCGTAAGAACATAGCATTTCATGTCATAATAATCATGTACCGAAAATTATATCTGGCATATGATGTCCTTGGCCGTCGACGCATTGTTGAAGGCGTTTACGAAAATTGGCCTCCACTCTTCCCAGCAGGTCTCTGTTGATTTGGATGATTTGTTGACGGATCGCTTCCTTCAATGCATCTAATGTACGGGGCTTGTCCTCGTAGACACGTGACTTGAGGTACCCCCATAGAAAGAAGTCACATGTGGACAAGTCAGGGGACCGAGGGGGCCATGCAATGTCACCAAATCTCGAAATGAGATGGTTGGGAAACAGGGGGCGAAGAACAGCCATTGACGCTCTGGCGGTGTGTGGCGTGGCCCCATCTTGCTGAAACCACAAATGTCGACGAGCAATACGCCTTCTTCGTAACTCAGGGATGAAAAAGGGTTCACCATCTCAATGTAACGCCCAGATGTTATGGTAACGGTAACCCCATTTTGTTCGAAGAAATAGGGACCGATGACGCCAAACTTTCCCACCGCGCACCAAAACTGTAACCTTAGGGCTATGCAACGGTTTTTCATGGAGTTGTCGCGGATTTTCAGCAGCCCAATACCGACAGTTTTGATTGTTGACGGCCCATTAAGTGGAAATGGGCTTCATCACTCATTACCACCATCATGTTTTCATTCTGCTCATAAAGTGCAAGCATTTTCCTGTGCAAAATTCAGTCGTTGGGGGCAATCGTTTACATTCAATTTCCTGCACCATCGCTAACTTGTATGGGTGAAAATGTAATTCTTCATGCAAAATCCGTCTAACAGTACGATTGCTGATTCCGAGTGCAGCTGAATGTCTCCGAGCAGAGCGGCCTGGGCTTTGCAACATCGCTTGTCTGACCCTTTCAACGTTCTCTGGAGTACGCACAGTGCGTTGCGGCCCCTTCGGTTTTGTTTTCATTATTGAGCCTCCTGTTCGAAGATTGTTAACCCAACGTAAGATTGTGTCACGAGCGGGAACAGAGTCATTTCGATGAATGTTGAATCTGCGGCGAAACGCACGCTGAACTGCTGTCACTGACGCCACTCCTAACAAATGATCATACGCGAACATGCGGTGTTCTAACGTCCACTGCTCCATGATGGCACCTGAAAGATAAAGGTGAGTGTTAGTTAAAGTTAAATGCTATGAACCCAGGAATGGAATACTACCTACCGCACGCCCCTCCCATTCCTAATGGCCGATTACTAGCTATTCAAAAAACACTTGATTCCCGTGCCCCACCCTGTATATAATTTACATCAAATATATATACAGTATATGTATATTTTATATGAATTTTACATGAATTATATATTAATTTTATATTAATTTTATATTAATTTTCAATATAACTTGAGAGTAATGACCAAACTGAAGTTTTTCGTTATCGAAATTTAATTGAAATTCATTTGGGTGCAAAACCTAATGATTTCGCAGCTTAACAATGTAATATAATTGCCTACGTCTTCACAAATAGACAGGATCTTCTTTAATGTATGAGAATAACTAAATTGTAAATGCCAAATAGACACTGAAAATCCTTTCTCTTGGTTCAAAAGGGACCCACTCACTAAAATCTGGCTAAATTAAATTCAAGGAGATAAAGGGTTAGGGGAAAGGAATCCCCATCTTGAAGGCTGTCTTTTCTACTTCGGCCCACCCAAGTTTTTGTGATATAAAAACCTCTCTACAGCTTAATTCTGTAAATAATTTGTACTAATTGTTCATTATCGATAGACCATTATCGATAGACTATTATTGATAGACCATTATCGATAGACTATTATTGATAGACCATTATCGATAGATAAGTTTTCTTCAATTTCGTGTTTTTCAAAAATCTTGATTTGAACGTCAAATTACTTGAAATAAATTTGATACGATCTTTGCTGTTGAAATTATTTTCAAATATGATTGAATTCTATCGATGTATTTTTAATTTTATTTGTGACTTTTAACTTGAAACTTAAAAAGATTCTTCGTTCGAGTAAATAAATATTAAAAAATGTGGGTCAAACTGGTTTGCATTTCTTTCACATATTAATTTTTATAAAATTATTTAATTTTAAATTATTACTAAGTGAATAAATGGTTCGATACATTGAGCAAACTTTCACCAAGAGAAAAAACAAATTAATGCTCAAAAGTTGAGTTTAACTGTAAAGACCAAGAAGATGGTTTTATAATGGAGTACCCTTAGAAGAAAGAGACACTGGAGAAGGGCGTCAGTTACACCGAGTGATTTATGACTGAATAAAAACGTGTAACATTTGTGGAAAATAAAAAAAAAAACGGTTTCGTGAAATTTTTCACTGAAAAAGGGTGTCTGTGAAAGAGAAAAATAGTGTTCGTATCATGAATGTGTGTAGGATTGAAGCGGTGCGTTGTAAAATTACGAAAACCCGTTATCCTTCTTCGTTACCCTTCTATCTAAGCCTGAATTCAAAGTATGGTGTGTATATATACTGTACATATATGCAGGGTGCTTCAAAAAAATGTTACCATTTATATGGCGCGACTATGTCATCGCTTACTACTTATAGTTTGTGTTGTTGTTTTTTTGTTTATGTAAGTATTTGTGTGTTTATTTGCTTGCTTTTTAATAATAATGTTTTTTAATAAAAATTTTGTAGCATTAGTAATAGCATTTTTTTGAAGCGCCTTGTATACATATTGGATCAAGTAAAGATAAGCACCCCCAGCCTTCTTTAATTAGCCTTATAAGGCTAACTAACGAAAATATCACGACCTAACCTAACCAATCATTAAGTCAACTGTACGCCCTTGACGATTGGTTAGGTTAGGTCGTGATATTTTCGTTAGTTAGCCTTATAAGGCTAATTAAAGAAGGCTGGGGGTGCTTATCTTTACTTGATCCTACATATTTTATGATTAAAATGATTTTACAAAATATAATTTCAAGTCAGTTAATATCATTTAAATTATTTACGGAACTATCGTATTAACATACATAAGAGTATATCTAAAAGTCTTATATCTCAAACATCATTGACGAGCTTTTCTTAAAATTATCTGGGGAAGCTTTCATTTTCCGCATAATTTGTTAAGACACGCAAAAATTCTATCGTTATTTGACTGAAAAAAGTATTTTTGTATCTAAGTACTTTTAAAAGCCCATTTTCTAATTTTCTTATTATATACCCTAGAGTTCTTCTATCACATTCTAATCACAAAAGTTAGTTAGGTACATTTGAATTATTATCTAATAACTAAAAACAAATTTCAACTTAAACTTTCTCTCATAAACAACGTTTTTCATAAATAAACACGGCAAGTTCCTTTAATCTTTCATTTGGTTTTATTTCTTAAAATCGTGCTGCTTTCCCTTTTGTATTATTATCCGAAGATGACACGCGTACCTTCCGGCTTTCCATTGATGACCTTTGGCCTTTGCTATTTGTTCTCAAGATCACTTATACGATACCGAGGGTTGCCAAAAATAAGTATGAATCGTGATATCCTGCTGATGGTGAGGTAACCAAACTGAAATGAAGAAATCTAAATGAGTCATAACATAAGAATGATTGGCGGATCGGTATTCCATAAAAATATAAATGAAAATAATAATGCGCGTTGATGACCCATCAGTTGCTACAGGAAGCATACGCGCATACGTACATTAGGGGTGCACCGGATAAGGTATCCTGCCGGATAGACGGATATTAACTAAATGAATTGAATTACATTTTACGTGAAACTGCTCCATTTATTTTAAGATGATATACAAAACAGGGGAAAACATCTTAATCCTCGAATCTATATTCCAACAAACTTTCGACCATTATGATGACTAAAAAACAGCATTTCACTTCGATGAGGCAACATTCTAGATCAATATATTATTGTTCATATATTTCTATAGATTTTCTTAATTGTCGAAAGTTTGTTGTGAAAATATCTTAAATTCTGTTTTCCATTAAAGTTTCTGTTGCAATTCAGAATTTTCCGAAGACGTGGGCCACAACGCTGAACGGGAAAAATGGTGATGATGTTCTTAACTCATATCACTATTCCCTTAGCATTATGGGTAGCTGTGAAATACCTACAGTAGTATAGAAAGAGTATTGAAACAAAACAAAAAACCCAGTTCCACTCGTGAAAACAGACTAATTTGTGTTACTCGTCGTACTTTTGTAGAAGCATGAAAAAATGCTGCCTTAAGTACAGTATTGAATATTCAGTGTTGGGGGATTTAAGTCTTTTAATTATCCAATATCCGGCCGGATAGTAAAATCTGCTATCCGGTGCACCCCTATATATATATATATATATATATATATATATATATATATATATATATGGACGCACTCATTTGGTCATTATACCGGGTGTCCCATTCGAAATGAAACAACTTTGTAACCTTATAATTTTTTATTGAATGAAGCAAACAATGTAATATTCACACAGTAAATAGTCAATGTCATAAAGTTTCATATGATATATGTGAATTATAACATTTAGATACATTAGATACATTGTGCATAGTGATGTGAGTCGTTTTTATTGTGTCTTTTTTTTTGTTTTTTTGTCGTTTTTTTTGTTTAAAACGAAGATAGTCTGTTTTTCTTGTTTTTTTATTTTTTATTGTTTTAAACTTATTCCATATTTTTCTTCCTTTAATCTAATAAGTATATTAGTATTACCTATAATTTACTATACTACCATGCTTATACGGTTATACCTAGTATATATACTAAATAGTCATCTTTTAGAAAAATTGAATCACGCAAAAAGTATATAATAGAAAGGAAAAACAAACCCTCATTTTTTATATGTATATATATTTTTTAACTAGAACATAAAACATTCTTCCTCGTTTCAAACAATATACATAATTGTGATTGGCAAGAGTACCAGTGTATATATTCCAGATAGAAAAAAAAAAATATTCACCTTTTTTTTAACCTTTTTGTTAACCTAATGTTGTTTAACCTTCATTTCCATGGAAGAATCATCACTAGATTGGGTAGAGCATATATGCTAGTTTCAATATCACAGGTACTGGTATAATATACATAATAAAAAATAAATAATACTGGTATAAAACAATATATATAATTGTGATTGGCAAGAATACCAGTGTGTATATATATATATATATATATATATTCCAAATAGAAAAATAAAAAAAATAAAAATATTCATCTCTTTCTTTAACCTTTGTGTTAACCTAATGCTGTTTAACTTTCATTATCTGATTCTATTTCCATTGAAGAATCATTATCACTAGATTGATTAGAGCATATAGTTTCAATATCACAGGTACTGGTACTTATTGCAGATTTGGATGTTGACGAAGCCAATGTAGCACCATGGGCGAAATAGAGGTGTATGAGTTTGTGTAGGTATATATGTGAGTATGCGTGCGTATGTATCTGGAATTCTGGATGTATGCGTGTGTATGGGGTATATAATAGATATAAATATGTGTATATAAGTATTTATGTATATATTGGTATATATGTATATGGGTGTATGTGTATGTATTATTACATATGGATGGTCTCGGGGGGAAAATATGTCATCGCGGGTCTAAAGGATAGTTAAGTGGGAGATTCAAAATCCGAGGCATGGATGGGAGAGTCCTGGAAAGGTTGGACAATGGGCAGTCAGCTCCCAGCCAGTGTTCTCGCAAGTTTAACGGATCTCAAGATACAAGACTTTCAGTGCAAGAAAGAGGCCAGTTTTTTTCTGTAAATAGGCTGAAAAGGACATTCTATACTGGTACCATATGGCCTATTTTATTATTTATTTATTTATTTTTATAATATATATCATTGCAAAAGTATACCTTATAATTAAATTGGCAATATCTATATTAATTATTAAAAAAAACAAAAAAACAAAAAAAACAATAAAAAACAAAAAAGACGACAAAAAAAACAAAAAAAACATGGACATAAAAAAACCCATTTTTTAACATCACTAATTGTGCATAGCATAATGTTTCCTTTTGTTAAGATCTTCACATGTTATATGCTGAACAATTTGAAGCTTATATGGATAGAACTGCAGCCACTTGCGCACGACTCTATGCATAGTTGAACGAGGAATTTGCAGTTCGGCCGCGTATTCGTTCAACATCATCTTCCGATCTTGTTCGCCCTCCAGAGTGTTCCTTTAGAACACTGCCAGTCTCCTCAAATTTCTTGGTCCATGCATATAGGTCTCTTCTGGTGGGTGGTTCCTCGTGAAAGGTTGTACGGAATCGCCGTTGCACCAGAGTAGTGGACTTCAACTCAGCCATCCATAACACACATTTCGCTTTTTCTTGTGAGGTAAACATAATTCAATCTGAAACAAGCAAAAAACATTATGACAAAAACGTATGCATATGATGTAGTAACTGGCAAAGTTTCAACATTCTCACATTAATACTTTAAAAATTACAGGGTTTCAAAGTTGTTTCATTTCGAATGGGACACCCTGTATATTCGAAGAAATAGAAGGTAATGCTTTCATATATTTACATAACAAAGAACCACCATTAACCAGCAAATTTTATGTTTTATTGGCAGAATGGAGTTTTATGGTTGATTTTGATAGATAGCACAAAGTAGCCTTAAAGATACAGAAGCAAAGAGAGAGAAGTACATGGAGAATATCTGTTGTAAGCTTCAAAGTTGTTTAGAAATACCGTACATACAGTTAGGATATTCGGCTAGGATTACACATTCACATAACCACACATTATTACATATAGGTATTATACTTTCGTATTTATTTGGATATTAGACGCTGAAATATAACTAAATATAATTAATATAATTAAATATATTAATATTATTAATATCAATATTATTAATACCAATATCAATTATTAACATTACTAATTAATTAATTATTAATATAATCAATATGAATATAATAAGACTATACATCATATTATTAATATTAATATTATCTATCAGTATTAATTATTAACACCAATAATTAATTATCAATGTAATTAAATATAAATGTAATAAGACTATATACATCATATAATTATTAAATATTATATAATTAAAATGTCGAAATATTAAATACGTTGTTTATTGAATATCTTAACACCTTAGATACCTTGACCTTGCTCATATTTGGTTTTGTTTTACCGGTTATTATTATGTTTGTTTAGCTATGTAGAAATATTGAAATAAATATGGAAACAAGAATACGTAGTTTAATTTTGTTAATTGAAATAAGACAGGGGATACAGAGTTATGGCTCGTATGAGTTGATGAATTTGTCTTTTAGTTTCCTTTGGAAGATTTTTAATGTCTTAGGACTTAGGCTGTTTTATCTCTTGATCAAGTGAATTCCAAAGGTTTGGACCAGTTGAGGATAAGGATCGAGTCGCACAATCTAGAGTCTAGACCAGTGGTTCTCAAACTTTTATGTGGCGACCCTGAATACAATATTGTCCTGGCCTGGCGACCCTAAACGCTGGTACATGCAGTGTTAATGACCAATCATTTTGATACGTTGTGTTTATATTCATATAGTTTGATTGAATCAGTCGTTGAGAATTTCCGTCCCGCGACCCTTAGGAACACCTTCCCGACCCTCACTTGGGTCGAGACCATGGGTTTGGGAACCACTGGTCTAGACTCTAGAGCAGTGATGGCGAACCACTGACCCACGAGAGAAATTTTAGTGACCCACGAGCTCTTATTTAAATAAAATATTACTTTAATTTTTAATATTTTCTGCCATACAGTTTTAAAATTATTTTATTCTCCCACCGAAATAAACAGCTGATACGCATTGAAACGTTTTTAAACGTATAGTATACGTTTAAAAACGTGCGTGTATGTAT
This sequence comes from Bathynomus jamesi, assembly GCA_023014485.1. NCBI lineage: Eukaryota > Metazoa > Arthropoda > Malacostraca > Isopoda > Cirolanidae > Bathynomus > Bathynomus jamesi. The sequence goes on from JAJOZX010001930.1 coordinate 691,602, forward strand.
GACAACCGACTCATGGTGCGCGCCTAGCGGTCATCCGCCTTCCCAGTTTTGCAGTTCAAGTCCTAAGTTTGAGAGTGCCAAATTATTAGTGCAAAAATTATCAACCATAAAAAAATGGCTACAAAAGACGAAAAACTAGTTCTGAAGGTAGTGGAACTGGAAGGTTATTTCATGAAGAGTGGACTGTGAAATACGGTGTTATTAAACGAAATAATAAAGCTTTTTGTTGTATTTGCAAAGTGGACATTGTTGCTCGCTTTTATAATATTAAGCGACATTTTGAAAGTAACCACAAAAATTTGTGCTCATTGTCAGATGAGGAAAGGAATGAAATTATTATGCGACAATTAAACCAACAGCAACAACAATATGTTATTTTGAAAAGAATTTTTAAACCAAACAACAATATTACAGCAGCTAGTTTTCAATTACCATCTACCATTGCTCAACACGGAAAACCACTTTCTGATGGTGATTTAAAAGAAGCTTTTATAGACTGCTTAGATTATTTATTTGAAGATTTTCAGAATAAAGATCAAATAATGAAACGTATTAATGAGTTGCTTGTGGCCAGAAATACGGTCAAAGATAGAATAATTATCATGGACAAAGATGTATCTGATCAACTTTTATTGGATTTGACAAATGCTGGAATGTTTTCAATTTGTTTGGATGAAAGTACAGATGTCACATCACAGGCCCGTCTAGCAGTTATTGCAAGATTTTATTCCGAAAATATAATGAAGGAAGAGCTAATTAAATTGATGACACTGCCTGAGAAAACCACAGGACAGGTTTGAATGACATGACATGAATGAATTGAAGAAGGAATTCATCCAAATGGGTATTAATTTCAGAAATATTGTATCTGTGGCGACTGATGGAGCTCCGAGTATGATTGGAAAAAATATTGGATTTGTTCAATTACTTAAACAAGAAGTGAAACCCCACTTTAGTTGAATTTCATTGTATTTTACACCAAGAAGCACTCTGGGCAAAAAAAAGTTTAAAATCACTTGAAAATGTGATGTCTCTTGTGACAAAGATTGTCAATTTTATAGTTGCTCACAATCTTAACAAACGTCAATTTACCAAACTATTAGATGAGGTTGACTCAATTTTCAGGGTTAGTCACGTATAACAATGTCAGATGGTTAAGTCGTGGTCAAGTTTTGAATCGCTTTGTTGAATTGTTAGAAGAAATAAGATATTTTTTTGAATAAAAATGAACATGAATATCCAGAACTGACTGACATGAATTGGTTGAATGACTTACATTTTTTCGCTGATTTCACATTGCATTACAATGCTTTAAATAAAAAGTTGCAAGGTCGCGGATGTGTTGTATTAATTATCAATGTTTGAAAATATTAAAGCTTTTGAAAAAACTAATTATTTTCTCAAAAGATCTGGAAGAAGAAAAATTGAAATATTTTCCATTATTGCAGAAACACTTCTTGATTTTAAAATATTTTGCAGACAATGAAGAAAGTAAATCCGACGTGCTCAGAAAGTACTCTTCAATAATAAGAGATGCCAGACAATCACTTTCAGAGAGGTTTTCACAATTCCGACAAATTGATTCAACATTACAATTCATCCAATTCCCTCATACTATTCAATTTGAAGATCTTCGGTTATCAGCTTTTCATTGGCTTGACATTGATGATTTAGAAATTAAATTAGTTGACTTCCAAGAAAGTGCAGTATGGAAGACTAAATTTATTGATCTTAATCTGAAGTTACGAGAAAAGGAATTGGAGTCGTCAATTTTAGGTGTAACCAGAGAACAACAATCAATAGAAAGCGTAGAGAATCTTATTCTTGCAGAGTGGAACTCTTTACTAAATTCTTTTGCATCAATGAAAAAGCTAGCATTAGCTCTGCTAACAATGTTTGGTTCATCTTATTCATGTGAACAGTTGTTTTCCTCCATGAATTTCGTCAAATCCACCCTAGGAATCGCCTTGGCACAGATATGAGTGCTGCATGTGTGAGACTAAAGACAACTAAATATAAACCTTGGGTCAAAACATTAGCAGCTAAAATCCAACAAGAAGTTTCTCACTAAAAATAGTAAGTAAATAAATTATTGTGACTCAATTTCGTTTTTTTTTAAATCAAAAGTAACAAAAATGGCCCGCCAGCAAAAAAGGTTCGCCACCATTGCTCTAGAGCAGTGCTGTCCAACTTCTATAAAGCGCGGCCAAGATGTTGCCTATAATCACACACTGTTGGTTAATACGACTTAGGAACCCGCTGAATGTTGTTCTCCCTACTAGAAATGACAAAATAGGGAAGAAAATTCAGAAATGAAATTTGGCAAAAGTCCATTCCGCGGGCCGCAAGTTGGACAGCGCTGCTCTAGAGTATAGTTCGGCTTGCTGATGTACTTGTCTGATTGTCTTTCGTTAAAGTGGCGTTGTATTTGGGAAGTTAATATTTTGTTTTGGATGATTTCTGGTGCAGTATTGTGGACGATTTGATACATACGAGTATATGAGGCAATGATTAGTCTGTAGATTTCTTCTAGTTTGAGAATTTTTAACTCGTGGAACATTTGATCTGTACTTTCATTATGCTTATTCGATTTATAGATTTTCCTAATTAATCGTTTTTGCATTACCACCAATGGCTGTAGCGAATATTGGCGTGTGTTTCCGTAATCATTAATGCAGTATTTTAGGTGTGGGTACACCATGGTGAAGTATATGGATCGAAGAACCTGTTTCGAGAGTGCCGCACCCTCTTTCGTAATTATGAATGAAACCTTGGCTAATTTATTGCATAGATCTTCAGTGTGCTCTTTGAATGAGAGGTTTGAATCTATGGTAATTCCCAGAAGTTTGACCGAGTGCATTCGCTGAACAGGGATTGAATGTATGGGTAGGTTCAAAGGGGGGGCAACGATTTCATTTTTTGTGATGACTCTATAAGCTTCTATAAGCTGTTTTTTTAATATTTAAGGATAGTTTGTTGGCATTAAGCCATTCATAAAAACTTTGGAATTCATTGTTGGTGGTCGTTTGAAGTGTTTGTGTCTTTATGTGAGGTTATGATTGAAGTATCAACGGCATACTGGTAGCAGAGTTATTTAGTGGCCTGTAAAAGTCGTTTCTGTAAAGGAGGAACAGGATAGGTGCCAGAATGCTCCCTTGGGGTGCTCCGTGGGAGATGAGTCTTGTCTGTGAGGTAAGAGAGTCCTGTGCTATAAATTATTTTTTTATAGTTTTATCATTTATAGATAGGGCATACTCTAGCCTTTTTTAGGCAGTCTGGAAAGACACCATTTTGAATGGATAGGTTTATGGGTTTTGAGAGCGTGGCGCAATTAGGTTTATGCATTATTTATAAATTCTGCTTTTGGGATTGTGTCTGGCTTACAACTTTTATTTTTTAATTGTTTTATGGCTGTCATTAAACTGTGTGTCGTAGTCGGGGATAGAAAGAAAGGGTGCAGTAACGGAGGGCCTACGTACGTATCGGATGACCGCACCGTGGATAGTATTTTAGAAGCAAAGTTGGCTCCCACTTCGGCGAAATAATGGTTGAAAGCATCCGGGTCTGGGTCATTTTTCTAATTTACTTTCGGGTCCGGGTCATTTTTCTAATTTACTTTCGGGTCCTGGTCCGGGTCCGGGTTGGACCCGAAAATTCACTTTCAGGTCCTGTCGGGTCTTTCAGTATATGACCCGGGTCTGGGTCGGGTCCATTATTAAAAATGTAACAATTATAATCTGGTATAGGATAGGTAATAAGATTGCTACCGTAGCTACATTAACATGTTTTCTGAAACATAGCAAAACATTATATGGCTATACGGTAGTAGCCTAACCATATATATTAATTAATCCGATTTTGGAAATGTTTGAAAGTAAGTGTATTAATTGTATTAATATTTAAGAGTAACTAGGTATAGTTATACATGCATTGCTAAGGGGCAAAGTACGATGTATGATTGCTCTATTCAGCCCCCCTATTCTAAATTTTAATTAATTTTGTGAAAACAAATTCTAGATTTTTTTGAGTGAACTCAAATGGAAAGGTGACAGCACTTAATCATATCGGACCCGTTGTCTGTTGCAATGGATGCAACTTGTGCAGATCCCAAGTCGTACTCGGTTTACACAGACTGAATACTGTAGTTTGTTTCAAAACATCTCCTATGAAATTAATTATTTATTACTGATTTAGATTTAAAGTAACATTCTTTTACATATACTGTAATATTGTAATATATATATATATATATATAATATTTAGGAGAAATCCAATGACAAGGAGAAATGTAAATGCCATGAAAAGTCTTCTTTATTGCGCAACGTTTCGAGCAATACGCTCATCTTCAGGCTGTTTAATAACAATGTGAAATTAAAATCAATATTGAATGAAAAACAAACAGAAATTTCTATAACCTATTCGTAAAGACAAATTTTAAAAGACTGAGAAAAGAGGGTTAAGTTCTAAGTTATACAGATTTACATATAAAAATTAAGAAGTTATTTTTAAATACATGTAGTAAATGTGAAATTAATACACTGGAAAAATTACCAATAGTACACTGGAACAATGGAGCTATCTACCTTACACAGCAGTATCCGAGGCCGACTAATTTGAGCAGAGGAAACGGGAACGAAGGATGGCGAGGGAGATAGGGGAAGGAGGGATTATAAGGAATTGGGGAAGGAGGAGGGATCATAGCAAATTGAGAGGGACGGACGATGAGTCAACATTCAGACTAGGGGACAATGCTTTAATGAAAAGGGATTCTAAAATTCTTAGTGAGTTGGGACAAGTATTACAACCAAGAATTTTAAAATTGTCTAAAGTGACATTTTTAAAAAACTTATAACAGGCGAACCCACTAACGGATTCAGATGATTTTTATTTCTTTTTATAGGTAAAATATACAACATCGAAATAATAGATAGTTTAATGTGTTTTAAACACGTAAGTGTTCGAAATGTCGACCATTGACATCAATGCACCACTGCGCTCTTTGATTCACTGATTGGCAGACTTCAACAAAAATGTTTGTAGGGATATTTCTGCACGCTTCTTCAACTGTGCTCTTTAGTTGTTCAAGTGATGTAGGTCTTCTACTGTATACTTCATTTTTCAAATGACCCCATAAAAAAAAGTCAAGTGGGTTCAAATCTGGTGAACGTGGTGGATACTCGATACTACCTCGTCGTCCGATCCACCGATAATGAAATGTTTCATCAAGGTAGTTCCTGACATCCTGATGGTAATGAGGAGGTGCTCCATCTTGTTGAAAGTAAATGTCCTCATCTCCGTATAACTGTCGAATTGCAGGAAAACATTTTCCCCGAAGCATGTTGAGGTAGCTATGACCGGTAACTGTACCATCGAAAAAGAATGGACCAGCCAAACCTTTGGAAGAAAAACCACACCAGACAGTTATACCCGGTAAATTTACATGTCGTTCCACATAAATGTGTGGATTTTCTTGTGACCAGTATGTACAGTTATGACGATTAATTATACCATTCAACTTAAATGTAGCCTCATCAGACCACACAATTTTGTCCGCAAATTGGCCATCTTCTGTGTTTTTTACTCGAAACCATTCGCAAAACTGGATTCTGCGATCCGGATCATCCTCATTCAAGGCATGTAATAATCTCGGGATGTAAGATTTCCATTTAGCATTCTTCAGAATTCTGTGGACACTTGTCTTACTTTTCCCTGTTTCACGAGCACATTGTCTCACAGATTTTCTTGGTGATCGGTTGAATACCTGTAGCACTTCATCAGAAGTGTTAGCATCTGTTGATGTCTTTGGACGCCCAGTCGCTTGCTTGTACACATCATGCACAGTACCGTATACTTCAAATTTCTCACAGATACGTGAAATGGTAAGTCGAGTTGGACGATTAGTTCCAAAATTGTGTCTCCACTGTTGTTGAACCTTTGATATCTTCTGAACTTTAAAATACGACTTTAGTATCCATTTTCGTTGCTCAAATGATAAGCGCACACTTCCATTTTCCATGTTTACTGTAGGCAGGCAAGGCTATTACTAATTTCGATTTTGTATCTCCTTAGGCTAGGCAAGGTTGTTAACAATTTCGCTGTTGTATCTCCTTAGGCTATAGGCTATAAAAAGAAATAAAAATCATCTGAATCTGGTAGTGGGTTCGCCTGTTATAAGTTTTTTAAAAATGTATACATGGTTTTGGGACACTCTTGTATATATATATATATATTTGTGTGAAATGTAAAATAATTTTTTGTGTGAAATGTAAATAATTTTCACCCGTATGCGAGCAGTGAAGTTCCTTGAGAGCCAATGTTTTCACTTCAGTTTTGTTTTCAAAGTCATATTGGGCTTGAATACCTAAAAATCATCTATCTAAGCGGTTGCAACAATCTACTTTTAAATTAAACATTTTTTTTTTAAGAAGTATTTTTAACTTATTTTTTTCAGCTATTGCTCTATCGAGAGTCAAAGTAGCAAGATTTTTTCTGTTCATGTTTATAGTCATTGCAGATAGAAATGGTTCAAAGAAAATTTTAAATCCAATATCTTCTACAATGCTAAAAGGCCGCCCGTCTATTATCACCCACGAAATAAGGCCATTTTCTAAAGTTTTCCTATGAAGATGCGAGTGAACTCGAACCTTAATTTGTTTAAAAAAGTTTTTAACACTAGTTTAGCCTACATTCATTCCCTTGGTTTGTATTTGAGTTTTCGAAGTACTGCTAGTGCTAGGTAGGCTTTTATCATGATCCTCAACTTTACGATATATGTCTGGGTGACACGATTTTAGGTGTCGCTTTAGGTTTGTCACATGATTGTCACTATACACTTTTCCACACTTTTCAATTTGTCATGTAGATGTTTTGTCAATATTATTATATTTGAAATATTCATTTGTAAGGCTAGTTTTTTGCTACCACTCCCCACCGAAAAAAGACCTTGTAAAGGCATTGCAAATTCAAATAAATAGCAAACGAAGCACTGGAAACCAACCAATGTACACAGTACACAACTCACAAACAAACAATAAAATATATTAGGATTAGGCTATTCTTCCGTCACCGTTAACTCTCCACTTCCAGTGAGTCATTTGGAGGGTGGAGTGATAATTCAATACATTGTTGCCAAACCTAAGGCGCACACATAAATTTTATAAACTAAAAACCCGGCTGTGCGGGTCCTTCACTTTCGGGTCGGGTCTGGGTCTGGGTCAATTTTAAAATTCACTTTCAGGTACGGGTCTTTTTTCTAATTCACTATCGGGTCCGGGTCCGGGTCTTATCTCACTTTCGGGTTAAGCTTTTATGAGGCAGAGGGTTTTGTTAGTTTTTTATTAACCGCTTTGTTAATGAAGTTCCAGTATTGTTTAGGATCGCCTTTGCATTCTTCGAATTTATGTTCGCAGTAACTGGCTTCAGCTTTGTGTATAAATGACTTTAGCTTGTTTCTATAGCGATTGTAGACTTCCTTTGAGAGTAGACTTTCCTTCACATTTTTATATAGTTTGTGTTTTTGTTTAATAGATGTCTTTAGACCTGAGGTCAACCATGGATTGTTTATTCGAATCGTAGGAATATTTTTTCAATGATGGGGCAGGATTCATTATAAGCATGCCAAAGGGATTCCTGAAACTTTTCATATTTGGTGTTTATGTCTGTATGTGGGTTGTCAATGAAGTCGAAATCTGTTTCGCTAATTTCGTTTTGAATTTATTAAGTTGATTCATGCTTTGTTTTCCTGAATTTAATAATTATGTACTTTAGGGCATTTGCTGTTGTTTTGACTGTGACGTAATTTGGGAGGTGATCAGTTATGCTTGCAAAGAGTATCCCTGTGTCCTGTATGTACTGTGGGTCTATATCTGACCATATGTGGTCGATAAGAAAAGATTTAGTAAAGTTAGTATGGAGTGTTAGCCTTATTCCGTAGGCCTTATATCCTTGGCTGATCATTGTGTTCCATAATGATTTGACAATGCAATCTGTCCCTATTTTCATTAAGTCTATATTAAAGTCGTCGAGGATGAAAGAGCGTGAGCTCTTTAGGGATTGATGTCCGATCTGATCCTGTAAGGTATTAATGTAGTTATTTGCACTATCGTGCAGTTATTTGCCACTATGTTGAGGGAGGTTTTGTCAAAGGTAAGTTTTACTGCACATGTTTTAATGTGGGGCTCTACTGCACAGAGTGGATGAATTTTTGTACATTTTATGGTATATTTTATGTAAATACGAATGCCGCCGCCTCTTCTTTCTGTGCGGAAAGTGTCCAAAAATGTATGGCCCTCTAAAGGAAAAAAATGTTTAAGGGGATTCTGTACAAAGGGTTCCGTGATTTTAATTACACGGAAATATTTTTTAAATTAAAGATAATGTATCTTTAAGGTCATTATGATATTTAGCAAGGTTTCTAATGTTAAGGTTCAAAATTGATAAGTGACCATCATTCGGTTTCGTGTTGAGGTCGTTAATAGATAGGTATTTTGAATTTTTATCAATGAAACTGGTACTTATAAAATCGGTCGTGCCAAGGGGATGAGTGGATGTGAGTGAATGAGTGCATGTATAAAATAATAAACTCTGAAAGAGAAAGAAAAACTTACACTTAATTAGTTTATGAGGAGAGATATAAGAGTAACAGTTTAATGGAGATGAAGAGACTAAGTTATAACGGGCGCTCATTGGCCTCATGTATAGAATACAATAATAATAATAATAATAATAATAATAATAATAATAATAAAAGTGTAATTCTCATATGTAAATAACTTGTTACTTTGCATTGGTTTTGAACTACGTCGTGGTCATGTGGCAACACTGCTTCCCGCTAGATCAGCGAAGTTAAGCAACGGTGGGCCTGTCCAGTAGTTGACTAGGTGACCGTATTCTGCCTTCAGATGATGTAGCGACCCGTGGTTCGGATCCTACGTAAAGCTGTAGGTCTCCTTCATCACATGATCATTACCATTACGAAGGAAATTAACCCAAACCCAATCATCATTATTTTATCAATACTTTAAAACTAATTTAAAATTGGCGAAACAAATCAGTAAGTAGAATTTTGCATTACAACAAATGAAAACTTAGTTTTCATTAGTCAAATTAATCTTACTCTTTGTTTTGTTGCAGATTGACTAAAATGCTGACCTCGGCTTTTGTGTCGTTGCTGACCTTGTTAAGTGGCATCCCAGGGTACCTGTCAGTCTTCGTGCCAGCTTTACCCCGATTCGTCAGAACGCCAGAAAAGAGATTTTACAATCTCGCGATGGAAGGGTATCCATGGCAACCAAAGTATTTGACTTTAAATATAGCTGGAAAACCACAATTAAGAATGCATTACATAGATGTTGGTAAGAATAATTTTAATGTTTTTATACAATTTTACATAAAAATATTTAATATTTTATTATATATATATATATATATATATATGATGTTACTCTTCAAGAGAAATGAAAAAGATAATATATAACATGGTTGTGAGGTTGAGTAGTTTAACATAAAACATTTGTGGATCTGTATTTGTGATTTGTGGACCTTTGCTTACTTAATTGCATCATGTTGACAAGTTGACATTTGGTTTCAGTCGACAATGTTTCATACAATAAAATGTTCAGTAAATGGTATCCATCACAGTTTCCTATTCCCTTCGTACGTCATGTTAATATTTCCCCAAAACTTTAAGGTTAGTCTGTCATCTTTAATCTGTAATTAATGCATTATTATCTTGGTCCATTTACATCACCAAAATCATTTCATCATTGTCTCGCTATACTAAGGTTACCTGCAGTATTTTTTTGTAAAAATGTATAAATAAATGAACATTTCATTATCAAAGGAAATGTGGCGAAATTGGGTAGAAACGAGTAGAAAAAACATGTTTCAATGTATATATATATATATATATATATATATGTATATATATATATATATATATATATATATATATATTATATATATATACATACTGTATGTATTTTCAATCTCGTATTGCATTTTCAGGTCCGGTGAACGCTCGAGAAACCATTTTATTACTGCATGGGACCCCTGCATGGTCCTTTCTTTATAGAAAAATGATTCCTTTATTGCTGGATGCTGGGTATAGGATCATCGCCCCAGATTTTATAGGATTCGGAAGGTCAGACAAGTTGACAGATCCCAATGAATACAGTCATCAGTTACATGTCGACTCACTTCTTCAACTAGTTTCGTTCCTCGACCTTCAGGTAAGAGTAAAGTGTGATATTTCACATCGAATAATACTCGGGACCAAACGTCGTCCATCTTCAACTGCGCGCTAACAAAGAGCATAGGTGGAAGAAATAATGAATTTTGTGTATTTTTAAGGCTCGAAATTTTGTAATTTTGGTTTTGAAACGTACGTTAATTAAAGATCTTAGTTTATGTTAAGGAATATACCCTTTTAATTAAGATCAAATGTACCAACGTGGACCAAACTGGATAGTGATTTTGGCGTTTTAAAAGTTCTTCGTTTTCGCTGTTTTGCAGTTCCAGTAAATGATTATTTAATAAATTCCAGTTACTGAATGTATCATACTTTAGTTCTACACACTGAAAATATGTAATCAATCATCCTCTTTGCCCAAGTATTATTATTATTATTATTATTATTATTATTATCTCTTTTATTGATTTATTTTTATTATTTTTCAACTTAACATTTTGCACATACAGATGTACAGTTTGGAAAAAAGTTCGCATAGAAACAAAATTTCTAAAAAAAAAAACCATGAAAAATTGCTGGTCAGTAATATTTTATTTTTTTTAAATATTTTATTCATTTTGATGACACTAATAAAAATTCAAAACAAAAATCCAACTATTATTGATTAGTAATTTTTTTTTTAAATTTTGTTTCTAGGCGAACATATTTCCAAATCTGAACATGGAAGTTTGTATTTATGTACACATGAGTTAATTCTTGCATTTGCCTTCATGATTTAATAGTACTGTCAATATATGTTGCGTAGACGCATAAGTTTATTAAAATTCCTATAATGGAATTAATATAAGCATATACAAATGAATTATCGTCAAACTTAAGCATAAAAGGACATCATTTATTTCAATGTGTAATGAATTATTTCAATGGGCATTATATTATTCAGTAGTCAGCCATAAAAAAAGTCTATTTTCCAGCCACTTAGAAGCTATTTCGGGTTTTTCGAAATTTCCAATTCCTATATTTTTTATGGATTTTTTCTTGGGCGAACTTTTTTCCGTACTGTGCCCTAATTTTAGCTAATTAATTATTACTATTTCATACTATTTATATTACATCGCTCGCTCATAACTCAAATTAAAAGTCGAAATTACTCGTTTTCCACTTTTTAATTTTTTAAAGAATATAATTTTTAAAATTTTTAAATATTAACGATAGATAATGTCTCCTAAATAATAAAATAAAACGTTCTTCACACAGGATGTGACTTTATTTGGTCAGGAGCTTGGGGGACCAACAGGATTGAGTGTTGTTCGAAGGCAAAAGAATCGCTTTAAAAACCTTGTTCTTCTGAATACTTGGATTCCTCAAGGAGACGTCTTTACTACCTTTTCTTTAGCTGCAGAATATGTTCCTTATTTATTATGGCGACTCACGACTCGTGCTATTGGAAGAGGCATTCCCGTGGACTTGATATTCATAGCCGCATCAGATGCAAAGGTGGAAGGGATCATAGGATATAAAGCCCCCTACCCCTCGTTTTTATTCAAAGCGGGTCCCGCTCAGTGGCCCCTTCTCGTGCCTCTGACAGCAAATCAATCCATGGCCATCGAGATGCAAAAGGTAAAGGTGTTCCTTCAGAACGAATGGACTGGCCCAGTTCTTTTTGGTTATGGTGACAAAGAGTTATTTACTAAACCTGGAAGATACCTTTTTCGGCAGTTGTTTCACCATATTGGTTGCGAAGTAAAAGTTTCAAACGCGGGACATTTCCTGCAGGAAGATCAACCGGAAGTGGTTGCAAATTTAGTAATAAAATTTATTTTCGGTGGATGCAGGATAATTTAGGAATTCATTGGTTTTTATTACATACTGATCTAATCAGCTCCTGTAAGAAGTGATTTCTCGTGTCATACGCATAAATATCCTCAGACTGTCCTGTGATAGTTCTGTGCCACAGTGGAATTAAAAAACAGATTTTTACACTAATACTGACACTGTACATCATTTCATTTAATAAAATTCTTTGGTAACATTTGGCAAGCATACCATACAGAGTAGAGATGGAAAATAACCGAAAAGTGTAAAACCGGTTTTCACCGTCGCTATGTTCTTAAAGCCGGTTTTTACCGGTTTTCACCGATGGGATTCTGTATGCTTTTTAGGGAGGTAAATGATCAAAATATTAAACAGAAATAAGGTTTTAATTGATTCACTGAAGTATGTGTAACATTTGAATTAAAAAGTATATTATTGAACTTGATTTTTGAAATAACACTTGAGAAAACAAAGAGCATTAAGTGTCTGATCTGACATTCTTAATCGAATCCTTGTGACGAACAAACCAGCAGCTGAAAACACTCTCTCAGACTCTACGCTGGTGGCTTTTATTGTAAGCAACGCCTCGTACATTCGATCCAAATTTTCGCTTCTATTCAAAGTAGCTTCAGAATATTTGAATTCATTGTTTACGTCAAAGGTCTCAGAAGAATCTTTCTTTCTTAGGTTTCATTTTCAGTTTGTTCATCTCACACATGTACTCGTTCATAAGTTGATCGTCATCATTTACTTCACGACCTGAGCTGCATGGTGAATCTTCGAGTTTCGAAGCAATTGATTGGACTTGGTCGTCTGTTTCTGAAATCTGGCAAGCTTCTGGAAAAAGCCTCTTAAATGTATGATCCGCATACTTCTTAAGTGCTTGTCTTGAAGGAAAGAGGAACGGTGCTGCTGATTCATTTTTCAAGACCTCGGGATTGTGGAGAAAACTCAGCAAGGCAACAGCTTCTTTTTGTCTTCTCGATGAGTAGTGATCAATGAGACACTGACGTAGCTCAAAAGCTAAAGGATTGTTTTTGCTTTCAAATTTATCCAAAATAAACTTCATGAAAGATTCAGCTTTGAGCAAATTTGCATCTTCGGAACAGAGTCCCTTCAAAACAATTTCCAGTGGACGAAGCGTGTCAAAGAGGCTTTTTAGAACATTCCATTCTTCATCTGAAATCGTCTCTGTTGAGCGTATCACTCTGAGGGCCGTTGGAATTGCAATTTTTGAGTTTCAAAAATCTTTCTATCATGGCCAGAATACTGTTCCACCTCGTTCTACAGTAAAGGATAAGCTTCATTTCCTCTTCATTAAATTCATCTTTGACAAAATCCTGCAATCTCTCATTTTTCAAAGGAGACTTTCGAAATATGCGGCAGATTTTTCTCACCTTATTTATTACTTTTAAGTAATCTTCTCGAAGTTTTGGAAGAACAATTACGTCATCTATGTCGGATTCAAAAATTGTATCAGTGCATAAAATTTCACACTCATCTTCGCTTAACTCATGTGCAGAGTGTTCATCTTCTTCGATGACTTCATCTTCAGGGGTAGGGTCACTTTCCCCTTTAACTGAATTTTCAGCAGTTTTTGAATACAAGATATCCGAAACCGCGAGGTGTATAGCATGTGCAATGCATTGCTGGTGATCAGGTATTATTTCCCTTCCAAATGTGACCATTACTGAGGCACCGTCGGTGGTGCAACCCACGATATGCTTATCTAGGTCCAAGCCAAATTCTTCCAATCTTTTCCTAATGATTGCAATAGTTTTGGTGCTATCGAAAGAACCATTTATTTTCATGAGACCAAGAGACCAATGTTGATTTTCATCATGAACATTAATATTAATATATCTTTGGTTTTGCAAAGATGTATACTCATCCATAGTTAATGAATAGCGGATTCCTTGTCTCACCTGATTCTTGAAGTAGTTGACCAATTCATTTCTTTTTCTCATAAAAACTAAGCACCATTTTTTATGACACCATTATGGGAAGTTGGATGAGGCTTGTCGTATTTTATCTTTCTTAGGCTTTCTTGAATGAATTCACTTTTAGCAATTGATTGGAAACTCAGTCCATCTACACACACAAGTTTCGAAATTTCCTCTTCTATGGACTTTTTTTGCACAAACTTTTCCACTGTTCTTTGTTTCTTCAATGGCTGATTAATCTGGTCGATGTTTATGCCATGAATATTTTTCATGTGGGATGATAAACTTGAAGTAGAACCTCCACAACACTTTAAAACTTTGTGACATGTCATACACTCTGCTTCTTTATTCTTACGAGTGAAATGATACCAAGCATTTGATTTCTTTGACATGATGGAGTATTAAATCTTAGAATCTTAAATGATCAATGTGCAATCATTCACATAACATTCAAGACTGAAGCATCAATTATTTACACTTATAAACAAATAAAAAACGATACGAAACGATGAAAAACGTAATTACTATGTTTTTAAACGTTTGGAAACGTTTGTTTCATAGAAAATGGACGAAAGTGATCGGAGACTTGCGCAAAAATGTGAAAACCGGTTCTTATCGTCGGTTTCGGTGATGATTAAAAATTTTGATCACCGGTTAAAAACCGGTTTTTAAAAACCGGGTTCCATCTCTAATACAGAGCCAAACAGTTGAAGCCCTAGCTTGTCGTACGCGTGAAAAAACAAACACACGCATACGTGTCATCGTGACTTTGGAAATGCAAACGGACAAAAGAACCTTTATTTACTTTTATTTACAAATTTTAACGTCTGCGACCGAAATTATCGAGTAAATCTTGCAAATAACCAAGGAACATTTACCACCATTTAACTGACAGTATCTAGTGAGTTTTTAATAACTTAAATTGCTTTATTATGGATCCGAATGTAAAAGTAGATGCTTTAAGACCTGACGTGAAAGATTTTGCCGGCAAATATAACTCTCCCCTTAATCTGTTGCACAATAATAATAAAGTAATAAAAGATCTCGAAGCAGTAATAAAAGTGGTTCAACTTCAACATGAAAATGAATTATTAAAGGTTGACAATGCTAAGCTAAACTACAGGACTATGAAACTTGAGAAAAGTATCCAGTGTGCTCATAATGAATTAAAAGCTCTTAAATCAAATTTAATTTCAGTGAGTATAAACAGTCGGACTCCAGAATTAATAAAAAATTAACACAACAATAAAAAATAAGGTTTGCAGTCCTGGTGACAAATCTTCCGCTAAAAATATCGTATCTTCGATGGCAGATAATAAGGAGGAAAGAGATACCCAGATCAGGCAAAATGTGGAAGCCATTATGAAAGCCAAATTGAAACTGGGGAATGTTAAAAATCAAGAGGGCCTATATATTAAAATCCATTCCTCACCAACTAAGGCCAGTTCCCTTAATAAAGGAAACAGCGAAGCTAGCTACACAACCGTAGTGGTAAAAGTCATCTGTGAGGACGAATCTCAAAGGGACCAAATTATTAGAAGAGGGCGTAAGCTGAAAGGTACCATTATTTTCGTCAACGATGATATCTGCGAAGAAAATCGTAGACTAAGGAAAGAAATGATGCCTAAACTCAAGGAAGCCAGAAGACTTGGGAAAGTGGCATACTTTTTAGGACCTCAGATTATTATTAAAGATAAAGAGTCTCCCTCGCACCACCAAAATACTTCGGCTAGCGGATGTTCATCTTGTAAGTCAACAAACCTTCGAAGCTACGCGAAATGCAAATGGGGCGCCTGCTAATCCCAACTCGTGAGGCTTGCAGTTGGCTCCGCCCAATATCTCAATTCTCAAATCTCGAAATGTTACTTCATCTAAGCGGTAATTCTATATATTTTTTGTATTTTTATATTTTAAAAATTTTCTCTGGTGTTCGCTATTTTTTAATATTGTCTTTGAATTATTTCCAAACTAGCTTTCAACAAAAAAATATTACTTGTTTCAATGGCAATAATTTTAGTTCATTTTCAAACAATTCCCCAACCAAATAACTTTGACTCAGTTATAAGTGATTGTCTAGTTTCAACCTTTGATGAGTTTAATGAATTAATGTTACTAAAAAATTGTTATAAAAATTTTTCAGTTTAAAGCTAAATATCCATATTTTAACCAAATCTATGATTCCTTACTAGCCTCTTTGGACGCCTCTGCGGTTAAATTTAGTGTTATAGTTTTTAGTGAAACTTGGTTAAGTAAAATATTAAGAGATAATGTAGAAAATTACAATGCATACCATGCTGTAAGGGATAATATAGTTTGCGTGAGGGGGGGGGAGGGTACGAGCAGTGGCAATTCTAAGAATTATTTCAGGGGGGGAAAAGACTTAAAAATTTCCCCAAGTAGAATGGGTGACTGAGGGAGCATTCAAGCGCAGAGCATTACTAGTGAAGTTTGGAAAAGTTGTTTTATTAATACATTTCGAAATGGTTTACACTCACAGACTTTATAATAAAATAATGAAATTATTTTACAAAATCATGCTCCAGATTCAATGTTTTATTTATATCATGTCATTATTGTCATAATGGTTACTGATAGTAGCTACTAATATGTATCTTGCTGTTTTTTGTCTATATGTATAATGCACTGCAATAATAATATGTTCGGCACACATTACAAATTTACAAATTACAACTTACAGTGACATTTTTCTTTTCTTCACTCTGCTAAAACTTGTGATAACTTTGTTGAAATCAAGGGTTTCTGCTAAGTCCCTCTCAATACCAATCATGGCAAGAGCAGATAAACAGACTTCACCGATTGTCGATCTCAGGTAGTATTTAATTAGTTTCAATTTACTAAATGTCCTTTCTGCTCCAGCTGTAGAGACACTGAGCTAAATTAATCTAAGAAATAAAGTTAACTAAATTTTTCTCAGAAACTTAAATAAAACTTTAACAACTGAGTAACTCAAAACTAAAAAATGCACACCTAGGCCCGATGTACTATAGAACAGCCAGTGCAACACTGACAGTTTATAACCCAATCTCACTCTTACCTCGCAACTTTCCGAAATAGGCATAGCCTAAGTTAAGCGATTCGAGACTAATCATACATGACAGATTCGTAAGCGGACATTTATTCAGTTAATGAACGTCCACTTCTTAATTTAATCATATATTGTTACTCAACGATTTAAATCTGAAACTGCTTAATATAATAACTAATTTCAGAACACAACACTACACAAAAACATTGACCAGATTCAACACAGCGAGCGGATAGCAACGTGACAGAAAAACAATAAGCTTTAAACTTTTCATTAGTCTTATGCACAGTGAATGTATAAAGATTTCATTGGTGGTGCGTACAGATAGTATAGACCCTATCGTACCGTACTGTACATTTTGCTACCAATTCTGTAAGGTAGGTTTGCAATATTTTTCTGAGTTTTCTCCTCTGAATTTTCCCCCCAAATTTTTTTCAGTGGGGGGCAATCAGCCCCCCTTGCCCCCTCAGTTGCCACGCCCCTGGGTAGGAGATATTTCGATCTATGTACATTAGGATGGTCCAAAACAAATGAAAATTAAAAATATATTTCTCATGACATTTACCCATATTTCACAACCACTAACAATGTTGAAAACAAAAACCTGGATCGATTTGTACATATTTAGAGGTAGTGCAACTTGAAGCCTCAGTATCATTATACAGTTTGGGTTGGCAAATTTCTTCAAACTTGCGCCACCCTTAAATATTAATGGATTTAGTTTAAAATCTGGTTTGAGATCGTTTTCCATATAAAAAATGAGAAAATGCATCAGGAGCTTTTATTTGTGTATTTCATTTTAATTGTTTATCATAGATGTGTGGCTCACCCACAGTCAATGTCTAAAATCAGGCAATTTATAAATCGACTGAAATTTTAGGCAATATGTCAAATTGATGATACACACAAAACCTAACCTAACCTAACCTAATGAATTTTTAGGCAGCATATTGGGAAATACCAGTGGGCATGCATATGCAGCATTACCAGAAAGGTTAGATTACTGTAGGTTAGATTAGGTTAGGTTAGGTTTTGTGTGTATCATCAATTTGGCACATTGCCTAAAATTTCAGTCAATTTACAAATTGCCTGATTTTAGACATTGACTGTAACATATACACAATACATCTCAGAATGGTCACCTGAGAAACTTTTTTGTTACACAGACTGCGTATGGAACAAGGAACTCTTCTGGGAAAATTAAGTCATGACCCGGTCATGACCCGTTGCTCAAGTTGGGCTTCCATCATGAAAAAGAAAAACTTTAGTATTTGTCATTTACCATTATTTATTCAGACTACAGTATAGTGGATTTAATTTTCCCAGAAGAGTTCCTTGTTCCATGCATGGTCTGTGTGTAACATTATATATACACGAGTATTAAGGATGTACCGAATACTAAAATTCACTGAATACCGATTATTTGGTGCAAAACTATTCGGCCGAATACCGAATTCCGAATGTTAATTTTATTTGGGTTATTAGGCGTCCCTATAAAAAACTGAAGCCCTTATCAGTTTGACAGCACATGGAATTAAGAGTAAATGTGAGAAAAAGCAGCATGTTTTAGCCATCAAAAAGCTGCCAGATTCCCATACTCATGAAAAATTTGCAACTGCATTGACTTCTCTATTGCAAGAATGGTTAATAAAGAGCGATCGTGTGCATGCAGTTGTGCACGACAATAGTTGTAATATTACTAAAGCTGTTAGCGTTCTCAAAATTACTCCTGCTGCTTGTGCGAATCATACTTTAGCACATGCAGTTGATGAAGCCCTTCTTAGACAGAAGTTTGTTTCAGAGATATGTGCAATTGCGCGCCCAATCTGTTGCATTTTAGTTATTCATCTCCAGCCTTTGACAGACTTAAGGAATTCCAGAAGCAACATAATTTACCCGAAAACAAACTTATAAGAGACGTTATCACCCAATGGAACTCTATATTCTATATGCTACAACGACTTCTTCAACGAAAAACTGCGGTTGTTGCATACGCCTCGGACTATGTCATACTGTAGCCAGAGACAGATTAAGACACCTCGGGGCCCCGGGGCAATGAAGAATATGGGGGCCCATTTTCTATAGCTTTTTATTAACAATACATGTACATATACAGTACATAGTACATTTACAAGAATTATATGTACGGTGCTCAGGCTAATTGAGAAACAAACTTAAAAGAACCTTAACACACTGTATTTTGCCGTTTGCCAAAACCAAACAGTATTAAACAAACTTTACTTTAGGGCCTATAAAACATAAAATAAAACAGGGAATTTGTCAGTTTGTGTACTCTGTCATATTTAATCAAAGAATTTTGCGAAATCTCGAATTATATCATCGAAACTCAGTTAATTGGGGGGCCCCTTAAGCATGGGAGCCTGAGGCTTCAGCCTCAATAGCCTCAGTGATAATCCGCCACTGACTGTAGCAACCTTCAATAATCATCAGTGGACTCTAATTCAGCGTGTTGTGAAGCTTCTTAGTCGATGTGAAAAATTAACGAATGACTTTTCCTCTGATTCTTCTTGTCTTCACATGGTGTCTCCCGATGTAACAGGTCTCATGATATTTTTGTCTAACATAACTGATGATGCAGGTGTTCATACTATGAAAAACGATTTAATAGAAAATTTACAGAATCGCTTCAGGCAGTGGAAGGCAGACATTACTCACATGATTTCTAACGTTTTAGATTCTCGTTTCAAATTTGCTTGCATAACAGTGCCTGAGTTTGTAAAAAATGAGATAATCATTATGTCTGCATCACCTACTGTAACGCTACTCCTGCACGTAATATAACCTATGGCGATTAAGCAACGGATTTTGTTTCACGAGAAGATGAAGAACCTTTGAAAAAGAAGCCGAACGTTAATTTATGGAGTTATTTCGATGAGGTTGTGCCTCCAGTGCCCTCCACCTATCAAAAATAGTCAGAAAAGTTATCAAAAAGAATTAGACATCTATTCAAAGGAGCCACAAGTCAGTCGCGACACGAACCCTCTTGATTGGGGTCGCCATAATGGTGAAAGATTTCCGAAACTACTGAACAGCTGGGTTTTGCTGCGGGCCGCCTGACGTCACCGGGTCTCGATCCCGGTGCCGATGGATTCGTAGTCAGCGATGTTAACCACTACACAATCGAGGCGCATATATATATATATATATATATATATAGTATATATATATATATATATATATATATATATATATATATATATATATATGCATATAACTGCAATGACCACGCAGTATATAAATGAATAGAAACGACATAAGTATTAAGGAACGTTTCTGCACACGAGGAGGAGAGATAACGAATAAATGAAAATGAGGCGAACCGCCCGGGAATCGAACCCAGGGCCTTCCAATTGCCGGTTGGACGCGCTACCATTATGCTACGGACCTCAATTAATCACAAATCGAAATTCTCCCACATAGGGCAGAAACCAATGCCCTGAGAGGACACCCTCGCAAATCGTGAATATGCGCATATAACTGCAATGACCACGCAGTATATAAATGAATAGAAACGACATAAGTATTAAGGAACGTTTCTGCACACGAGGAGGAGAGATAACGAATAAATGAAAAATGAGGCGAACCGCCCGGGAATCGAACCCAGGGCCTTCCAATTGCCGGTTGGACGCGCTACCATTATGCTACGGACCTCAATTAATCACAAATCGAAATTCTCCCACATAGGGCATAATGGTAGCGCGTCCAACCGGCAATTCGAAGGCCCTGGGTTCGATTCCCGGGCTGTTCGCCTCATTTTTTCATTTATTCGTTATCTCTCCTCCTCGTGTGCAGAAACGTTCCTTAATACTTATGTCGTTTCTATTCATTTATATACTGCGTGGTCATTGCAGTTATATGCGCATATTCACGATTTGCGAGGGTCCTCTCAGGGCATTGGTTTCTGCCCTATGTGGGAGAATTTCGATTTGTGATTAATTGAGGGCCGTAGCATAATGGTAGCGCGTCCAACCGGCAATTGGAAGACCCTGGGTTCGATTCCCGGGCTGTTCGCCTCATTTTTCATTTATTCGTTATCTCTCCTCCTCGTGTGCAGAAACGTTCCTTAATACTTATGTCGTTTCTATTCATATATATAAATAATTATATATATATATATATATATATATATATATATATATATATATATATATATATATATATATATATATGGTGGTAAAAATGGTAAAAAATTAAAATGCACAAATAAAATCTCCTGATGCATTTTCCCATTTTTATATCGGGAAAGACCTCAGACCGAAGTTTGAACTAAATCCATTAATATTTAAAGGTAGCGCAAGTTTAAAGAAATTTGCCACCCCCAAACTGTATCATGATACTAAGGGGCTTCGAGTTGCGCCACCTCTAAATACACACAAATCAATCCAGTTTTTCATTTCTAACATCAATAGTAGTTGTAGAAGATGGGCAAATGTCATGAGAAATATATTTTTTATTTTCATATATTTTGGACTGCCTTAATTGTACATATGACTTTTAAATCTAGCAAAGAATTTTTTTCTGTAATATTGAAATGGAAATCAAAATTGTTACCATAAAAGACAAAAATAACTTATTCTTTTCATGCAACCACCGATTTCTGATTTCAATACCTTCCTCAGTCATTTAGACAACATTCTGTGTAACCTTCTTAATTCGAATACTATAGTTGCAGGTTACTTTAATTAACATCAGTCTACAAAATGAAGCTAACCCACTGCAAGTCCCTCGCAAATTTTTAAACTCACTGAATTCATTCTATGTTAGTCATACTCTATTATTACTAAACCAATTCACGTCTTCAACTATGGTAATTGAATAACAGAATCTAGTACTGATAACATATTTGTAAATTGTAACACCCTTGTAAGTTTTGGAGTTATAACTTCAGTCATTAGTGATCATTAATTGTAACACCCTTGTAAGTTCTGGAGTTATAACTTCAGTCATTATTGATCATTATCCTATTTACGTTATATGCAATAATACTATACAAGCCATTTGCAAAACAACTACAGAGTATAGAATATTTTTTGAGATTAACAAAAGAAAATTTGTTGAGTCTGTAGAAAATTCGCAATTGGACTGTACTGATCCCACGGACAACCCAGATTATATGTTTCATCTCTTTTATGACTCTATTTGATATTTTTAGCTGTAACATGCTTTCCCTTAATAAAAAAAAGTTACCTCCAAAAGTATAGCAAAACCGTAGACCAGTGGACCACTCCAGGTATCATCAATTCAATTAAAAATTATCCAAATTGCCATTGCAAAATAAAATCCTTAAACTACAGTATACACAATATAGAAACAAATTAACTAAATTAATCCAAATTTCAAAATACAACCATAATAATAACAATCAATTTTCCAAGCATAAAGGAGACATGAAGAACGTATGGTCAACTATAAAAAGTCTTATCAAAAAGCAGAATTAAGAAAACATCTATAGAAAAATTAAATATTGGTAATAAAACAATTACCAATGATATCACTGTTGCAAACTCTATCAATAACCATTTTACATCTATAGCTAAAAATCTTCGTTTACAACTATCAAATAATGACCAACTACCATTGAATCACATTCCACAAAAATCATTTTCATTTGTTTCTGCTACTTCTAATGAGGTCCAGAACATTATTGATAAATAATAACGGCATTCATAACATTCCTGTTCCTTTGATCCTACGCTAGCAACGAATTATAGACTGGTTAGTTGAACATTGTATATAGAAAAAAAAATTAATTAAGAAAAATAGGATATACCATTATTTAGAATCCTATAACTTGTTATCGCTGCATTAGTATGGCTTCCGTAAAAATAAAACAACAGAAATGGATTTTTTAAACCTTGTGGATAGTGCCAATGTCAATAACGAGAACAAGGAAATAATGAGCTCCACCTTTATGTATTTGAGTAAGGATTTTGATGTGAGAGGCCATAATATTTTACTTAGCAAACTGAATTCCTATGTATAAATGCAAAAAAAAACTTCACTTTTTCTACGTGAAAGTCACAATATGATAATAAAAACCCACTCTAATAGACAGAGTTTATTTCCACAACAGTTTCGATGCCCACTAGCATCCTTTTCGGGTGGATAGAGAAAAACGAATGAACCAAAAACAAGAGGGAAAACAGTCCAGAGCCTTTAAGAAATTCGCGCATAGATTAGGTCCCGTTATCCCGAAAGTGGAAGGGCATTTTATTAAAGGGACCCGCTTTTTAAACACAATCGCATAAATTTAAAACTATCTTCTTGTTGTATACATATAGATTCTATTATTTTACATAATTATTACATTTATTATTAAATATGTTACATTTAATATTGTATTATTATTTATTACAGAAATTATAAATTTATTATTACATTGATTATTACATTATACAATTTCTGTATAATAAATAACAATAATAATCAATAAATAATCAATGTAATAATAAATTTATAATTTCTGTAATAAATAACAATGCAATATTAAATAATAAATTGAATAATAAATGTATAATAAATGTACAGAACAAGTATAGTTTAAATTCATGCGAATGTACCTATTAGCGGGTCCCTTTAATAAAAATGCCCTTCCTGTGTCGGAAGAACGGGACCTAATTTATTCGTAGCGGTCTCTTGAAGGTTCCCTCCTCGCCCCCCCCTTTTTCATTTGTTTTTCGGTTTATAATTTTCGTATAATAAACAACAATGTAATAATCAATGCAATAATAAATTTATAACTTCTGTAATAAATAATAATACAATATTAAATGTAACATATTTAATAATAAATGTAATAATTATGTAAAATAACAGAATCTATATGTATACAACAAGAAGATAGTTTTAAATTTATGCGATTGTGTTTAAAAAGCGGGTCCCTTTAATAAAATGCCCTTCCACTGTCGGGATAACGGGACCTAATCTATGTGCGAATTTCTTAAAGGCTCTGGACTGTTTTCCCTCTTGTTTTTGGTTCATTCGTTTTTCTCTATCCACCCGAAGAGGATGCTAGTGGGCATCGAAACTGTTATGGAAATAAACTCTGTCTATTAGAGTGGGTTTTTATTATCATATTGAATTCCTATGGCTTCAGAGGAGATACAAGTGATTGATTTAAAAGCTATCTGTTCAACAGATATCAATTTGAATCAGTGAATAATGTCTGTTCAACTAAACTGACTGTCAAACATGGGGTACTTCAGGGTTTATTCCTAGATGCTTTGCCATTTTTATTGTATATAAATGACTTACCGCGTTCTCCCGATATTCTTAATTTTATAATGTTTGCAAACGACACAACTGTGTCATTTTCTTGTAAAGATGTCAATGCAGCGAAGGTTATGCTTAAAATATCATAGATTTTACCAAAGTTGTGAATTGGTTGATCTCAAATAAACTCTTTCTAAATTCAAGTGAAACAAACTTTATGATTTTCAGTATCAAAAGAAGTGTACATCTTGACAACCTGATTGATGGAGAACCCCCTGTAGAAGAATATAATGTAACGAAATTTTTATGCTTCATGCTAGATAGGAATTTGCTATGGAAGGACCATAGCAATTACATATCTAAAAAGATTGCTTGCTGTAATGTTCAAATTTCGATTTATAGTTCCTAAACAGGTTTTATTAACTCTATACCATACTTTTGTTCTTCTTTATATGATCATAGACATTATTAGACTATTTTTGTCGTTCAAAAGCGAGCAATAAGGATATTATCTGATGCAGATTGTCTTGATCATACAAATGCATTCTATGAAGAGTTAAAATTCCCCTATATATAAAATTACCCTACACATAACTCTAAACCTTACTGTATGTTACCTAAAATGTAATCATAATCATAATTAATCATATTTATATGTTTCATTATCATAGCTACGAAGTTTTGTCTTATATAATGATATTTTATATAATGATTAATCATAATATTTCTCCTACCAAATCGTTGGTACATTTTAACTTTTTAATTTTCCTCAAATTCTTTGATGTTTTACACTATATTCGTACGTTGGAGTTAAACTAATTTTTTTATTTGTTAAACTTTCCCAAACGAACGGTAAACTTTTCGTAATTCCTAAGCATAGTACTAAAGATAAGGAAGAACATTAACTGAAATATTTGGTACTTGTGGGTTATCTGTCGCCGCTTTTTAATATACCTATTGGTTATCTGTTTCCACTTTTTACTTGTGGGTCATTTATTTTTTAGTTAGGTTAGGTTAGGTTAGGTTAGGTTAGCCAACCTAGAGCAAACCAAGATCGGCGGCGAAGGAATAGTGGTTGAGATCGATGAGAGCCTGTTCACGAGGCGTAAAAACAATGCCGGACGCATTTTACCACAACAATGGATGTTCGGAGGAATTTGCCGTGAAACAAACGACTGCTTCATCGTTCAAGTTCCCAACCGCTCTGCTGCAACTCTCTTGGCTGCCATTGTGGAAAACATCGCCGAAGGTTCCATTATCTACTCCGACAGCTGGCGAGGATACACCATCTTAAGACCTACCTGGCCGAGTTCATGTGGAGGAGCAAGCTACCCGCTAGTGTCGACCCATTCGACGGCATCCTGGAGGCCATCGCCGCGTTCATGCCACCCGAATAATATGATTAATGTTTGTTATTTTGAGAAATAAAAATAATTTAAGAAAAAAATAGTATATTTTTGTAAAAATGGCAACATGATAACACACATCTGTATTTGTGAAAAAGTTGGAAAATTAAATTAAAAAGTGGCGACAGATAACCCACAAGTACCAAATATTTTTCTGTACAAATACTTATGAGCCCCACTGTAGCTATATATACAGTAAAATGCTTTTATCTTAGTATTAATCTGAGAAGCCAGTAATAGTCCGGTTGCACGGGGCGGGAACCCTGCATTGTTTGTTATAAAGCAAATATTGACATATTTTGAAAGCTTATACCACCCCATTCAAGAATCCATCGGGTGTACACCTGAACCCCGCTTGACTTTTTCAATATGGCCGCCATTTTTTCAAGATGGCCGGCGAAACTGAAAAATCCCATATTCTGGTCAATACTTGATGGATTTTGATGATCTTGGTGTCATTTCTAGGGTTTTTTAGGATGATGAGTCGATCTGGAGGGGTTGCAGATACTATGGGAGTCATTTTGACCCACATTCGTCAATACTCAAGGTCATTGGAGGTCAAACGCCCCCCGAAATAAGGAATATCCCATATCCCGGGCGGTCGTGGAGATATTTTGGTGATCTTACTGTCGCTTTTATGGTTTTGGGCGAGACTGAATAGTTCTATAGGCACATGGTAACAGTAGGATATCATTTTGCAACTCCATGGGTCAAGTCAAGGTCATTTGAGGTTAAAGTTTGGCCTTGAAATATGATAATGCCACAGTTGACATCACTGTATTTGCCTTATTTCAGCGACAATTTCTACAATCTAGCTAACTGCTGAGCACTTAACATCTTTTCTGCAGATAAAACCAGATCATGATGCTTAAATGACATAACCCACATTATATGGATATGGATATTCGGATATAAACCACAATTTATGCTGAAGTGCAGGGCACATGCATTCTATGGAAGGTTGCTTGCAAAGCTACAAGATATGACCTCGTAAGTAAAACAAAGCTCACACCTAGCTGGGGGATTGACATTGACAACTTTGATGCAGTTATTCACATTAGGTAACCATTTATTGGGGGCAAATATCAAAAGACATGGTTGCGTCAGGATCGTCAGGATCATCAGTCTGCTCTTCGTTTGCGTTTTGGGTCAATGAATTGTTGCAATCCAAGCCGCTGCCACATGCACAGAACATTGTGCAAGGGATTCCGCGTCCCATGCAGCCGCAGCGACTCCCCCTGCATGCTGATTGTGATTCACACCCACATCTGATTAGCTTCAGAACTTCATCTGGTGCTAAGCACACTCCTTCACCAACTGTTTTTGGGATGAGAACTCTGTTTGTTTCGTCTCTCTCCCACCCATAATGCACAGGATCAAGTGGTGGTAGGTCACACTTTAGTGCATCGAGCCAGTTCGCCACAGTGTAGTGGGCTCTGAGCACATTTTGATGGAAAGCTTCAGTTGTTGGTGGTAGAGAACATAGTTTGGGTGCAGCAGTCCCCGATTTCCCTGTCTTCTGAGCCCATACTCGCTGACGACACTCAGTAAGAGATGAGGATTTCTTATCCCCATAGCATGCAACAATGAACGCTGTTGCCTCTTTCTCGATATGTGGCAAGGGACCCCAGCTTGTCTAGCTTCCGACCTTTCTTGGCTGTGGCAATGGCAGTGGCTTTGCCGATGCCATGCATTGTTGCAACTGTGTCACAACCACTCAAAGCGTGTAGTTTGAGGATTTGTGGGATGATGTCTTTGTGCTGGGTTACAGTTGCTGGGTTACGATAAGAAGTGAATTCTTCCTTGTTCTTTTTGCACTCACTCGCGATTTGCTTGCCCAGCTTCTTCACACACTCATCAATATCAACAGATTCCTCACAATCTTTTGCAATATTCAGGTATGAGGCAGCATAGTTTTTGAAAACTAACAACGTAGTGATACCATCCCCATCTAAGTCTACAATTTCGTCTTTGAAGTAATCTTTAACTTTTATAATGAGCGACCTACGTGACAACTTCTCACCACCTAACTCTCTGTAAAGCTTCTCTACTTCAATTGAATTCCATGGTTTCATTTTGGCCTTCGACAATTCTACACACAAAGCAATGAAGGGGCGGTCTTCAGGTTCAACCCTTGACTTATTCTGGCAAGCTCTCTCAACCTCAACATGAAAGATAGACGTACAATCTTTATGGTATCGGGCTTCTTCAGCCGGTAAATCTCCTTTCATGCCCAACAACCTACTGAGTACAACTTGTCCCTGCTCATCATTTTTCAGTTTACACTTTTCTATCAACACATCTTTGTAATTTGTTTTTTTATCACCAAGCTTATCGGTCATAAACCTAGATGCTGGAATACGGCATTGCACCGGAACTTTGATGTCATATTTCTCGGGTAATATACACTCACTGACTTTCAAACAAAAGAGACAGTGTTTTTTAAGGTCATATACTGGGCCTTCACTGAGAACAGCACCACGTAGTCTTTTTGGCTCCACTGTAGGGGTATCGCATTCTCTCTTTTTCATGAATGCTGATAAATTCTGCTTGGACACATAAGTGGAAACACAGTTCTTGTGACAACAAAAGATTTTTGCTCCATCTTCCAAGAGAGGCTCTAGTCTCGCTCGAACATCTGGCTGCCCTCTGATGTCGCTGCTCTCTATGATTTTCTGAATCCTCCCACAATTTGAAAGACCTTTCTGACCTCCAGGACAGCTACGCAGGAAATCCTTGAAGAAACATTCGTCTGCAGCTTTTGTAGAACCTGAAAAATAAGAATTTTGTTTACTCATTCTTCAGAGTACAAATTGCATTGAAATAATTTATCCTCAGCAAATGAAAACTAAACAATGCTCACCTGGTATATTCTCCATATTCAGCAGTCAAAAAACAATTTTGGAATCAGCACAACCAAGACGTCATCAAACCACCAGGTGAGCAGCACCATCAGCAATAATCTCAACAACCTGAAAAAAATAAGAGGAATAATTAGACATATTGGAATTCACCTTACAATGGGGAAAATAATCCCTGATTTCATTTTAAACCCTATAGAACTACTCAGTCTCGCCCAAAACCATAAAAACGACAGTAAGATCACCAAAATATCTCCACGACTGCCCGGGATATGGGATATTCCTTATTTCGGGGGGCGTTTGACCCCCAATGACCTTGAGTATTGACGAATGTGGGTCAAAACGACTCCCAAAGTATCTGCAACCCCTCCAGATCGACTCATCATCCTAAAAAACCCTAGAAATGACACCAAGATCATCAAAATCCATCGAGTATTGACCAGGATATGGGATTTTTCAGTTTCGCCGGCCATATTGAAAAAGCCAAGCGGGGGTCAGGTGTACACCCGATGGATTCTTGAATGGGGTGGTATAAGCTTTCAAAATATGTCAAGATTTGCTTTATAACAAACAATGCAGGGTTCCAATAAAATCAGGGTCTGTGCTACCGGACTATAAAGCCTAAATCTTATTAAGGGCCTACTCAGGTAGAAATATATTTTGTAAAAAATTATTTGGATCACCTGAAGATCAGGGCCCCCAGCCTTCTTTAGTTAACCTTATAAGACTAACTAACGAAAATATCACGACTTAACCTAACCAATCGTTGGGTCAACTGTACGCTCTTGACGACTGGTTAGGTTAGGTCGTGATATTTTCGTTAGCCTGATAAAACTAACTAAAGAAAGCTGGGGGCCCTGATCTTCAGGTGATCCAATTACAGTACTGTAGTATTTATTTTTACCGAGGTGTATTTATTTATTTATTGATCTATTTATTTTAATTATTTCTATTAAACATCACTTTAAACTCTTAATTTTATCACTTCATCAAACTCTCTTTTAATTTCATAATTTATCTATTTTTTTTATCAATAATCACTTATTTTCTGTTAATAGACAACTGATCATTTTATTAAATTTGTGTAAAATAATGAAACACTATGAAATTACTTGTGTAAATGTTCGGGTTTTGTTTATTATTATTATTATTATTATTATTATTAGTAGTAGTAGTAGTAGTAGTAGTAATGTCACATTTGTTATAATTATTGTTACTTGTTATTACTATTACTATTACTTTTCATTTAGTTTTCTTTATATAATAAATAAACTGAATCTAATTAATTTTCCTTAAAATGCTTCCATGCTTCCTAACAGCATATTCAGATCAGACTACTTTAAATATAGTAATGTCATAATGTAAATTTTATGGAAAAAATATTGAAAAAAAATACTGTAAAACTTTATGTATGTTTTATTCTTTTTGTAAATAAAGTTTTTTTAATGTGAATTTTTTGAAATAGCCAAGTAAGTAGTATGTTCGCACGTATGTGAATGGGAGAAACGGAAGTAAGGTGTCCTACGGGAGTGGGTAGGGTGTGCCACTGGCACTGAGAGGAAAAGTCGCGAAGATGAGAAAAGGGGCAGAGAGGAAAAACAGTGTAAAAAGAAGGTACAAAAATGTAAGAGAGGAAACTCATCCACGATGGAAGCGAAATCTTTATCAGAAAGGAATATCTCTAAAGCTGAGCGTTAGAAATATTTGCTCTTTGCGTTAAAAGAACGAAAAGGAGACAGGAGTGGTTTATAGATAAGGGGGAGCAAAGACATAAAAAACAAAAGTTTGATATATATATATATATATATATATATATATATATATTCAAACTTTTGTTTTTTATGTGACAAGCTTGACCTTCGTCAGAAAGAACAATTCGGGCGGAAGCGAAACCAAGGTTTTATATACATATCTAACCTTGGCTAACCTTGGTTTTGCTTCCGCCCGATTTGTTGTTCTTTCTGACGAAGGTCAAGCTTGTCACTCCACCTTAGACCTACAGTTTAACGTGGAATCCGAACCACGCCCCACCACGGATGGTCAGAAATTTCAAAGCCCTCGCCCAGACTAGGTCTCACGATCGGCAGCCCAGCGTCTTAACTACTAGGCTACCCAGGGTACCCATTTTCCTACCAACCAAACTTTTTTATTGTGTGGAGGGATGAACAGCTGGGTTTTGCTGCCCGCCGCCTGTCGTCACCTGGTCTTGATCCCAGGGCCGATGGATGCTTAGTCAGCAATGCTAAAAGTAATGCAACGAGAGTGGAGAATGTTGAAATAGAAGAAACAATTACAACAAATTCACCGACATAAAACGAAACGACAGGAAACGCCGACGGAAATGAAAATGGGGTACAAGATACTGAGAACACACTAGAGGTGGGTGCAGAAGAAATCTTAGGTAAAGAAATACCTGAACACAACATAACAACAATAAAAAGTACACCGAATCAGTGGAGTAGCTAGAGTTTGTGCCGCCCGGGGCGGTCCTTGAGTTTGCCGCCCCCCTGAAACACAACACAATACACATAACAAACATACTTAAACAAAAAGTGAAAACGACGTATAGAAAAAAACCTGTGAAAAATATTAGGACAACATGTTTACTTCTGAAGTGAAAAAATTAACTACAACATTCTACACAGTTATTTTTCTTGCTTTTCTGTTAGCAAAATCTTCGATGACATTGTCGAAGTCTATTTCGTCTGTCAATTGTTGTTCTATAGACAGTATGGCAAGATTTCTCAACCGCAAGGTGCTCATAGTAGATCTTAGGTAATTCTTTATCAGTTTTAGTTTAGAAAAACTCCTCTCACAGCTAGCAACACTAACAGCAATTGTGAGAAAAATCCGCAGCAGTATTACAATATTTGGAACCGAGTTACCAAGATTATACTTTACAACTAATACCAGCATATTAGTTTTGATATTGATTATTTATAAATATTAAACGTATATTTATAGATTATAACGTATTTACAGAACTTTATGGGTTATTTCCCTTTTTAATGAAATAAATGCATTTATATCAATGCTATTATTAAGCACAACTAAGCGCTTAAATAGGTATGATGGTCAATAAGGCCATCTTCAAGGGAACACAATCCTTACCATTGTCGGAAATTAACGAAGTAAGCAGTGTTTTCGTGGAAAAATAAAATTGTGTCTGGCGTCTTGTATCCTTCTACTGTCCCGACATAAAAAAAAAACCCTTTTTTTTTCATTGCAGTAGACCAAAAGTGCCGCCCCTCAAAAAGTGCCGCCCGGGGCGAACCGCCCCCTCCGCCCCCCTATAGCTACGCTAGTGCACCGAATACTGTAAAAACCACTGAGTACGGAAGAAGTGGGGTTGGAAAAGAGGAAAGTAATTTAATCTCGCAAGACTCATGAAGTTTAAGTCAGAAGACAAAAAGGAATCTAAAAGACGAACCAATACTACAAAACAGGACCTTGTAAATATTGCTTCAGATGCATGTATAATCACCCTAAAAAATGTTTTAATATGATGAGAAATGGAAAGTGCCGATATGGAGAAGGCCGCTACTACTTTCATCCTTCTATGTGCAGACATTCAATCAGAGAGAAAAAATGTCCTATCATGGAATGTCCTTATCTTCACATTAAGGGTACACAAGGAAAAGAAAGAAACACACCTCAAGCCCCACGTAAAAGAAGTGACAATATAATCAATGAAGGGCATTTTTTAGAAGAAATAAGGATGATAAAAGATAAAGTCCAGTCTTTTCTCATAATGAGAAAAGACTGGACTTCGCAGATATATGCACCCCAACAATACATACAACATCCACCTGCCCAATACCACCCACTGTTAATTCAACAACCGCAGTTGTACCAAGGGCCGCATCCCCAGTATTTGTAATGGCCCACCAAATGACAGCTACGGAACCGACAAAATCGACCGAATACCGACCAACATCCAACGCAACTGAACATCAAGACTATTAATCTTATCTACAAAATCTAGCTCTGGAAACCAACGCACACATCATATGCTTAACGGAAACACACTTGCACAAATGTGAAAAATGCCGTGAAAATTGCATCGAAGACACCGAAATAGCAATGAAGGACTATAACATATACAGAGCGGATAAATTTGCTAGAGAAGGAGGAAAAACACATACGCATGTGAAATGAAGGTACTGTAAGTAAGTCAAATATCACAGTCCAAATTCTTATTTTAGAAGTAAAAGAGCTAAACTTAATCATTATGAACCAAACAACACAAACAAAAAAAGAATTTCAATTCGTCAGCGATTAAATCGAAAACACACTTAAATCATTTAAAACCCAAACACCAAATATATTCATTTGTGGAGATTTTAACTTTCTATTCATAACATGAAATAAAAATGATGACGTTATATGTGCTGAGAAGTTCCACAGTAACAATAGAAAAGACGATAAAACTCATAAAACTCAAGCAAGAATGCTACTGGACTAGATTTTATGGAAAAACTGTGCTCTTAACGAGGAAATATGGTCAACGACTTGAAAAGAGAACGTTTTGGATAAATTTTTGACAAACAACAATGACATAATAATAAATAAAAATATAGAGCAAAGTAATTTTTCTAATCATAAGCCAATCGATATACAAATGAAATTCTAAACCAGAAAACTCTAAACCAGACAGAAGGAATATTTAAAGGATTAATTACTAATTCAAAGAAAGTAGATTGGGCAAGTATAAATGCAGAATTAATGGAAGTAGATTAGGAACTGCTACTTCAAAAGAAATATTACTTATAATAGAAAACGAAACTAAACCTATATTGTTGAAGCATGTTCCGAAGAGACAAAAAGGAAAACGTTACAAACTCGAGAGAAAAATCAGACCAGTATTCAGAAGGCGGAAACGAAATGTGAAAAATATCCACGGATGCAAAACTGAAGCAAGGAGACTCAAGCTAGAAAAAAGCTACACGAAGTAGAACTGGACTTAAAACAATTATTCATCCACAAGACAAACGAGGAGGAAATCAAGGTATCAGAAAGTATAAAAAATAACCCAAAATATTTTACGTCTTTGCCAAGAAAGAAACGAGAGATGTAAAAAGGGTATTGGTTCGTTAAAAGAGAGAATAAATGCATACTGTCCATAAATGACCCAGAACAGACGAGCGAATTGCTTAAGGAACAATTCAGCTCGGTGTTCAGCACCGTAAAGCCTGAGATGAAAATAGAAAACCGGAAGACTTCTTTGACATAGATGCAAATCAAGCAAGAGCAACTACGGACACGAATCTATTTTGAATCTGTCTTGAATTCTTGGGAAATAATATAATTAAGGTTCGCTCACAAATACGAAAAAATGCAGCACCAAGGGCAGCAGGGGCGTCATTTCAAATTGGCAGTGAGAGGCCCCTCACATGTCAAAATTTATTAAGTGCTACTCACAATGTACTTTGTAATCAAATTAATATAAACAAGAATGATTAAATGGTATCAGCTAGACTGGCTATTTACAGTTAACTATCAAATTATTAAGTTAAGCAATAAATCATGAAATTTACCGTATATCACCTATTGTAGTAGAAGATATCTTCTAGACTTCATTTTTGCAAAATCATCAACCAAAACATCAAAATTAAGGTTTTTGAGCACTTCTTTTTCAGAGGCCATCAGAAGCAAGTCATTCAGTCGATCATCTCTAATCGTAGTTTGTAAATAGTGTTTTACCAAACTCAACATAGAAAACAATCGCTCATTGCTAGCAGTGGTTATTGGAAGAGTGATGATTATTTTCAAAATTTTCAAAATTTCAGAATAAGCTAATTGTAAAGATCTTAGCTCTTCATACAAATGAATCAGATTCTTTGACTTTTTACTTTTGTTAGAAAAGTGTCTTTTGGCAACAGAAATTTGAGATTGCAAAAGGATTTCATCCACACCAATGCTCTGATATGAGTGTGCACTAGAATTAACCCTTTCATACCTGATTTTCGTTTATTTCATGCCACAAAAAAACACTTGTGTTATATCTCCAGAATGACAAAAATCTCATAAAATTTGATGGTCTCATTTGCGCCCATACGACATGAAAGGGTTAAGTTTCCCTAATTCTAAAAAGTCTCCCGAGTTACAGTCAAAGGAAGAAATAGCTATTAAAAGGGGCATGTTTTCAATTTTTTTTTGTCATAATTCATTGTCATTATTTTATTTAAATTATTCTAAAAAGTTTTTAAACTGTAAGCAGTTCATTATATTGGTAATTCACAAAGTATTAGGTGTCTTTTTTTTAAGAAACTATCATTTGGAGGGCCATGGAGGTCCCCCTGGTGAACTTCGGGGGGGCGACCGCCCCTCACGACCCCCACTAAATGACGCTTCTGAGGGGCAGACACATGGAGTGCCATGTTTCTGAAGAAATGCAAAGAGAGTACAACCAAGCAACTATACTTAATCTGGAGGAAATCGCTCGACGCAGAACAAATCCTAGACCCTTTAAAGAACGCGAACATCGCTCCCTTATTCAAAGAAGGTAACGGCAATGCCTAAGAATTATTGCCCAGTATCACTCACCTACCACCTTATGAAGTGCTTTCAATGTGTAATTAGAAACAAATTTGCTTTTCTACCTACAGGAAAAGAAATTATTCAATCTGAACCAACATGGTTTCAGGGCTGGAAATCATGCCTATTATGCCTATCAACAGAAAATACTAAAGACGTTGTGTCGAAGGTGAAATATGGATGCAGTATATACTGATTTTGATAAAGCCTTCGATAACTGTGATCATGGTATTATAGCACGCAAACGTAACCCCTTAACTGCGCTATTTTGGCGGCATACATATATTTTCATATATACGGCTGTGTGTTTTCCGCAGTTAAGGGGTTAAGAGAAGCGAGATTACTGGAAACTGGGACGATTTTCTAACCCCAAAAACACAAAGAGTATAAGTAAATTGAGTAAATCTGAAGTCTTATAATTTATAATAATGAGTGTAGACATAGTATTATAGTTTATAGTAATAATTGAAGACAATAAGGAGTTACAGGATAAAGGGTACAAAACGCTACGAGACAAACAGATAACACCAAACCCACAAGTCAGTGATCTTGGATTAATAATGCTATCGGAGAACACTGTAACATTAAAATTGCAACAGCTATATAGAAAAATAATGGCCATTATCTGGAGGATCTTTCACAGCAGAAAAGCAAACATCACACTAAAATTTTGGAATAGTTTAGTACTACGAATAATTGAGTATTGCTCAGTACTCACGAGCACATACAGAAAATTAGACATTGCAAATAGAAGCCATACGTCTAAGGGAGAGGAAACGATAAATGAAAACTAAATTTAAATCATTCTGTAGTTTCAATCCAATGAAAATGGGTAATTTTTGAGATAAAGACAGTTTAAACTGAGTTATAATAATATGCTTTCATCTATTTCTGGTCTGATATGAGTGGATTTCTTGATGAGTTACAAAATATTCATTTACCCATTGTAAATTAATGATTTTGTTCTTACGCTCGTAAATAAAAATAAAATGCGCCAATTTGATTACATCTTTGAACTTTAGTAATTTAACTCTTTAAATAATAAACTAGAATGAGCATGGAAATCAGCATCAGATTGCTCGTTTTTGGATGACAAAGATACTGTTTAGGGCATTGTTATCGGAGTTTCCCCAAACAAGGGTGCAGTACGTTATCTAAAGAAGAACAAGAGTATGATAAAGAGTTAATAAAACCTGTTTAGGGACTACATTTCTACGTTTAAACATTATGGAAACTCTCCTTGAAATCTTTTTTGAGATATAATTTACACGATCATTCCATTGCAAATTCTTGTCCAGCATTACACCAAGAAATTTTGTTACAGTACATTCCTTTACACCGATTTCATCATTAAGTTCATCAAGATACACATTTCGTTTATTAGTAAAAATCATGAAATTTGTTTTACTGGTATTTAGGAAGAGTTTATTGGTGGTCAACCATTTCATTACATTGATAAATTCTGACTTAAATATATTTTTAGCTGAATTAACATCTTTGCAAGTAAAAGACACATTTGTATCATCTGCAAACATTATGAAGTTCAGTATATCAGATAAACGTGGAAGGTCATTTATATACAATAAAAATAACAGTAGACCCAAAACTGAACCCTGTGGTGCACCATGTTTGACAAGCGCTTCAGTTGAACAGACTTTATTTACTGTTACAAAATAATATACATTAGACATATAACTTTCAAACTAATCATTGATTGCTCCTCAAAAGCGGGATTTTTATTTAACCGTAGGAAGGGTTTATTTTTCCCTCGAATGCAGTATTTGATTTTCTCCAAACATACCGTTGCTCTTTGTTCCTGAACTTAATATGCAAATCCATCATTTTGATGATCCTTGGAGTACTTTAAACGAGCTTCTGTGTACGCTTTTCCTAGCAAAGGTTTTCTTCGTACAACTCTTCCATGCAGACTATTCTTTCTCAGTGTACGACGTACAGTAGAAGGATGGACATCGATCTTAGTCTTAATGTTTGATAAATATCACCCGCAGTCACTCGTGGATTGGCAGCAGCCATTCTTTCACTCCTTCTAGTTGTATATTCTGAAAACCTGCAATGTCGTTCACACCTTGGTAGAGTTTTGATTATTCCAAAGCCTTTCAATTTCTTTATAACTGCAGCAACCGTCGTAAATGGAATTTGAAGTTCTTCTCCTATCTTCCTATAACTCATTCCAGCCTCGTGTGCAGCAATAACAGATCTCTTAAGATTTGTAAACAACTCTTCACTAAGACGATCCCACTGCTTACTAATGGCTCGTACAGTCATTCGTCTTCCATGAAGATCCACAGAGAAAATTCTAGAATTCTGAATTGACATCAGTCTCCAATCAATAAAAGTTAACTACTGATAAAATTTTAAATTCTTCAAGCCTAAGATGGACACACCAATTATTAAATAATTCCGTAAATAAAGTTACGAAAACTTTTGCATTTTAACTTTTTTTTTTTCCTCAAATTCTTTGATGTTTTACGTTATATGTTGGAGTTAAACTAATATTTTTGTTTGTTACATTTTTTTAAACAAACGGTAAACTTTTCTTAACTATTCTATGCATAGTAAAAAAGATAAGGACGAATATAACTGCAATATTTCTCTGTACGAATACTTATGAGCGCCACTGTACAAAATTTAAGATCTTGTAGAATATGAAGAGTTCCTTCTGCTTCTTACCGCACACACTGATGCAAGATGCTTCCCCGACGTGAATGTTCTTATCCTTTTATGTCAAAGAGTCTTTTATGAATGACGAAAACGTCTGGCGTTAACCACAACAGAATCTGAAAAGATAGCTGGGCGATGAAGGGTTAAAAAATTACATGAAGTAGACTTAAATAGAATTTCGTAAGATCAGTCCAGAGTAGACATTATGCCTGTTGATTTGTTGACTTTATGCAGGTATAGTGTATAGTTTGTTCCGGTCTACAAATGATAAACAAGGATTGCAATTATGTCTATTCCCACCAGATTTTGCAGACTTTCTGATCTAACGTGAAATAAACTAATTTGATTTAACCTAACATCATCCAGCCAAACCTAACTAGCCTAACCTATTAAACCTAACTGAGGTTGTAAGTCCATATCATACGGCCGTTTGTTGCTGTTTTCCACCGCTGAATCGTACCCCACTTAAAACCGATTCAAGCCGTTTACATGTTAATCAGCAAAAACCAGGGTTTAGAAATGTATGGAACGCATTAATCAGCGACAAGATTTTAAAGTCTTTCAAACCCTGATTGTTGTCAGTTATTTTGTAAGCGACTACAATCAGTTTTAAGCGGGGTACGATTCAGTGATATAAAGCGGCAATAAACGGCCGTGTGATGTGGGCTTTATTCTCAAAAGATCGAAGGTTTTGTAACATAACGTTACTCACCGTAACCTAAAATGACTGAACTTAACCTAGTTCAACCTGACCTAGCGAACATTATGAAAATGTAGTCAGTTTCGAGTTTATACAAATACATTTTATGGAGAGCTCCGGGTAACCCAGTGGTTACGGTGGCGAGTTTGAGTGATGAGGCTTTGGTTTCCTCCCAGCCGCTCGCATCAGGTGAGGTTGAGCCAGCCACTTACCTTCTTCCTGCTATGGCTCAGGTGACTCTCGGGGCGCATTCAACCACACGTAGTGGTGAAATGAACTTCCTGGATGTTACCTTACTTTACCTTACATTTTATGCATGTCGATTTTATTCAGGTAAACGCAATTTAGATTTGATTTCATATTATGCAAATTGATGTTATTCACTGTATTAAATAATGTTAACATTTCGGCACTAGGTTCAAATTTTACATGCTCTAAAGTTGTTCATATTTAACTTGTCAGGATTTCATGCTCAAAGCTCATATGCAGATGGCTAACCAAAGTAAATAGACACCTTTGGTTTTCCATGGTTCTTATTTGATAATAATAACACATAATAACACATAACAACACATTTAATAACACATAATAACACATAGTAACACATAACAACACATTTAATAACACATAATAACACATAATAACACATTTAATAACACATAATAACACATAACAACACATTTAATGAATCACTATATTCAGAATCGTGTTGATTTCCCCTTCGCAATATGTAAAGTTAACACAC
The DNA here is from genome assembly GCA_023014485.1 of Bathynomus jamesi. NCBI lineage: Eukaryota > Metazoa > Arthropoda > Malacostraca > Isopoda > Cirolanidae > Bathynomus > Bathynomus jamesi. The sequence continues at coordinate 730,759 of JAJOZX010001930.1, forward strand.
GTTCGAGCATTCTATTGATGAGCTTTGCCGTTTGTTCTTGAGGACAATAATGGCGGTGTCAATTTATCATACATTTGTTAACCCTCTATGTAAATATATGTTATCGCTGAAAAGGTGAATTAAAATTATTAAGTCTTTTCGACATCTAAAACGATAATATACTAATATCTGTAGATTTAAGAGAGAAAGATAGTTTAAAAATTTACGGATAAATTATATTTAAACTCTGTTTGTACTGCATGAAAATGAAAGTAGAGTTATATTAATGTTTTCAGAGTTATCATTAAATTTCTCATTTTCTGTCTCATCGTTTTCTTTTTAGGGGTGTCTCATATTTAATTTATATAAATACTTTTTATTGATTTTGTGCATATTTTGAAATTTTAATGGACTTGTGGACTATATTAGGTTCTTTCACTTCAAAATTAGTATTTTAGGATATATATATCCCCGCAAGGGGGTTCTAAGCTCGTGCTCTTTGCGCTCGTTTGTACGTGCTTGTTCCTGGAGGTTTCACGTGCGCCCTCCCGGCCCTAGCACCCAAGGATGATGGGGCTCGACCCTGCAGTCCTTGTCATCCTTGGTCTTTTTCCACTTCGACTGTCCCCTCCACCCTTTCTTTTTCCTCTGTCTTTCCTCTCACTTTTTCTTTGTTTTTCTGCCGAGATATGCCCTTTTAAATAGAGGCGAATCGGTTCTTCCCGAACTTAAAAAAAAAATATATATACCCTCTCTCTCTCTCTCTCTCTCTCTCTATATATATATATATATATATTATATATATATATATATATAATATATATTACTTTACGTGAGTTCGAATAAAGGTAATGGTAACTTTCTTCTTGCCCATACGCTGCACCCACCATTGGTTAGCGAGGGAAGGGGAAGGGGGTCACCAAAATTGCCATTTTGGTGACCTTTTCGTGAACTGAGGTCAAGATATTTAGCTATACGCCGTATACCTGCGTATGGCCAGGGTTCTACTCTTAGCTATAACGGCATGCCTGAAATTTTAAGGTGGGGATACACCGTATGGCCGCGTATTCCTCCCCATTACACAGTTTAGGAGATATACAATATATAAATGCAAAAAACTTCACTTTTCTACGTGAAGGTCAAAATATGATAATAAAAACTCACTCTAATAGACAGAGTTTATTTCCACAACAGTTTCGATGCCCACTGGCATCCTCCTCGGGTGGATACAGAAAAACGAATGAACCAAAACAAGAGGGAAAAACAGTCCAGGGACCGACCGTTAAGAAATTCGCACCTAGGTTAGATCCCATTCTCCCGACACAGGAAGGGCATTTTCATTAAGCACATTCGCACAAATTTAAAACTATCTTCCTGTTCTAAACATACAGATTCTATTATTTTTTTTTATTTTTACATAATTATTACATTTATTATTAAATTTATTACATTTAATATTGCATAATTATTTATTACAGAAATTATAAATTTATTATTACATTGGTTATTACATTGTTGTTTATTATACAGAACTTATAAACCGAAAAACGAATGAAAAAGGCGATTAGGAAACAATCCAGAGACCATTGAGAAATTCGCACCTAGGTTAGATACCGTTCTCCCGACACCGGAAGGGCATTTTATTACAGGGTCCGCTTATAAGTACAGGGTGTCCCGTAAGTCTGGACCCATAGGGAAAAATAATAAAATTACAAAATAGTCCAAAAATTTATTACATAATCTGTTCAAAGTGTCCGCCGTTGTGTCGCACACATAGTTGAAGACGCAATCTCCACTGCGACAGCACTTTCTGAATCACAGTCGCAGAAATTTCTTGACACGCCTCCACAATGCGTGCTTTAAGGTGGAAAATGTTCTGAAGTTTGACCTCGTACACTTTGGCTTTCAAGTGGCCCCACAAATAAAACTCCAGCGGAGTAAGATCATAATAAAAAAATAATAAAAATAATAATAAAAATAATAAAAAAATATATTATAAATAAATTTTTGGACTATTTTGTAATTTTATTATTTTTCCCTATGGGTCCAGACTTACGGGACACCCTGTACATTCCCACAAATTAAAACTATCTTCTTGTTCTATACATACAGATTTTAATATTTTGACATAATTACTGCATTTATTATTGCATTTACATTTTTTAACATTTATTATTATTACCTTTACCCTAATTATTAAATTTATAATATTACCTTTATTATTACATCTGTTGCATTTATATTTATTTCCACATTTATTACTTCCATTATTACATTTACTAAAAGCGAGTAAGAAAACAATCCAGAGACCTTTAAGAAATTCACACTTGGGTTAGAACCAGTTCACCCGACACCGTAAGGAATTTTTTGACCAAGAATCTCATTAGAGGGTCCAGCTTATAAGTACCTTCGCACAAATTAAAATTATCTTCTTGTTCTACAGTATACCTACAGATTCTATTATTTTTCGTTTGACATAATTATTGCATTTATAAAGTAACTTACTTGATTTCCAATCTATAGCATGATCATTTTGGCTGGCGTGATAAAAAATTGCATTATTAGTATTACAACTTCTAAATGGTCTCTGGATTGTTTCCTTCTCCCCTTTTTCATTCGTTTTTCGGTTTATAATTTCTGTGTAATAAACAACAATGTAATAATCAATGTAATAATAAATTTATAATTTCTGTGATAAATAATAATGCAATATTAAATGTAATAAATTTAATAATAAATGTAATAATTATGTAAAAAAAAATAATAATAAAATAATAGAATCTGTATGTATAGAACAAGGAGATAGTTTTAAATTTGTGCGAATGTACTTATAAGCGGGTCCCTTTAATAAAAAAAAAAAAAAAAAATGGCCTTCCAGTGTCGGGTGAACGGGATCTAACCTAGGTGCGAATTTCTTAATGGTCCCTGGACTGTTTTTCCTCTTGTTTTTGGTTCATTCGTTTTTCTGTATCCACCGAAGAGGATGCTAGTGGGCATCGAAACTGTTGTGGAAATAAACTCTGTCTATTAGAGTGGGTTTTTATTATCATATACAGTATATAATTTGTATATATATCCTAAACTCTGGAACTCTTGAACAATCTTCTTCAATCCATCTTTCCCCCTGTCTATTACCTCCAATCTTTCAAACGCAGAGTGTGCACTGTGCAGGCATCTCGAAAACCGTGGACCTTGATTTTGGCTTTCTTCTTCTTTTATGGGGAGAGCTGGGGGGCGCTTTCGCGGGGTATTCGCCCTTGGCTCCTCCTTCCTGCATATATATATATATATATATATGACAAATATTCCGCTGAACCCAAACCAACCGGTAATTAATGACCACAAAAAATTATAGTGAATACCGTAAATAGCCTAATAACATTTATAATTTTATAATTTGTTCAGTTGAAGCATAATTTAGGAAATAATAAATTAATTGGATAAAAGAAAGCGTTTCGAAATAATATAATTTAGGCGTAACTAAACTTTCTTTTATTTTTATTTTCCTTTAAACCTGTACTGACCCTAATTCTCAACTTGAATTTCTACAAGCAAAGCCAGATACGACATTTTCATTTTCTGTCGAATTTAGGATATTGTATTGTGATAACGTTGGAATGTTTTTGTTTGGTAAAGACGTATCTCGTCAAAGGTAACTTTTTTAATATTTTTTTTTAATATTTTAAGGCTTTGGTTTGATGGGTACAATATTGTACATTACTTTTAGATAATTTAGATTCACTTCTTTACGTAATTTATTTCTTGTGCAAATGAGCAATTTTCGAGATATTTTCAGTTTTTGTATTTGAAGAATCGTAAATTTAAAAACGAAATGGAAGTCCAATTCCCTCAAAGTACATCAAAATTAATGAGAAAAATACTTACTGGTGGGGACACAACGTAACCTAACCACGCGTAACCTAACTCTCTAACCCTAATCCTTTAACCTAACCTAACCTAACAAGATCTAAACTAACCACACCTAGGCAATACATACATACATACATAAATACGTACATGCATATATATATATATATATACAGTATGCGCCTCGGTGGTGTAGTGGTTAGCGTCGCTGACTACGAATTCATCGGCCCCGGGTTCGAGACCCGGTGACGGCAGTCGGCGCGCAGCAAAACCCAGCTGTTCATCCTTCCACACAATAAAGAAAGTGGTTGGTAGATAAATGGGTATCCTGGGTGGCCTAGTGATTAAGACGCTGGGCTGCTGGTGGGGCGTGGTTCAGATTCCACGTTAAACTGTAGGTCTAAGGTGGAGTGAAAAGCTTGACCTTCGTCAGAATGAACAATTCGGGCGGAAGCGAACTCAAACCGGCAACAAATGATCAGAAGATATTTTCCAGGACAATTTTGATGTTCTTTGAAAGAGTCTCACATCCGGGTTTTTTTTTTTATAATAATTTATGCACTATACTCTAAAACCTACTTTTCCACGTCATCTTTCGTAACGGTTCAGAATATTATATTATCATGTTAATTGGTTTGTTGGTTTGAATTCCGCACAGTATTACCCTGCAATAGAAAGTAACTGAAACCTACTTTTTAGAGATGATTTATGTAATCTTTCAGATGGGTTTCAGCGATGGAATGAAGTTATAACAAGTGAGGAAGTCCAGAAACTGGTACTGAGTTTAGGCCAGGGCAGCTACCGAAGCTACCTTTGGCCTCGTTTATGTCCTCACTCGACAAGACTATAGTCTCGTAGGGGGGTCGAGGTTCCATATCCGCGGGACTATCTCACTGCCAGATTCAGGTATGTACAGTCCGTGGAATGTCATAAATGAAATTAATATGAGTGTTAAGCAATTCGACGTGATTATTAGTAGAGAGAGAGAGAGAGAGAGAGAGAGAGAGAGAGAGAGAGAGAGAGAGAGAGAGGAGAGAGAGATAACTTAGTTTTAAAATCTTAATTGGTATACCGAGAGAGAAGTTAGTTTTAGAATTTACAGTTAGTAATTTCAAAGAGATTTTAGCTGAGGTTCTTGGTCGAAAGACGCATTGTTTCATAGTGTTTTTTTAATGTAAATTTCTTAATTATAGTCGGCTCAGGCCGACTAACTTCTCTCTTTCGCCATGGCATATTCATATTAATTTGCCTCGCCTTTACTCGCCATGTTTCGAAAGTTTAATTGAATTAAACCGTATAAAATCTATTTTGTTTTAGTCTACCATCCGTTAGGCTTAGTCTAATCCAGTGGTTCCCAACCTTTTTCACTCCATTCCCCCTTTGGGGAACCCCCTTCATTTTTTACCCCCAAACACAAATAATGATGAAAAATGAAACGATTCTTATCAGGAGGAGATGAGAACATTCTTTTTTCGTTTTTAATTGCTGACAACTCACATAAATTTGATTAACATAATTAACGATCACATAATTAATGATCACATAATTAATGATCATATAATTAATGATCACATAACAATGGTCGACAAAATCGAACTTTTTTCTCTCATCAAAGATGTATACACACTTTTCTAGACCAGGTTTGTACGCTGATTCCAAATCTGTTTTCGGGTTTCCTCTAGCACATCTAGTTATCGAAATATGACTGGTGCTATTTTCAGCACACTTTATCGTAAAAGTACAACTTTATTCATAAAAAGAAATGTACACCAATCGAAAAACGTTGCGAGTACGATTTTCTTTTGTAAACTTTGTCCGGATCGTTGCAGTACAACATCCAGCAGTAGTCTGCCAGCATACTTTCGTTCCAGAAACCTTGGCAGCGATTTTCCATTGACTGGATGTCTTGCTGGAAGCGTTCCCCCTGTTCGTCACTCACCCCGCCAAGGTTTTCGGGAAAGAAATCTAGATGCGAATGTAAAAAATGTATTTTCAAGGACATGCGACAGCCCATTTCTTGATATGCATCGAGCAGTTTCTAAACTCCAGCTTTGTATGCGGGAGACTTGTGGTTACCCAAGAAGTTTCTACAAATCCATTTGAAAGCCTGCCATGCTTTTAGTTCTAAGGCATTGAGGCTTTCTTCAAAGCCTTCATCCTGCAGAACCTCCGTGATTTGGGGCCCCACAAAGATTCCCTCCTTCAATTTCGCGACACTGATGTTTGCAAATTTCTGAACAAGGTATCGAAACCCTCTCGAATTCGCTTTACCCATCGCTTTCACAAAATTTTTCATTGAGCCGAACTTAATGTGGAGAGGTGGCAGGAAAATCTTCTTTGGATCACCTAAAGGAACACACTGGACACTGCCCGTTCCTGGCTCGTATGTGCTTCTTTGATGCCAGTCACCTCTGATGTAATGATCCGCGGTAGCATGGCTGTCCCATAGGCTTAGGAAACAACAGTATTTCGTGAACCCTCTTTGCATGCCCATTAACATACCAATGACTTTAAGATCACCACAGATATTCCATTGATGAGTGCTGTATTGGATTGTTTCGAGTAGTATATTCATGTTATCGTACGTCTCCTTTAGATGAACGGAGTGGGCGATCGGGATGTACCGCTTTAAGTTCCCGTTGTGCAGGAGAACCGCTTTCAAGCTTCGCTGTGAGGAATCAGTGAAGAGGCACCACTCAGATGGTGTGTGTACCTGTGACAAGTTCTCGAGAAGTCCATTGATATCATGGCAATGTCGCGAAATCATGGTTTCGTTTTCGATAGTGACACACTGGGACGTTCTTCTCAAGTAAGTGTTTCTGCTTGGGTCTCGAGGAGAGAAGTTCTGATTTCTCTTTCGAGAGGGCTAGGTCTCTAATGATGTCATTCAACTCGTTTTGGGTAAACCTCTCCGGCTCCGATTGCTCTTCGTCAGGTGTGTAGTCAAGATCGGCTGAAGGCCCCGCATCTCCGCCAATCGCACCTTCGTCGGATTCCCTTTCGTCTTCTAAAGAATCGAGTCCATGCTGTGGAGGTACTGGAACGGTATCGTGTCTACGTTCGGGTAAACTATGTTATGCTTGTTATTCACGGAGAATCCAGTTATGTTAACATTGCAAAAGTAACACTCGCCATGATGGTCTCACGGTTCCCTCCATATCAAGGATATAGCGAACGGCATCGACTTTTTCCTTTGGTTCAACCAGTCACGTAATCCATTCGAACAAGCGGTACAGATAACATGTGGCGCCCACGCCTTAACTTGGTCGTCTAGTGGACAGCCGAAGTATAACCAGTAAGTTTTCCGAAGATCCATCGTGATTGTATGCCGTTGTGATTTAGTCGCGAACGAGCCGCACACGTAACAGAAATTGTCGGGGTGATTTTTACACTTTCGAGGCGTGATGATCGATGAGTGGGTTGATGTAAATCACCTAAAAAAATAAAATGTGTAAGTGAGCGACACAAAACAAAACAAAACACACAACTAGACATGTGACTGTTACGTCAAAGAATAAAAGGGTGTACATTTGTAACGTTTGCAAATTTGTGGCCAGCAACTGCTCTCACTTAAAATACCACAAGACAACATGCGGAAAGCCTAAGTTGAAATGACAAAATGCCATACATAAATAACTAATAATCAAAATGCATAAATGACACTAAGTACAATTAATAGTATAAAAATTATAATTGTAAATAATATTATGCTTAATAAGTACGGTAACTAATATTTAATATTTAATTGAGTGAACTATTAACAAAAACTTGATATCATGGTGTACTTTGTAAATATATTATATATATATTTTTCTTTGTTTTTTTTACCTTGCGACCCTGTGAAGAGCATCTCGCGACCCAGTACTGGGTCGCGACCAGTACTTTGAAGAACACTGTGCTAGAGGAAAATCGAAAACAGATTTAGAATCAGCGTCCCAACAGCTATTTAGCTTACCCATAATTATATCTGATGAAAAACTTGTTGGCCAGTGTAATTAATGATCACATAATTAATGATCATATAATTAATGATCACATAATTAATGATCATATAATTAATGATCACATAATGATCACATAATTAATGATCACATAATGATCATATAATATAATTAATGATCACATAATGATCATATAATATAATTAATGATCACATAATGATCACATAATTAATGATCACATAATGATATAATCAATGAATTTCATTCACCATTATCTCACATAAATTTGGCTCACAACAAACTTGAGTTGGGTTGGGAAGAACCAACCAAGTTCATTTGTCCCCCTGCTCAATGGAAAGGTGGGTCTTGCTTCTTCCAGGTCAGTCGCTTAATTCGAGGTTGCGTCATTGCTAAGGCACATCTCATGTCTGGGTCCATATCCAATCGGTTCCTACTCATATTCTTTATTTGTAGAAGGGTGGTGAAACCAGACTCGTATAAATAGGTTGAGGCAAATGGCAAAAGGACTCGAAGTGCGATCTCGCTGACTTTTGGATACAACCGGCACATTGCGGACCAGTCAGCGAATGGTTATGTAGCCATTACCTATAGCCTACCAAGTCGGAACCTCATTTTATTTCAGATTTCCCAAGTTTTCTTGAAAATTTTCGAACTTTTCATAGCCCGCCGTGGACCCCCTGAAAATCTTGCCGTGGATCCCTGGGGGTCCATGAACCCCAGGTTGGGATCCACTGGCCTAATCAGACACACGCACTACCAGAGTTCAGTGCAGTTAAACAAAAGTCAGAATAGGAGACTCGTTAAAGTTTGAGCTATATATCTACCCTATATCTACCCTACATACAGAGGCGGATTAAGACACCTCGGAGCCCCGGGGCAATGAAGAATATGGGGGGCCATTTTCTATAACTTTTTATTAACAATACATGTACATGTACAGTACATAGTACATTTACACGAATTATATGTACGGTGCTCAGGCTAATTCAGAAACAAACTTAAAAGAACCTTAACACACTGTATTTTGCCGTTTGCCAAAACCAAACAGTATTAAACAAATTTTACTTTAGGGCATATAAAACATAAAATAAAACAGGGAATTTGTCAGTTTGTGTACTCTGTCATATTTAATCAAAGAAGTTTGCGAAATCTCGAATTATATCATTGAAACTCAGTTGATTGGGGGGGGGGGGGGGCCCAAGCATGAGAGCCTGAGGCTTCAGCCTCAATAGCCCCAGTGATAATCCGCCACTGCCTACATATCTACCCTATATATCATCTACCCTGTGAGCAGTCGAACATGCTCTCAAACCAGGGCCGGCGCTACCCACTAGGCAAACTAGGCGATCGCCTAGGGCGCCAAAATCTGGGGGCGCCAAACAAATTCTGAACAACTTAGACAAAATTAAATGCAAAAAACCACTTTTTTACGTGAAGGTCAAAATATGAGAATAAAAACCCACTCTAATAGACAGAGTTTATTTCCACGACAGTTTCGACGCCCACTGGCATCCTCCTCGGGTGGATACAGAAACACAAATGAAACAAAACAAGAGGGAAAAACAGTTCAGGGATCGACCGTTAAGAAATTCGCACCTAGGTCAATAAATCCCTTACGGAGTCGTGGGAACGTGTTCGAACCTAAGTGTGAATTTCTTAAATGTCTCTGGATTGGAATGTTTCCTTACTCGCTTTTAGTAAATGTAATAATGGAAGTAATTAATGTGGAAATAAATATATGCAGTAATTATGTCAAAACATTAGGATCTGTATGTATAGAACAAGAAGATATTTTTAATTTGTTGAAATGTAGTTATAAGCTGACCCTGTAATAAAATGCCCTTCTGGTTTCGGGAGAACGATATCTAACCTAGGTGCGAATTTCTCAATGGTCTCTGGATTATTTCCTAATCGCCTTTTTTCATTCGTTTTTCGGTTTATAATTTCTGTATAATAAACAACAATGTAATAACCAATGTAATAATAAATTTATAATTTCTGTAATTAATAATTATGCAATATTAAATGTAATAAATTTAATTATAAATGTAATAATTATGTAAAAATAATAGAATCTGTATGTTTAGAACAGGAAGATAGTTTTAAAATTTGTGCGAATGTACTTAATGAAATTGCCCCTTCTGTCTCGAGAGAATGGAATCCAACCTAGGTGCGAATTTCTTAACGGTCGATCCCTGAACTGTTTTTCCCTCTTGTTTTGTTTCATTTGTGTTTCTGTATCCACCCGAGGAGGATGCCAGTGGGCGTCGAAACTGTCGTGGAAATAAACTCTGTCTATTAGAGTGGGTTTTTATTCTCATATTTAGACAAAATTACTTAGTTCAACTAAAAACACGAAAACTTAGTAACAAAGGGAGCAGTGGCTAAGGTTGATGATAGCAATGTTGAGAAAAACAAACTTTGAACTTTGTTGGAAGTGTTTTATTAAAAGAATGAGAAAATTTCGTTCTCACAAGAAGCAGCAACTCTTTGGGGTTTGGTGAAACTTCCACTCTCTCCCCGACACTCCCCCGCTCCACCCCCACCCCGTCCTCCATCCTCCTCTGTCTCGTGGGTGACCTCACCTTTTCCCACCTGCCCCTACCTTCCACGAGGAAGAGGAGGAAGGAAGAGGAGGAAGGAAGGGGGGGAAGGAAGAGGAGGAAGGAAGAGAGAAAAGGTATTACAGTATTAAATAATTGTATTATTGTTATATACAAGCAGTGAAAAAATAATGGGATACAATTTATGTTTATATATTATTTTCAAAGAACCTAAAAAAAAAGTTCCGTGTTTGACAGAATTAAATATACTAATCTTTTTTCTTATAGTAAATAACAAATGAGAGCATTGTAAATCATTCTTATTATTTCGTTGTAAATTTATAATTATAGTGTACATAATTTAGGTAAACCTAAATAACATCTTATGTAGGTTAAGTGCTATACACGGCAGACAAGCATATCCTTAAAAATGACAAAAAAAGTCTAAAAACTTGAGTATAATTCCATCTGTGTTTCATATGTAACTACAGATGTATGGTAATACAGTTCTCTCATGCCTCGAAAGAGATAAATTGTAGAAGATATTATTATTATACATATTATATTATTAACAGAAATTTGCGTTTTATAGACATTTTATTCACTGACTTTCTGTGAAAATAATTATATGGAATTATTTGCATGAATGAAAATATGAAGCCATAAGATGAAAATGTACCTGTTATCAATGGTTTTTCGAGTTGCAGAAACACTATAGTAGCTAATAGAGTTCCTAACTTCCTACATTACCTTATCAAAACTTATTGGGCGGGGGCGCACATTGAAGGGCTCGCCTAGGGCGCTGAATACCCTGGCGCCGGCCCTGTTTCAAATACACACACTTCTCCCTCTATTTTTCACTAAATGCATCTTACACACTACATAATCTTTTCAAAATAAAAAAAAAAAATAAGAGTAACATTTTTTGTTTTTGGTTTTCTTTTTCTCTTTCTGTATGGAGGGGTGTTTTTGCCGGCATTAGCCCTTGGCTTCATCTTCCTGCATAAAAAAAAATATATATATGTATACATAAGTAAGCAGAAATCATGTTATACAAGTAATAATAATAATAATAATAATAATAATAATGATAATAATAATTACATTAAAAACGCAATATTACATCTGTTTATTTGATTAAAAAGACATTTCTCACATCCTCCAGGCTGCTTCTATCTCAATTTCCATTTCGATTTGGTTAAGCATTATTCTTTTGTGGCATAAGGTTTAAAATTCCGTCGCATACCTACTTTCCAAATTTGTCCGTTGTGCTCACCTCCCAGTTGCCCTAACCTTCCTCGCGCACCATGTTTTTGAAGAACGTGCGTGCGTTATTTTGAGGATTGAGTCGCATTTTTGTTTGTAGTGGCAAAGAAGGCATTTAAATACAATTAGCCTCACAGTTTAAGTACATATTGGCAAATTTTCCTTTAAAAAATGTAGACACGAGAGAGAGAGAGAGAGAGAGAGAGAGAGAGAGAGAGAGAGAGAGAGAGAGAGAGTTGAATTACATTCAAAGCAAAAAATCTTATCTACTTTCTTTCTTTTTTTATAGTAATTAAGTACGTAAATCTGCGTTTGTGAGTCCAAAATAACTGTATATCGATCTTATCAGTGGCACAACCATGGGGGTGTCCCGGGATTCCCGGGATCCCCCCCCCCCCTCAACAAAAAGTTTTACTTACACATTAACAAAGTCAACAGCAATGGTGTTCGTAGTGACTGTCCGGTCAGGCCATTGAAGATGAATTAATCGCTCAAATGAGCTGATATAATCTATGACATTGTTTATGTGTGAAAATTTCTTTCTTTTAATAAAGATAGAGAGTTGCTACACAATTCTGGGAGCGTTTTAATAAGTAACACGCTTCGAATCCCACTTTGTATGGACTTTGAGTAAGTGGTCTACTATCGGGATTCCCCTCCCCCTCGTCTAAAAAATCCTGGTTGCGCGCCTGAACCTTATCCTAAATTTTAGATTTATATTATATTAACAATAAATAAATTTTTGTTCCACTGACCGATAAATTTTTGCTTTGTACGATGTCGTACGTACACACGACAACTGTAAACATAACGTTTTTATCCCTATTCTCGGACAGGTTTTTGCTAAATTTTCCAAATGCTTAAAGTAAATAGACACAGTGACGTAATTAACCTCGTATGTTATATGATAGGAAGTCTGTTAAAATAATCTATTTTTAAATTAAGAATTTTTATCAACCAGTTAAATTTGCGTGTATATATATATAACCTTCAATTATCCGACAAAATAAATTGATTTTTTATGACTTTGACCTAAATGATACTACTGTTTCAATATGAATTACAGATCGATTTTATGACCTAGAGAAAATAAGTGTCAAATTTATCGTTGATAATTTGAATGTACGTAATTTAACAATTTAACGTACGCAATTTTAAAATTTTAATATTAAGGTTTTATTTGTATTCAGGTTATTTAAGAATACTGAAGTTCTAAATCAGGTTTAACTGTATTTTATTTTTGCTGTCACAATCATTTTCATTCGATAGTTTTTGTTTTCATTAATTACACATTATGAGGACTTGTTTTTATACATTTTCATGGCTGAACGATTCAAAGAAACAGTTAGTTTATACATACATGTATTAATAAACTTTAAAATATAGCCAACTTCCTCCATTTTGAAATAGAGAAAATTTTACTGATTTCTGAAAAATTTTGTACTATTGTATGCGAATGATATTATTATTATTATAATCTTTAGCGTATAAAGAAGTTTGTACTATTGTATACAAATATCAGTATGCAAAGTATGCAAAGTATGCAAATATTATTTCTTTCGGTAAATAGCTTAATAACATTGATAATCTTATAATTTGTTGAAGCGAAGCAGAATTTATAACCAATAAATTAACTGAATAAAAACAAAACAAAAAAGATTTACGGGTCCAATAAAAGAAATTTATGGGCGATGCCCATTCACGCATTTTCATATAAACAAAATGCGAATTACAAATTTATTTATAATAGATTGCTCCCGTTTATGTATGGCTAAAAGGGACATTACCAACCTTTGATTTAAAACCTTTTGATTTAAAAGAAAAAAAAATGGCCATTGTTAACTGACGACTTATTAATATTTATAATTCGTTCTTGAAAATAGTGAAATAAATTACATTTTGAGTATGCAATTAAGAATGTAAAAACATTACATTCAAAATCAATTGCCAAACGAACTCTATTTTCAGTCCTCATATATATATATATATATATATATATATAGAGAGAGAGAGAGAGAGAGAGAGAGGGGGCCGCAAACCATTTGTGGTCAGATTAGTATCTTCATCGTAACATTACTTCTTTAGATACAGGATTTCTACTTACTCTTTCACCCAACACCTCAACAGAATCAGTAATAATAATAATAATAATCTTTATTCAGAAAGAACACATTACATAAGATATACATTTCATCCATATAGGTTTACACAATGTTGACCTTAAGGTTGAATTTTGTAAGAGGAGGCGCTTGACTCTCCCGGAATTTCAGAAAAAAGTCTGAAAACTCACAAAAATCACGGTATGGTATGACATTTTAATAATATTAAAATGTAAATTATTTTAAAATTTTAATTGAACTGATTTTACTTGTTAATGAATTAAGTTTCTTAACTTCTCAAATTCCTTGAACTAACTTATCATTTCCGCACGCTAACAAGCTTCAAAATGCCACAGAATAGCGTTTGCCGGCATCTCATTCTCAAAATTAAAATGACTCAGTTGAAGCCTTCAGCGAGATGATGTCACTCCTAAAGAGTAAAGTTATAAAAAGAAATGCACATTTCATGTTAATCAAGAGAAACTGACCCAGAATTATGGACGTTCGGAATAGGTTGTCTCCCCAGTTGGTCAGTTGTTCATATTATCTTTTGCTAAAACAACTATAGTTTATCCGTGGCGCGCGCGCGCGCACACGCACACACACACACACACACATATATATATATATATATATATTATATATATATATATATTATATATATATATATACACAGTGGCGTTCATAAGTATTCATAAAAATAAATATTTGGAAAATTTAACAAATAAAAAAATTAGCTTCACTTCAACATATAATGTAAAATATCAAAGAATTTGAGGAAAATAAAAAAAGCGAAAATGCAAAAGTTTTCGTACATTTATTTACAAAATTATTTTATACTTTGTGTGTTCACATTTTGCTTGAATGACATCAATGATTCGTTTTGGGTATTTTTCTAAAGGCAATACATTTTGTTGTAAAATTTCCTGATATTTCTTCCAATTCAAGAGTCCAATGATGACAAGAAGCTTTCCTGGACAAGAAGCACTAAAGCATCCTCAAAGAAGCAAACTACTACCACCATGTTTAACTGTAGAAAGGATGTTTTTTTCTTGAATGTAGTATTTGATTTTTGCCAAACATACCACTGAAAATAGAGTTCGTTTGGCAATTGATTTTGAATGTAATGTTTTTACACTCTTAATTGCATACTCAAAATGTAATTTATTTCACTATTTTCAAGAACGAATTATAAATATTGGTCTCGTCTGTCCAGAGAACCTTCTTCCAGGATGCAAATCCATCATTTTGATGATCATTGATCTTCTTTGTGCCCTTTTCGAGCAGAGATTTTCGTTGCAGATGTTTTCTTCGTGCAACTGTTCCATGTAGACTATTGTTTCTCAATGTACGACATACAGTAGAGGGATGAATATCGTCCTTAGATAGTTTTAATGTTTGGCAAATATCACCTGCAGTCAGTCGTGGATTCGCAGCAGCCATTCTTTCACTCCTTCTAGTTGTACGTTCGGAAATCTTGCAAGGTCGTCCACACCTTAGTAGAGTTTTGAGTGTTCCAAACCCTTTCCAGTTCTTTATAACTGCAGCAACTGTCGTAAATGGAATTTGAAGTTCTTCTCCTATCTTCCTATAACTCTTTCCAGACTCGTGTGCAGCAATAACAGTTTTCTTAAGATTTGTAGACAGCTCTTTACCACGACAACCCATTGCCTACTAGTGGTTTGTACATTGTACAGTCATCCGTTTTTTCATGAAAATTCACAGAGAAAATTCTAGAATTTAGAATTGCCAACACTCTAATCAATAAACAGACAACTGCTGATCAAAATTTTAAATTCTTCAAGCCTAAGGTGAACATACAAAGTATTAAATAATTTTGTAAATAAATGTACGAAAACTTTTGCATTTTAACTATTATTTTCCTAAAATTCTTTGATATTTTACATTATATGTTGGAGTTGAACTAATTTTTTATTTGTTAAAATTTTCCAAAACGAACGGTAAATTTTTCAAAACTAACCTACGCATTAGGGGTGATGCAAAAAAAAAAAAAAATTTGAAATGCCACTGGGCTCAGCCTTTATTTGGTGCCTTTTGCTGAAAAATTAAGCCATGCAAAATTATAGGCCTTAAAAATAATATTTAGAGGTTCAATCCGACGTGAATGCAACGAGTCTTTTACTTATATAGAGGTTCTGAATGTAGGGGGACTAGGCTTGCTTTAAACCCTAGATCCATGTCCCAAAGCTGGATCCTGTCTGCTTTGCAGATAGCTGGTGAGGGAAGCTATATTTATGGGATCTCTTTGCGAGAGACCCGTTGCCCACGTCGGGCTAACATCATGAAAAAGAAAAACTATGGTATTTGTCATTTACCATTACTTATTCGGACTATAGTGGATTTAATTTTCCCAGAAGAGTTCCTTGTTCCATGCACGGTCTGTGTTTAACATATAATTGTCTCAGGGAATCATTCTGAGTTTGTGTATATTAAACGGACGTGTTACGTGCCTTGAAAAGTGGACGCTCAATATCCCGGTTGAGGTTTAAGTTTTGTTTTTTTTGGCTAAAAATACAATAGTTACCCCCTTTTTCTTTGATTTATTCAATCCGACGTGAATGCAACGAGTCTTTTACTTATATAGAGGTTCTGAATGTAGGGGGACTAGGCTTGCTTTAAACCCTAGATCCATGTCCCAAAGCTGGATCCTGTCTGCTTTGCAGATAGCTGGTGAGGGAAGCTATATTTATGGGATCTCTTTGCGAGAGACCCGTTGCCCACGTCGGGCTAACATCATGAAAAAGAAAAACTATGGTATTTGTCATTTACCATTACTTATTCGGACTATAGTGGATTTAATTTTCCCAGAAGAGTTCCTTGTCCCATGCACGGTCTGTGTTTATATATATATAATATATATATATATAATATATATATATATATATACCTTATGAACCTTATGTTGTTTCGTGTGTTGGTCTCTCTTCACACGGAGGTCAAGCTGGTGGCCCCGTGTGTGTGTGTGTGTGTGTGTGTGTGTGTGTGTGTGTGTGTGAAGCTAAAGACTTTTTTTTTTACTTTTTGCACTAATATCTATGAGCAGCAACCGTGGGCCCATTATAATAAAGGTTTCTGCAGAATCCTGTTTGCATTATAATACATATGATAGATATTGCATAAATTACTTCCAAGATCCGCAGCTTCACAAATCTTTCTTAATGACACTGTCTCGATCCTCCCCCTCCTGGAGGTGACAAGAATGCTCAATACAGTCTGATGCAAAGAATTTAAAACTCAGCCAAGCTGTTCATCACTCCTGCGTTGTCTCCTTGACTTATGAACTTCATGGAAAGAAAATGTTTCTTTACAAGTTTCACTTAACACCAATGTTAGTATTTTCATTATGTATATTTTTTATTTCTTAGTCTTAGTTTTGGGTTTTTTTTATTATTACGCGTTTCATTAAGTGTATTATTTTTATTTCCTCTTTTTAGGCCTAATTTTTAGTTTTTTAGTTTATTATTGTTTGATTAATCTATTGTGTATTATCTTTATGGGTATCGTACTTTTGGAGCTATTGAAGAATAGGGAACCCAGCCTTCTTTAGTGAGGCTTATAAGGCTAACTAACGAAAATATCACGACCTAACCTAACTAGTCGTTAGGTTAACTGTACGCCCTTGACGATTGGTTAGGTTAGGTCATAATATTTTCGTTAGTTAGCCTTATAAAGCTAACTAAAGAAGGCTGGGGTCTCTATTCTTCAATAGCTCCGTACTTTTTTATAGGATTTATCTCTTGCCAGTAAAGTTTTTTTATCATTATCATATGCTGTATATTCAACGGCGTAGCCACTGGCAGTTATCAGGGGTTAAAAAAAAAACCAATGACTCTCCAAAAAGATA
The DNA here is from genome assembly GCA_023014485.1 of Bathynomus jamesi. Classification (NCBI taxonomy): domain Eukaryota; kingdom Metazoa; phylum Arthropoda; class Malacostraca; order Isopoda; family Cirolanidae; genus Bathynomus; species Bathynomus jamesi. The sequence goes on from JAJOZX010001930.1 coordinate 748,340, forward strand.
ACTTTTTTAATACAAAAAAGGACTGAAAAAGACATTAAATATAATTATAAAATAGAGGTAAAAGAGGTATGCTCATAAAATATCGATAAAATGTTTCTAGCTTGACTCAATCCAGGTCAGTTTAAGTTAAATTAGGTTAGGTTACGCTAATAAATAATACAAAGGAATACAAAGAGCACCAATCAGCCACAGACCGGCTGGTCCCTACAAGGCTGTTTGCTTAAAAAGAAAGGTTAAAAAATGTAAGAAAATTTAAATATAAAGTGAAAATTTTGAAGTAAAAAGGAGGGAATTCGAATGAAAATTCTACAATACTTCTACGCGATGACAAATGATTCCAACTGAGCGTTTAAGGCAAGATAAGCATCTAGTTTCTTTTTAAAGGATTCGCTCCAATTACTTTGAACTACGCTGACTGGCACTCCATTCTACAAATTAACAATACGATTGAGGAAAAAAGGGGTTTCGATTGGTTAGCTTCCTTCGTAACGTCAAAGATCATGTAACGGAGGGGACTTACAGCTTTACGTGCTAGCCGAACCATTTATTACGGGTCGCTACATTACAGTATGTGAACGCGAAGACAGATCACCCATCCAACAACTGAACAGACACGAAGTAGCTTAACCTCGTTGATCTAACGGAAAACGGTGTCCTGACGTGGCTGTACGACATAGCTCAGTTAAATTTTAAAATGCTTTTGGAATGAAGAAGCAAGGGCGGACTGACAGCAACCTGGGCCCTCCCTCGGGCATAATAAGGTCCTGGGGAATCCGATTTTTTTTATATTACAGTTCGAGTAGACACTCTCACTGTTTTATGATAACTGCGGCCAGAGTCGTCGGGCAACCTAATGGTTCCCTAATGGTCCATGCCTGATTACCCGACCGGTTAGTCCGCCCCTGTGAAAAAGCGACGATAAACAGGTTTAAAAGAAAAATTAAATTCTTAACGTCATTAGGAAGGTTGGTATACATTAGAAACTGGTTTAAGTTGTGCCCATTTTCTAGTTTTAGTACATACCTCAAATTCCTCATTATACAGAAGTCTGCTCCTGCATTTTTTCCCTTAAGGATATAATCAACATTGTAATATTATTTATTATTTTATTAAAATTAAATAATTTTAATTACATGATTTGATAGCTACAGTTTATAACTTCTTACATTGTTTACTATAGTTTTGATACATAATCAACCTCGCCTCCTTTCAACTGTTCTTTTTTAAATAATATATATATATATATATATATATATATATATATATGAGATTGAACTCAGAATGGTCCCCTGAGGTCTTTTATGATACACACAAACCATGTATGAAACAAGGAACTCTTCTGGAAAAATTAAATTCACGATAGTCCGAATAAGTAGGCCTAATGGTAAATGACAAACACTATAGTTTTTTTTTTTCATGATGTTAGCCCAACGTGGGCAACGGGTTACAAACAAAGAGGCCCCAAGAATATAGCTTCCCTCACCAGCTATCTGCAAAGCAGATAGGATTCAGCTTGGGACAGGATCTAGGGTTTAAAGCATCCCAGCCCAATATAGTTAGGCTGGGATGCTTTAAACCCTAGATCCTGGCCCAAAGCTGGATCATCTTTGCTTTGCAGATAGCTGGTGAGGGAAGCTATATTTTTGGGGCCTCTTTGCGAGTGACCCGTTGCCCACGTCAGGCTAACATCGTGAAAAAGAAAAAATTATAGTGTTTGTCATTTACCATTAGGCCTACTTATTCGGACTATAGTGGATTTAATTTTCCCAGAAGAGTTCCTTGTACGGTCTGTGTGTATCATACATACATACATACATACACATATACATATATATATATATATATATATATGACTTGATTGGTCCAAACATTCGGGTGTAAAATTTGTGAAAAAGGATGGGACATTTTTCAATTTTCAGACAAATACAATATTCCTGTTGAAAGTTTTGTGATGTCATATTGCTTACTATGTTTCTTAACATTTTAATAAATGTATAAAACGCCTCATACTATAACGTAAAATATGTATGATAAAATTGACATTTATTTCTTCAAAGAAAAATTTTTATAAATATATATATATATATATATATATATACAGGGCGTCCCAAAAAAATGTATACACACTTTAACAGCTGATAGCTCAATTGATGTTTTTCTTTCCAAGTTAAACCCATTAGAATTAATAATGGCAGTCAGACTAAGCTTTGAACAAAGGAAATTCATTCTAAATGCTACTGGAAGTGTGAAAACGCAGTTGAAGTGCAAAAGACAGTTTAGGAGGGAGTTTCAAACAGATCCACCAACGCGACTTACCATCACTCGAATTAGAGATAAGTTTGAAGCCGATGGAACTGTTCAGAATGTCCACAAGAAGCGTTCCGGAAGACCACGGACATCGACAAGCCCCACAAAGCAAGAAAGAGTACTGGAAAGTATCACCAAAGTCCAAGAAAATTGTGCGGCAAGCGAGTCGTGAGGTAGGAATTTCAGAATCGTCTGTCCAACGCATTTTGAAGCGCTGTCAATGGAAAAGTTACATTCCAAGATTAGTCCATGCTATAATGAAGATGATGATCCGGACCGAAGAGTGGAGTATTGCGAGTGGTACTTGGCACGATGTGGATGTGGATTGGACGAAGGGGTTTCGTAGAATACCCTCCGCGTTCACCAGACCTCACACCACTAGACTTTTTTTATGGGGATACTTAAAAGACAGTCTACGCTATAAAACCTGCAACAGTCGCTGAATTGAGAGCAGCCATTGAACGAGAATGCACACAAATACCAAACGAAATGTTTCGTGATGTTTGCGATTCCATTGCTTCGCGTTATCAGCAGTGCCTGGACCAGAACGGATGTCAGTTTGAAAACAGGCGTTGACAAAACAATTAAATAATGTCTGTAGATTCTATTACATTTTGAAAATGAAATGTATTTTAATAAACACTGCCTTTATAATTATTTAAAGTGTGTATACTTTTTTGGGACGCCCTGTATATGTATATATATATCTGCTTTGTGTCTCGTGCCTCAGAAATGTTAAAAACGGCTCTGAATAGATGGAATAAGAAATTCTAAAAATGGATAATAAAAATCATATAATTTACTCCTTCTTGGTAGAACGGGTTTTATTTAGCAAATTTTTTTTGTTACTTCAAAATGTGGAGATTAGTTTTACACACTTTTTCCCATTAATTTACTGTAAATAAACACGAAATACAATAACTGTTGACGTTGAATTGTGGCATAAGATAACATAAATCACTTGGACATGCAATTAGATTGTATATACTTAAATGCAGTTTACACAGATTTGAACTAAGATTACATTCTTTGTGCTTGGGATATGGAGACATATATATATATATATATATTATATATATATATATATATATATATATTATATATAATATATATATATATATATGTGTGTGTGTGTGTGTGTGTGTGGTGTGTGTGTGAAATGGGGATGAAAGATTGAATAGAAATAGATAAGGAATAGAAACACTGATAGTTGTATTTTGATGAATTTATCCGTTTTTCATGAAAACGTTTTATTGTGTTAAGTGTTTTTGTCTCTTGGTCGAGGTTTTTTCACGTCAAAATTGAGTTGGATTTGCAAAGCTAATATTTGTTTTGGGTAATTTCTAGAGCAGTATCACTGACGATTCAGTGTATATTAAAGGTAATGCTTGGTTTCTAAAATACCTTCTAGTTCCTGGAACTTAAATAATGCCCCAAAAAGTAATGACTAATCAATTTTGATGACTTTTTTTAAGATTGTAGTTTTTCGGAGAATTTCTTTCCGCGGCTGCCAACCCAAAAATTTATTTACTATATATATTACATACGGATACTGATATAGTAAACATTTATTACTTTTTTAAATTTGAAGATAGGGATAGTATAAGGAAGTCCGTAATATACACATTATGCATTTGTCTCATACACGGGAAAGTAATAACAGTATATGTTCGTATATATGCCCTAATTCCGAGGTAGCGACAATAGTAAGCTACCTTTTTACCATTTAAGTAGGATTTTGTAAATAGGTCGGATTTTCTTGTTAGGTTATGCTGGGGTTTAGGTTAGGTTAACCTGACCTAACCTAAAAGAAATCAATGGGTGTGTAAAGTCTGGGGAAGTATCAGAGACGAC